>JBBBDQ010028394.1:325000-499394 GCA_037127315.1 Ascarosepion bandense | reverse complement strand
AAATTAAATCTTTCTCTCGCTCTCTCTTTCTCTCTCTCTCTTAATGTGGAAATTAGGTTAGGTGGTAATTTTTCAATTTACATACCATTGCAAATGTGCCTATATACACACAATTCATCTGATCTTTTCAAGATGATTTAATGTGCCACACGGTCGAGTTTACATTGTGAGCATCACGCATACATAGGACAAGTCACAAATTCTTTCTCTTTTGATTGTTCTCCATTTTAGGTAACTCCACTCATTTGCCGAAAAAGCAACATAGCATGATGTTAAAGGAGCTCAAAGTTTGAGCCTAAAACTTAATAAAAACGAAGTTTTATTATCAAAATGTTTGTTATTATTAAGAAGAAAGATCAAAATTTGTTGTCATTATTTTTATAAAATTTTTCATCCTTTCTAACACATTTGAAAATTGGTTAACTTTTTTTTCGTCAGCGATTCACTCGGTGTTTACAAGAGGTTATGACAAACAAAATGTAATATTACGGCGTACGCAAGTAGTTTTATTGGCGTTGAAAGATACATTAATTTGGAAATTCCAGCAAAAATCAACTGTCTGATTTTAATGAAACTTTCTAGACTTATTCACAAATGAATGAAGTTCTTTATGCAAGTCTTGGTAATTTTTTTTTTTACATGTTACCCTCCAACCGCAATTAATTTCATAAAATTTCTAAAAATCGGGTACTGTTTCCAAATTTTATTTTATTAGTTAAATGCAAGACTTTGGCGAATGTAAATCATGTAACTTTTTTTTCTACAGAACGACCATTCTGATAATTTGCTCCAAATAGTAAAATAAAAAATGTATTAAAACTACGCCATTTAGATAAACTTTTAATTGATTTTATAAATAATATGAAATCAAAGATAACATATTCTGAAGAAAGAATTCTTTTTGATGAATAATGAATTTTGATAAGAATTATTTTCATTTTTGCTTTGCTAATTATGATGGTTTATAAAGTTTCAAACATCTTTTAAATTTCTTCCGGTAAATTAGTGTCTTCCGTTATTAATTTATTAAGTAAAGACTATATTTACAAATTGAAAATTGAAAAGCTTAATACAAATCATATATCATTAAGATTTTTAAAATAGATTTAAAATTTATTCATTTTACTTAAAATTTTCTTCTGTTTTTAAACAGAGAACCATGTAAGGGCCATATCATTAAAAGGTCAAGTGTTTTAAGAGTTGCACCCCTTACAGGGAAAAAAAAAACGCTTACATTTCAACATTCAAGGAGTTTTGCAAAGCATCCCTTCAAAATTTAAAGTAAGCTTTATACTTTTAATTCCTAATTTCCTCATTTTGTTATAATGTAACTGTGTAATTCACACTTTGTGGTGTTACCTAATAAAGAATGTCATATTGTCAGATATTAAAAATAAAAATGAATACCATAACATTTAATAAGTTATTGAGTTACCTCTGTCATGTTATATAATTTCATTCTCTGTCATTAAATTGTAAAATTAATTTTAAAATGTTTTGTATTCTTTCAATTTTTATTTTTCAAAAAGCATCTTCAGACATAAGGATATAAAGCTAAACTAACCAAAATTCTATAAAATATTAAATAATTGCTGAAAATATTAAATTTCTCATTTTACTATGTAGTTAAAAATCAAAATTGAAATGTTCGCTTAAGTTAGATACATTTGTCAATTCTGGTCCACCATATTTAGCTTTGCTGACAAATTCCAGATGGCAGTAAATCATTCGTTACCTCAGATAAAACTGATAACAAGGCTGCCATGATTACTAAACACTTTTATATTATATTTCAGGCAGTAAACAAGTAATACTTGTTTCAAATCAGATTAAGGTTATATTAAATTATCTAATTTTACTAAAATAATGTGCCAGTGATGGATATTTTTTTTAAGATTTTTTAGACTGAGAATTAGCTTCTGTTTAGAAAATGTGTCAGTTGATCAAAAATGGCTGAAAAAGTGAAATTTTTTTATAACCTGAAAAATGTTAGATTCCAATCAATATAATTTTGGTTTAAAATACACCAGAGTATTTTGCTTCATGAAATTATTAAATTTAATTTTTTTAGCTTTCTATTAAAGCCAAATTGAAAGCTTCAGGAGAACTTTTTTTTCTTATGAAAATTTATTTAAAACGGAGGTATCGAAAATGAGTGAAAGTTCCTAATTTTATTTAATCTTTAATAAAATAGAATGTGTTTTATGATTGATTATTATTAGGAATAAATGTCAATCACAATATTTATTTTGAAAATGTAAAAATATGCCCCACGTGGTCAAAAAGTAGGGGAAACATTTGTCTTTACTATCCTGACCTTGAACTTAGCTAGTTGCATTTAGGGTTGCCAATTTCTTAAAATTTAAATTCTGGACAGGATGGGATGCTATAGATAGGTTCCAAGCTATGGGATCTGTAGACTCCCACAGGGTCAAATTCCCAGCTGTGCTATTTGCAGACATCCACAGAGTCAGGTGCCCAAATGGAAACCCATACATCCACAAAACTTTTGTGAGATAAGAATTGGAAAAGAGAAAGAGAACAAGCAGCAAATTTTTCATATATTCCAGCCATTCATGTTAAAAAACACATTGCATTCTTTTTTTTTTTTTTTTTTTTTTTTCCAGAATTAAATTTGTACATGATTTTGAAAAGAAACTTTAATATTCAAAACAAGGGTAGAAAGTGTTTCACATAAAATGATACAGGACATGACCTTCAGCATCAAAATAAGGGACAATACCACATCTTAAGGGACAGTGCATTGAGGTGCAGTGGATATCAGCTCAGAATGAGAAATCGGAGAGCTAAGTTCAAATTCCAGTCTAATTCATTGCATTCACTTATGCACAAGTACCCTTGGGAAAGATATTAATCTGTCTCTTCTCCTTCCAGTTATGGGTTAAATACCAGAGTAGGTTGTGTTCTATAGCTTTGATTGGCAACCAGTCTACCACAGAAAGTAATAAAAACCTACTGCAGGAAAATCTTCTGCTTAATCAACCATATCTCAAAATAAACATGATCATCCAAGTGTGTATCACGTAAGGTAATTAATTGACTGAGTAACTAGATACATTTATTGACCAAATCATACTATTAATATTTCACTTCATCATAGCTTTTATTTATTTGGAACAGTTTTTTACTGCAATCACTAAAATACATTTTCTCATATTTACAATTTAAGAGGTTATGAAACAAAATACAAAATGATGCGTATTTACCATGTTTATATGAACAATCTTAAAAAAATCAGCCATGATATGAACATGAAAAGAATAATGAGTTAGTCTGATTATCTACCCATGTCTAAATCTGAAAAAGTAAGAAAATGTGAAGAATAAATTCAAATAAAAACATTGAAATGAGGATAACTATAAATAAACAGGCCAAACACTGTTTATATCCTAGCTAAGAAACTAAGACAAAAACAAACCTTTTCTAACTTCTCTCAAAAATGATGCCCCTCATGATTAGTCCAATTTACTCGCACTAGGCATGCAACATTAATCCACTGTCAATGAGAGCCTCTCTTTCCACTCTGATCTTGACCATCAGCTGATGCTTGAAAAAGTCAACCACATTATGGGAAGAAAGGCAACTCTTGATAAACTTCATTCATCCTTGTCATTCATACCACCATCTGAAAAACACAGTGCTTCTTGCCCAGCAACCTCTTGCTTCACAATATTTGCCCACAATACCAGCAACAACAACTTAAACCAAAAGATTGTCATGAGTTTGAAAAAAGATAATTGAAAACATTACAGCATCATTTTTTTTATTGGTGTTTACTCCATGCAAGGTAGTAACTAGGAGAATAGTAGACAGTGATTGACATTGCATTTAAATTTTTGCAGATTAAAGTTGGCTGCAAAGCATTAAGCCGGAAGAGAGTTCCACAAGCAAGAAGTGCAAGAAAAGAAACTGTTAGCATAGAACTTACAGCTCATCTATAAATTGATGAGATCTTGGTCAGTTAAGTGCCATATGTGGTACACGCTTGGGCAATCATGTCTCAAAGGAGACATGACTGACTGGCAGAAGATTATCCTGCAGTAGGTTGCCATTGCTTTTTGTGGTAGATTGGTTGCCAGCCAAGACCACAGAACCCAATCTGTCCTATTATTTAACCCAAAACTGGAGTGAAGAGATGGATTAATACCTTTCCCAAGGGTATTTGTGCGGAAGTGAATGCAAGGAATTCAACTGGAATTCAAACTAGTCCTGCACTTAAATTCAAAAAGTTTAGGTACCATAGTGAAGACTTCATTTGAACAATTACCATGAAAGTATTTATAGAAAAGGCACAGAGAGGTAACTTTATGGCAAGGGGCAGTGAATAAAGCTAAGCTTCCAGATGAGGACTGATGATATTGCTGATTCTTTGGATTTTATCAAGGAGTTTGTAGAAGTCAAATAACTTACCTTTCAACTTGACTGTCTCCTTTTGTCTCTCTGCAGGAAGGTAACCATTCAAGAGTGTGAATATTGTGCTCAATATTTATGGAGCTCAATATACACACTGAAATTATCAGCCAATCAATACTTATAGAATAGACTAATATAATAGCTAATAATATAGCTAAGATAAGTTTTCCTTTTGTTATTATTCATATTGTCCTTTTACAAATATATTTTATCTAAAAATTTTACACACACACGCACATATATATATATATGATATATACATATATTGATATTTCTACCTTGTCATCAGACAGATCATAGTTGTGAAAATGCTTTTCATTTTCATTTAAATATAAGAAACAATACATTTGTTATTTATAGAGATGAGAAGACAAAAATTTATGTGTGTGTTCAATTTAACTAATCAGAATAGAGATTCACTTTAAATTTGAAAAAAAAAATTGGGGGGGGGGTATGATTTCTTCTTTCAATCTTAACAGCCAAAGTGTCAACTTAATTTTTAAAACCCGTCTAGACCCTATTTCTGTTGTTGTATCCATTATTGTTACAAAATTTTTCTTTCAGCTTTCTCCGTATACAAACATTTTCTAAAAGAAAAGAGATGAAGAAAGAAAGAAAACATTTTATATTTTTGATCTAACTTAAAGGGACTTTTGAGTAAATAAACTATTTATATTTCCATTCAGAATGCATTTTATTCTAATTTTTCAAAACTTTTCATTTATAAATAACATTTTTTATTTTTTAATATCCATTTATTTATTAAACAATTTTTAAAATTCATTTTATTCTTTTTATATAAATTCTATTTTATTATTATTATATTCTAATATAATTCTTAATATCATAATACAATCTTTTAAATATCTATTTAAATATCATTTTAATATATCTATTTAATTATCATTTTTCTTAAATTATTAGATATGAGTTTATAAACAAAGTTTTTTTAGTTGATTTTTTAGGGAGTTGACTTCTTGATGTTATCAGCCTGAGGAGGTGATCCAAGTGTATGGCACCATTGAAAAGTGCCTGAAAACTATACCACAGAGTAACCTAAGCCTTGTGAATTAATTTGAGTCAATAAACCTGCACAGAAGTTATTGATGGTTGCATTAACACAAAGTCACTGTGACCCAGAGTTCAAATATTGACTTTGTTCAAAACTGTTGATCTCTTCAAATGATGCGCACTCTCTCAGAAAATAACTAACTTAGGTTTGCTTAGCATAGTTGTAACATAAACCACAGGCCCTGGGAGTGTTGAACATACCCAAACATGCCTGAGCAGGCGCCTGCAACAGGGATTGACTGTCTAAGTAGATGTCAGCTTTTTGAAATAATCAACTGGACATTATTCTTAAGGGGATGGAGCAGTATGAAACTCTAAAATTAATGTACATGCTCTTAGCAGGATTATTGATATGACTGTGAGGAAGCCCCAGTGCATGTTAACATTTAAATCAATTGTGGTGATTGGTTTCTCTGAACTTTGACAGTAAAAAGGAAGAAAATCCACCTCAGCTTCTGCAAAGAAGTTCATGAATTTAATAAATAAAACAACTACATTTGCTGAGAGCATCCACAGAGAAAAAGAAAAGATATCTGGACAAATATTCCTGTGTCGAGTTCCCCAAATAGATTCACTGGAATGCATTTGAAAAAATACAGATCAGAACTCAAAAGAAATCCCCTGAGAAAAACTGATATGGAAGTGTGGTTAAACTATTTATATTTTCAAAGCTTGTAATTCAAATGTATCAGAAAAGTACAGCCAAGCCTTAGGATAAAATGACTAAAACAATTTATACAAACTTGATTTATTCATATAGGTATATATGTGAGCATCTATATGAGAGGGTACTGAAAAGTTCTCAGCCTCATCAATTTCACAAAATCTAACTACATGAGCAAAAATCATTTACAGTGAGAGGTTGAAAGTATTTCAGTTAATAAAATTTATGGCATCTTCTTTGATAAATTTCAACTTAACATCAAGAAATTAACTAGAGAACTAGAAAATATTATTATAAAAAGACTATATTATTCAATGAAACATGCTTGAATGAAGACAGGCTACTCTATATGAAAGTTATGAATCCATCTCTTCTCCCCTAAGCCAGGGGTAAATAGCAGGACAGACTGGGATCTATAGCCTTGGGTAGCAACCAGTCTAGCAGTAGGAAAACTGAATTCAAACTAGCCTGGAATGGATTGAACCATCATGCTGTCATACCCCCAAAACACCACTTCTACTGTGTCTGCAGTACACATGGTGCTCCTATGACTCTAATGAGTCACAGAATATCTGGATATAATTATGCTCTCACACGCTGATTGAGCACTCTGGAAGAATGGTAGACTTTAGAAAACAGTAGCTACTCTAGCATATATGCATCGTTCATTCAGCAGTGAATTAGAACACTCTCAGCTATTGGGCATGTATAATGATAACATACACGCTAAAAAGTCTGCCTCCTTCTACCAAGTGCCCATAGCTCAGAGGTAGAATCACCGACTGATGCCAATTCGGTCAGGGTTCAATCCTGAGTAAAAAGCAATCGGCCGTCTAACCATACTGATGAGCTGTGATACAGCGAAACATCTGTCTGCGGATGACTATATATATATATATATATATATATATATATATATATATATATATAAGAATACAATACAAGTTTTCATGATCACTTTTTTTTTTACACAAAATATTGCAGTTTGCAATATACATAGATAAATCTTTTTCTGAAGTCGTTAAAATTCATGCAAAAAATTCAAAGGTTGCACTAAACCTGAAGTTGGCTTATGCACAAATATATGCAGTAGTTTTAAGGCATGCTATATTTATGGGTAAAGACTATTCATTATCAGAAATAGAGCTTATAAAAGTAGACACTGAGCAACAGAAACTATGGCTATCATTGTTGAAAGTGTTGAAAAGTTAATAAAATCAATGATGAAAAACTAATGAACATTATAAGGATTCAAGGACCCCACATTAACATAAAATAATGACTCATTCACTTATATTGGTTATAGAGTTAATCAAATAGGTTCCTATGGCTAATCTCTTTTGGATTTATTTATAAATAAAAATTTACATTGCAATGACTATGTTTGCCTAATAAAATCTGATGCTCACAAATAAATTTATAACTAATATTTTTAATAATGAAAAAATATAAGATGAAACTTGTGCTATATATTGTTCATGTTGTTCTATATTATACAGGGTGTCCCTAAAGTCTGGATAGATAAGAAATCTCATTAATTATATTTTTTAACCGATACGGATTAAACATTTTTTTTTTTAAATTGACTTCTTTTTCTGGGGTATGCTAAAAGAGGTGCACTCGATGAAAATCACAGATGCAACACACTTGATGTGCTAAAAATGACATACATTGAGTTCACACAAACCTTGCAAAGTGCATCAACCTTTAGTATTTGTCTATTTCTGAAATGAGGCAGTATTTACAGTACTTACATTATTCGGAATATTATCCTCATCTTTGTTGCCATTTCTATGGTTTGGCTGTTGTGTTCTCTGGCCTTCTTCAGGTGTTAGGAATTTCAAAGCAAATCCTTTATGAACAAATGACTTACAGAGTTGGAGGAAGATAACTCATGACTACCAGAAGAGGCACTACTATGCAAGAAATGGAATTCATATACCACAGTGATTTGAATAAAGGGTTCTGTTTAAAATTCCTAGCACCTGAAGAAGGCCAGAGCGAACAACAGCCGAAACATCATACAAATGGCAACAAAGATGAGAACAATAGTCCAAATAATGTAAATACTGCATCAACCTTTGCATCGCAGATGACAGAAATCATACTAAAGATACCATTTGTTAATATTCCAATTCAATAAAATGTTGAAAATTTAATTTCTTGAAAACATGTTTTCATCCATGTGTCCAGACTTTAGGGACACACCGTAGTATAAAACACTCTGTTATTGTTTATCTATGTCCTGAAATGTTTATCAATATAACTTGGTTAATAGCCATTTTATTTTGAAAACATTGACCAGAATAATAAAACCTGAGATAGTGCAGTAATTCTAGTGGGGGATCAATCTATTACTTTAATAGAAAAACAACCTCCCACTTTATAGCCAGCAGAAACTTATACATCATGTGTCAGAAATACCTCCCATATAACACTAAGACATTAGCCAGATGAAGACACCATAGCCACTAATGCCTTACCACTATGTGGACGATATACCTACTGCTCCCTATATTAATATTTAACTTCTCTCAGCACTGGTTAGTTCAGACCAATTTTATAGTGAAAACAATGATGTGCATAATAAACTCTAATACATTAAAAGACACTGACATTTAACTGACAAACAAGAATCAATCTTGTCTAAGCTTGACCATTTCTTAGATCAGTTCTGTATGCTCAACAAACATTTCAATCAAACACAAACCAATATTAACAGTGACACTTATGACCATTATACCCAGTGCTCTTGACCAATCAGACCATCATATTTGACCATTCTCTCTATGAATCCATTAAAAGAATTCCCAGTTAGATTTTTCTTCTCCTGAATGACAAAGGCAACATTACAATATTTTTCAAAAGTTTATAATCTAAACTTATTTATAAATGGAACTTTGTCTGTCTTTGTGTGTGTGTGTGTGCGTTACCTATAGACTCCAAAATGGCTGAACTGACTTTCTTGAAAATTTACACAGTTGTACTATAAGTGTTTGTGAGTGTTCTTAGCTAGGTTTTGTGTCGAGGTATCCTTGATAAATATCAAAAATCAATAATAAAAAAAAATCAGGTTATAGAAGGAGTGGTCCGATTTTAATCAAATTTGATACACTCATAGACAAAGACATAAGAAACGACATTCAGAAGTTTCAAGGTTGCAGTTTTTACAATAGTGCAGAAAATCGATAATATATATATATATATATATATATATATATATAAGGCAAGATGTTTGTGTGTTTCTTTCTTGTAATCAATATAATTGTGCATTTTTCTCCTTCTCCATACCTTATGGATGTGTGGGTGGTGTAATGGATAAGAGCTTAGAATAGGAAATCAGAGAGCCAAATTTCAATTCCTGCTGGGTTTGTTATATTTACTTATATGCAAATACTCTTAGGAAAGTTATGAATTCACTTCTTCTCTCAGCTATTATTTACAGTAGAAGCTTGCAGAGGGCATCAAAGTTTTTTTATGCAACATCATGTCCTCCACAAGTTTAAAATATTTTCCTTTTTAAACAGTGAAATTAATGCCGACCAGTCTAGATATCAAAATCTTATTAAAAGGGAATTACATTTTCTTGAATAAAGCTCTATTTCTTGGCTGGTAGACATTAATTTCATACCTTAAAAAACAGATATCTACTGAAACATGTGTGCCCACTAAATATAATGTTGATAATAATAAAAAAAAAAAAATATATATATATATATATATATATATATATACACTCTACTACAATAAAGACTGCTGTATGTCATAGCCCAGCGGTAGAATAGCCGACTGACACCAATTCGGTCAGGTTTCAATCCTGGGTTAAAAAGCAATCGGAGTTTAACCGTACTGATGAGCTGTGATACAGCGAAACAGATCTGTCTGCGGATGACAATATATATATATATATATTTTGTGTGTGTGTATATTTCCTTACTCTCATGCTTATGGAGAGAGAGACAATAGCCAGGTAGTGTCAGTTCAGTTCATTCTCTTTATTACGAATTAGTAAAATTTATGAAATCTCTTGCCACATGTTTACTCTTTAACAGTGCCTTATTATTTTATTTCTTTGCAATAATTATATTGTCCAATAGTGAATATATATATATATATATATATATATATATATATATATATATATATAGCATAGTTCTCATGGTGATGACTTTCCTTAGAGTGTTTATTTGTATTTTGAAAATGCTCACATATGGAAGCAAAACATCAATACTTGCACAAAAAATTTTTTTTTCAACATCCAACTAGTTTTCATATATTCCATTTTTATATTTTATTACAATATAATGTGGTTGGGAACACAGGGTCATGAAAGGGAAAAAAAAAAATTTATTTATATTTGTGAATGAAATTCTTGTCTAAAAGGGACGAAACTTTATCTATTTATTAAAAAGAAAAGAAAGAACCATGAAAGCGATAAGAAACACACTATGTAGCGTGTAGTGGATGTAGTCAGGCGGGGGTTAGGGTTCATTTTTGAAACCTTTGTTAACTTCTGAGATATATTTTTCCTTTATTTTTCTTATTGTATGTTCAACTGCTTTCGGTTATACTTTTAGTCTTTATCTAGAATGCATTTTATTTTTACTTTTAAATAAATGCATGGATTGTTTTATGTATATATCTAGAGTTAATTGTTAAAAGTATAGTCAAAGTGCTCAGACATACAAAACATTTGGATAATTTTTATATAATTTACACCTAGAAAAGAAGAAATTATAAGAACACATTAAAAATTAAACAAAAAAACTTAACTGCAGTTAGTTTGCAGTCATTTTTAATGAAACATATCTGAGATGTGTAGGAAGAAGAAGAAAATAGATTACTGGCAGATAAAACATATACAAACCCACTAGGTAGGTCATGAGAAACATATATATATATATATATATATATATATATATATTTTTTTTCTTTAATAAGATTTCTTGAATATTCAGACCAATAAATGAAAATAAAACACACACACACATATATATATATATATATATATATATATATATATATATATTTTGCTCTACTTTCGTACTTTTATATAGAGCACTTTACTGTTAAGGTTTCGTCTTGGTTTTTTTCTTTCAAACAAGCACTTGACGCATTGTTCTTGTGCTTGGTTTGTTTCTTTTTTTCTTCCCCTTTATTTAATCTACGAGGTAGTCCTCGTTGGGTTATTGACAATTTAAGTTACTGATAGGTTAGCATTGGTTTTTCGGACACTAGTCTATAATAATTAGTGCTGCTTTATTGTAATTAAGTATATTAATATATATATATAACAATCTTAAGCAATGCTAGTACCAAAAATAAAAATCCAGATTTTAAAAACCGTCAGTTCATAATATGCACCTGATGACTGCATAATGCATGAAACTCAGTCTTGCTTTAAACATAGGATAATACGTATACATATATATCAGATGAACTACGTAGTGTTTCTGTATATTTATATATATCAAGTGTATGCATTTATGTCGTGATATTCTATTACCTTTTCATCTCTAAGTTAATTATTTTCCCTCCGTCTTCTTACACTTCTCTGAAATATATGCAATCACTTCATACAGTACTTGATGACATTGCTCGTAATGAAAGTCTTAGAAAAAGACTGTTTTTATGGCATCAGTAACCTCATCTTCTGCAATGAGATCCATTTCTTGTGGAAGGCCAATTATTTGGAAACTGTTTCTGAAACCAGCGCCACCAAACACAAATCATCCTTTGCTGTTAACAAGGTTAGGGGAGAAACAAAACAATTACAGCAAAACAGTGTTTGCACAAACCAACAGAGAATTTGGAAAAATCTTGTTAAAAGAATATTTAATTGATAAATTCAGCCAACAAACTCGATATATGCATGCTAACGCAAGCAAACACATATTGACTTCTTTTATAAATGCATTAGATATTTATCTGCAATTTCTCTTATACATTTCTTTTCCCTCCTATTAAATGTCTGCACTCATTCAGAGCAAAAGGTTGTGACTCACTGTGGTTTCACCTGACCTCATTTTAAGATGACAATATCATGGACCGAATATGTGAACAACAACAAGGTTTTGGAAAAGTTGGAAACAAAAAGGAAACTTATACTTCACACCAGGAAGAGGCAGTTGAAATTTCTGAGGCATTTAATGAGGAAGGAGGGCTTGGAAAACCTGATACTCACAGAACAGATTTTTCTGAAAAAATATTCAGAAATAGGACAATATCTTTAAAAACAAACAACAAAAAAAGGTGCTAAGCTAGTGTGTAATATCAGTTTCAAATGAGCTACATTACTTAGTTCTAACAGTTCAGACATTCACAGCTAGGACCTGCCATACCACATACACAATGTCAAATCTTCCTTATTCCCTTCATATTTCTTTGGTAAAGAGAAAGTTCAACTTAGTTTTTGCTCTAGATCTGTTACTTTGTGGAACAGACTCAGAAGAAAGGCTTCTCAACAACTACGATTTTAACCATTTCAAATTTTCAACTGATATCTAACCTACATCTTCATAATATGCACTTTCTCCTTTCTACTCCCCTACACTCTTACAACAATATCAATAAGTAACACTTTACCTTGAATAGATCTTGGGTCTTTTATTAAGTGGACAATAGTAAAAAAAAAAAAAAAAATGAAGAGGAGACATAAAGCAATGTATATATTGTTCTACAGGAAGATGCTGAGAAAAACAAGCAAAAAGGGCTTTTTATATTCAGAATCAGAAAGAGTTGAAATTACTATGAATTAAATGAAGAAAGAAGGCTTGCATCATTAGACATATTGAAAGTAAGGACAAAGTGTCCTACTTGACAAGCTTGTCTCAATGGATAGCAAAACAGAATGGAAGGGATAGTAAAAAGACAAACATTGTTAAGAGCTACAAATGGTAGGAAGTTGTGGAGAGCTATTATCGAGAGACATGGCCCATACAAGAAAATATTGTTGCTATATAAACACTCAACCTTTCCCAACACCAAAAAATATATTACCAGTAGGTTAATATTCATTCAAATACTATAAACAGTAAGTACATGTGCCGAGTGGTTAGCGACTCCAACTGACACCAAATCGGTCAAGTTTCGATCCCTGCCAGAAGCAAGTGGATGTCTAGCCACACTGATGAGCTGTAATACAGCAAAACAGGCTTGTATGTGGATGACGAATACATATATACATGTGTGTGTGTGTGTGTATATATATATATATATATATATATATACCCTGATTGAGCACTCTGGAAGAGTGGGAGACTTTGTAAACAGTAGCTACACCGGCATATACGCATCGCTCATTCAATAATGAATTGGAGCACTCTAGCTATTCGGCATGTTTATACATGCTAAAAAGCCTGCCTTCTTCTATCGGATGCTCATGGCCTAGGGGTAGAGTCGCTGACTGACACCGATTCGGTTGGGTTTCAATCCCAGGTGAGGAAGTGAATGGAGTCTAAGCCGTACTGATGAGCTGTGGTGCAGCGGGACAGATCTGTCTGCGGATGATTATAGTATATATATATATATATATATATCCATGTATAGGGTAGATATGGATGGAATAATATTCTGTATCCAAAGAAACACTATTCTTAAAAAGTGTTCGATACAAAGTAGAGCTAATAATATTTATTCAGAAATTATAACATGAATATGTTATAATCTCACTACAAAAGTAACTATTTTGTTTTGACACTACGAGTGTCTTATTAAGTGATAAGACACAAGTAGTGTCAGAAAAATAGCTACTTTTGTAGTGATATTATAGCATATTCATGTTATAATTTCTGAATATATATATATATATATATATATATATATATATATATATATATATATAGTATCAATATGGAAGATTGTATGCATCCAAAATTGCTGAAAGTTAATGGAATACTGATAAAAAGGCATTTAAGGCAAGCAGACTTTGTAATAAAGTGCTCAATATCAAAGATAAATCATTAATAGAATTAATATAAGCAAAAGACTGTCACACAGCTAACTGATGTCACCTTCAGCATCCCAACTCCAGAGCCCAGTAGGCAGATTATATATACACACACACATTCTAAATTTTACCCAGTACAAGGATCAAGAGTCACTAAAGGTAGGGAGTTACTGTTAAAATGGTTATAATGAATGAGATATCAATGAAAGAGATGGTGGTACAGAATTATATAGAGGAAAGATAATGGTTAACCCCAGATTTGAAGAGGTTAAATTTGTAGCATTTATGGAAGCATCTATGCAGGAGTTTATTTCACCAAGTAGTAGTTCTTAAGAAAAAGCTGACTATCAGGTAATAAATCTCCTTTAGTAGAGAGCTAAGGTGCCTTAGGCATACCCTAATGAAGAAGGGCCAACAGGGCTCAGGGAATTTTTGCCCCTTGACTCATGTATGCACGAGCTCCCATTGAAAAGTTAACCTTGTGTCACATTCTGAGCAAGTGGGTATACTGATATAAATACCGTCTGTACGCAACCTAACTCTACAACACAGCAATATTACATATTAAATGCAATGAAAAACAGCTTAAAGATCAAAGAAATGCAAGTCAAAAATTTATAATGGTTGTTAATACTTCATCTAGTAATTCAGGCAATAGTAATGGCCTTGCTAATAATATAAAATATTCTTTATTTCTTAGAGTGTAGAAGTTAAACTGAAAAAAAAAAAAATTAGTTTGGTTAATTCAAGGATAATACAAAAGTCATTATCAGAGTTTGAGGGGGATGGTGAGCAGGGAGAAGCATTGGTATTTCTTGGAATATAAAAAAAAAAAAAACACTCAAAGAGAAGTTGGATTGCACCAAAAAATAAGAAGGGAAATAATGTAATAAATAGACCTTTTTATGTCAGTAAGACACAAATTACATTTGGTAATTTGCTGAAAAGGAAAAAAAAAAAGAAAGAAAGAATAGGAAAGAGAAGGAAGCTCAAAAGAATGAATATGTAAAAAAAGAAAAAAATGAAAAGAAAGAAATGAGAATATGAATGAAACTCAAAAGTAAAAATTAGTAGAAGAGAAACGGTTTGAAAGAAAGAATAACAACGAAGAGAGTAAAATTGTCAGGAAGGAAAATGGAAAGCGAGAGAAAGAAAAGGAAACCAAAAAAGAAAAAGTAAAAAAGATCATGAAAAAGAAGTCATGAGAAAACAAAGCAATGTAAGAATGAAAAACAAAATAAATAGAAGGAAAGAAAAAATATGAATAGGGAAATGAAAGGAAGTAAAGAAAGGAGTCAAAAGAAAGAAGAAAAGAAAAAAGACAATAAGAGGAAAGAGGAAGGAAACACGAACCAAAAAATGGGACTGAGACAAAGTAGAGATGTAAAGAAAAAGGAAAGAAGAGGAGAGAAAGAAAGAACATATAAAAATGAAAACTTGTAAGAAAGAAAAAAGTTAAGAGAGAAAGAGGACGAAATTAAGAGAAGATAAAATAAAAGCTAGAGTGTGAGAAAGTCAGCCAAGAGAAAGAGAGAAGCACAGCAAAGAAAGAAGAGAATGAGAAGTGCAGCAAAGAGAGGGGAATGAGAGAGAAACAGTAAAGAGAGAGGGGAATGAGAGAGGGAGACAGCAAAGAAAGAGGAATGAGAGAAATGCTGCAGATGAAGAGAGAGAAAGAGTGTAAAGAGAACAAGAAGTAGAAAAAGAGAGAGAATACAGAGAAAGAGAAAGGATGCAGAGAAAATATAAATCAACAGAGATAAAGAGCGCAGGTTAGTGAGGGAGAATGAGAATAAGACTAAATATTAATACTAGATAACAAAGAAGCAATTTTTTTGTTTGTTTGTTTTGTTTTTCGTTTATTTTTATAGCTGCTATAGTAACAAAACAAAATCCCAACAAGGAATTTATCTTGCACCACAGAAACCCTAAAACCGAAAAATGCACCACAAAAATATTTTTAGGAAACATTTTTAAGGATTGAATCTGAAAGCACTCTCCATGATTCTGGCCTTATGTCTGTTAAAACATCCAGCCAAACTCCATAAACCAGTTGAACAAGGAATTACTCATCATGGTCTTTTTTTTTCTCTCCTTTAAATAACTCCGCATAAAACATCTGCTTTTCCAACAACCATGAATTGGTGAATATTGATTTCTTTTTTCAAGAAATTACAGGATGACATCACACTATTCTTGCTTCCTCTGCACTCATCACTTATTAAATAAATAAATGAATTGTAAATAAATTCTTTGTAATGAAATAATTGAAAATAAATGTAAAAAATGAATTATCATAGAAATAAATACATAAATATTTTACTAGAAATGATATACTGTGGAAGCAGTTTTAATATTAGAAATATCCCATTTTGCATTTTTTCCATGATCCATTTCATAGTATAAAGAAAACAAACAGTTGATTTTTCCCCATGAATAAAAAACAAATTTGTTAAATGTATGACCACCAGTCTGAAAAGCATCCCATCATTCTAACACTTTTTCTATTAATGTAATAGACAAATGACCATGAAGACAAAGAGACCAAAAATAAAATCATTCTGTATCATCATACATCAAATTGTATGCTCCGAAATTCTTCAGGTAGTTGGAATTTTGTCTATTGTCCTCATCTTTGTTATTTTTATCACAATGTTTTGGCTGTTGTGTCCTCCAACCTTCCACAGGTGTATATTGATTTGGGTAATCTACAGGGAATTCCAAACTGAACCCTTTATTTAATCTATAGCGTTAGACTGTTCTTGTTCCACTGCTTATATCTAGGGATATTTTTCTATTTCTTACTTATTTAGCACTGTTAAGTTATTGCTTGCCTGCTTCCACTGAGTACAAGTAAACATTGCCTGTAAGCCACTTTTAAAAGCACTGGTTAGTGAGTTTGGTGATATAGTAGTTGTGAGTTCAATCACTGGGGTTTTCTTAGTTTGATCTGACTTTTATAGAGTATGACAGTAGGAGTTAGGTATTTTCTGAGGTGACCATTCTCCCAGTATCTTCAGTGATGATATGAATATAGGAGTTCCATTTGAGGTTTGGAGTAAACTTTAGTTCCAATAGATATTCAAGGTAAGGAGCTCCATTGAGAGTATGGACCACTCAGTGTTGAATGTTGGTTGATTGTAGATGATTTGATACACAAGTAGATTGGTGTGGTTACTCCACATGAAAATAAGCTACTGAGTGATCTAATGGAGAGATCTATAAAGTGAATAAAATCCACTCATGAAAATGTGTTGGGCAGGTCCATTATAGTAAAGTGGACTAACTCACTTGGTACTCTCCTATAAATAAGGTAGATTAGCTGGCCTTACTTCAAGGAGACAAAAAGAGGCAGCCATGTTAGAAGGTAAGTTATTTGACTTCTACATCTCCCTCCTCTCCCCAATACAGGAGTATAGTGGCCGCTGGGGAGGAATCAGTTCCTTAATGCTTCATGCCATCCTAAATTTCCCTGTTCCAAAAACCATCACTGATGCAAGATCTTGGTTTGGTCTGGTAAACCAACATGCCTGGGCATATTCATTAAGTCCCATTATGCTACCCTTTCGGGACCTTGTTTTTTTTTAATCATATCACCCCGAGCAAGGTGGTAACGCCACTGATGTGCAGGGGGCTACGTAGGAGTGAAATGATTGGAAAAGAGAAAGCCAGAAACCACATCCTAAACAGGGAACAAGGGATGAGCCTCTTCACCTGTTCAATAGACGTGGGTGGAGTGTGAACTGGGCGATAGTCAAAAAGAACTCAAAATTCACTTGGAACCCCACACCAATCTACTTTCATGTCAAATCACCTACACTTAACCAACATTCAACATGGTGCTGTGAACAGGATTCAAATTCACGCAAGTAGAACCAGAGCAAATTTATGGCCTGTTGAGTGGTGATGAAGTGTTGCTTTGGAGTTATTGAATGATACAAGTTGGTCTTTTGAGAGTGAGATTAGAAAAAAATCAGTTGCCAGTGTTAGGGTTTTCCAGATATTTAGAGGTGAACCTTTACACCATGGCCTGTTTGTAATACACAGCCAAACCATTTTGTGTAAAGCCGTGAGATTTGGTACATAAATGATTCAAGAGAATGTTTGAATATAAATATTTTAGTCTTTATCATAGGGAAAGGCTGTGTCTACCTCTTTTCCATCAAAGGGAAAGAGTGTGCCGACTTCTTTTCTTTTATATGTTTTGTATAAGAAAGTGATCAAACATTCACAGCCCCACCAAGAAGCTAAAAAAAAAAACAAATAACTGATTAATTGATTGATTTGCTTTTTATGTCTTGGTAGTTGGCTCCTTACCACTCTGCAATAGATGTAGTCAGTTTATCCTACTCTCTTCTTGAGGAGATCTGAACAGCCTTCCTATATTTTCTTAGCATTTTTTCCTTTCATATTTTTTGATTACCTTCATCTTCACTCCTACATGTATCTGTGTGCATGTATAGACTTCAACATTTCTATTGTAGTACCGTACAGTGTGGTGGTGAAAAGTTTTTGGCCAACTCACTTCCCAAAATGCAACTGAATGACCAAGCACCAGAATTCTTCTCACTTTCTTTTGCTACTTTCTGTTGGTCTTGTAAATTCCTTTCCGTGTCTTGTTTGATTTTAGTATTAGTGGCCTGTAATTGGCAACTCGATGACCAAACACCAGACTTCATTTGTAATCTTTTGTAGTTGTGTGTGTGTATGTATATATATATATATATATATATATATATATATAAAAGATAAATATTTTATGAGAATAAAAAAAATGGTAGACATAAAACAATTTAGAAATTTTTTTCTTTACTTTTAACATGTTTTTTTTCTGATTGATGTGATTTGTAAAAGAATTTCTTCTCAAAAGAACAAAAATCTATATTAGCAAGACGAAATGTGATTCTAGTGTCTGAACTGCTTTATTTTTGCTTAGCTGTATTGTTACAAATTAAATTTTTTTTCATAGCTTATGTATCCACAGTACTAATTTAGTAAGGAAAGATGATATGTTACAAAACTTGGATGATCTGGAAAACACTGTGTTAATAAAAATTGGATATAATTTATTCAGACAAAGATATATCAAAAGTACCAAGAGCTATGTGTCTTCTACAGTTAATACGAGGGTGGGCTGAACATTTCATAGTGTAGAGTGATGCTAGAGTTGTAAAATGTTTCATGCATTGATTAATTTCAACTCTTCTTATTAAAAACTTCATTGTACCTTTCTAAGTAAACTGGCATCTCACTGTTCAAAGAAAACAGTTCATCTTGTTGGTCAAAATAGTCATCAACAGCAGATATGACGTCATCATTACTCTGATGCTGGTTCCCAACTAAATGTTTTTTTCAAATTGGAGGATCAAATCATAGTCAAATCAGGAGAACAGGGAAGGATGATCAATCAATTAAAAGTCACAGTCATGCACTGTAGTTGGTAGAGATGGTCAGCCATGCCGGGTACAAGACCACTTAAAAACATAGCTGACAATCCCCACAAATTAAAGTAATCATCAGGTTGGGAGAATAAAAGTGTTTGTTAATAAGTGAAATTGTATTTACTGAACAGAATAACAAATTTGTAAGAAGAAAATGTTCAAAGAGAAAAATGTAATGAGTTAAATGTTCCAGAGAAATAGTAGTAATGAGTTAAATGAATCCAGCTTATAGTAGATAGTAGCAGAATGTGTGTATGTAGAAATATTAACAGGGTACTAATAAAGTCGATGTTCTCTTCCATTTTTTATGACCAGCGAGAAAGTGAAAAGGAAGGTGAAGCAATAAAGGAAATTGTACTTATTGGACTTTAGTTTTTAGGAGTCAGTTAAAGTATCTTCTTCTTGTTTCTTTGACGGTGTGTGAGTGAAGACAAAGAAGAATGAATGTGTGACACAACCTTTGTATGTGCGGGTCTTGCTTGAAGTTTTTTTTGTTACATTTTAGCATCTCGTCTCTGCACTGCTCCCATCTGACTGACTTTGCCAGTCAAGGGACGTGAATAAGTAATGAAATCTAGTCATGTGGTCAGCTTGAAACCGAATACCCATTTTCTTAAGTGTTAAAAAAAAAAATTAACAGGGGTTATAGTTCAATTTGCTATTTCTTATCCAATCAGAATCTAGAATCTTAATTTTCACACCGACTTGTGAAATTTGCCAGGGTCTGGGTTTTTCCAAAATGTTTTCAGTTATTCTGATCCATTTTTGCGAGTGCCCAATTTTACCTTTTGCCTTTCAGTTAACCATTGGATGATACAGGATTTGTATCCTATAAGTTATTGAAACCAAGGACTTGTAGGCTGGAGCATAGTCCTGATGAAACAAGACCACTTTCATCAGTTTTCCTGGCCTTTTTGTACTGATAGCCTTTCATAATTGCCTCGGCAAGTTGGTATAGTACTCTCCTGTTGTCCTTTTGAAGACTCTCCCTACCTCTACTAAATTCAGTCGCTCACTTTTGCACTGTTGATAAAGCTGGAGCATCATCCTCTAATGTAGCAACCATATCAGCATGAATGTGTCTTGGAGTTAAACCATTTTTCTGCAGATGCCTGATGACATCACAATACCAAATTTTGTTCATTTTCAAAAGAAGTTACTAATTACTTTTGAAGTCTTTGAATAGTTAGATGTTTCATGACTAATGCACATTTGCTCCAAATTGAAGTTCTATAGAAACAGTTAAGATTGTGGTATATGTGATCTTCACCATTTTATTGAATTTTTGGTAGGAATTTTGTTCAGTAGTAGGAGATTCTAAGAGAGCAATTGTTTGTTGAACACATTAATAAATGAGGGCAGACCCTGCTGGAAAAAATATATTTGATAAAAGTCATATTTTTACAAAATCTAATTAATCCTTAAATTTACTATTTTTATGTGAAGTATTTTAGGTTTTTCAGAAATTATTAAAATGTTTTAATTTCTATTTTGTTCGTGTCCATCAAATTTTCTCATCAGAAGCTAGTTTATTTTTTACTTTTTCGGTTGAAAAATGTCAAATTTTTGTTTAACTATGTAAATTAATTTTTCTTTTTTTAATGTATTGACTATTAAATAAAACCAAAATTTAACTTCATTTAAATTATTCAAAATGTGTTTTTACTTTTTTTTTTAAAGTTCATGGATGTACCTAGTAAAAAAGAAAACTAAAAAGTGAAAGGAGAAAGACAGGAAAACAACAAAGAAGAGGTTCTTTTTTTGTATTTGTAATTCTTGGGATGAAAAACGGAAATTAAGTACATAATTATATTGGTACATAAGTTATTTGATGTCGTCAGACTAAAGTCCTGGGGAAAGCTGTCCATTCATTTCATGTTGATTATTCTCGGAGAACTTTCCTGAAATTCTTAAGAACAATAAAAAAAATAAAATAAACATGAAATTTTTTTTAAAGTCTGAAAGAATGTAATAGTATTTTTGTCCAGTATTTTCAAATAATCGAAACATGTCTGCAAGTCGAAATAAAAACGTGACCATCATATCATATTAGGTAAAAAATAAATACTATGACAACACAATGTCAAAGAGTGCCACTACGTTATGGATGCAATAGACATGAAAAATATTCAGTATCTCTAAATCATGATTGCATGCATATAATAAAAATATAACTTGAAGGAAAATATTTTCATATTGAAATTAAGATAAAATTAACTTCAGACAGTATATGAGTGCAGACATGTTCATATAAATTGCAATGTACAGAACACATCAGATATTTGAGAACACTTCTTTAGCAGGTTATAAATGAAAGATTGCCTAATGTAATATTATACACTATGTGTCAAATTTTAACATTCTAAATTCTCTTTTAGATGTATTAAGAGCATTAACATAGCAGCTTCCAATCTGACACAGGAAATGAAAAGACATACTAGATTCTTGATATGAGTCACTAATCACAGTGTCAGGGAGATATCAAGCACCTTGAAAATAGAAAGCTAATTAAGTGCAAAGCTTGGTAGCTTTGTACAGACCCCAACCCAAAGGTACCAAAATTTACTGGGAGTCATGAGCAGCAAGGGCCAAATCCTACCACCTAATTTGTTCTTGTAGTGGTAGAGTAATAAATAAATAAAAATAATTAATAACAAGAAGATCACGATTTTACTATTTAAAAATAGATGAATAAACAGAATCACCAGATCCCAAAGCCATATTCTGACCAACCAATCAAAAAGCATTCACAACCAGGATATAAAACCACAAGCCAGTGAGAAGCAGAGCAGTATTTTCCAAACAAATTTTTAGATGTGTATATAACCAGATGAAAAATCACTCAGATCCAGGACCAATAAATTTTGTTCATTCTCTAATACTAGTCATTGTAATATATATGAGTGCCTAAAAATACAACCAATTAACAGCTAAACTGCACTACATTTTTACATTTGTTTAAATCTAAATATTTTTGTTTTTCATTATATTACAATTTGTTCTCAATTACCAGATGCACACTGCATTTTGTGTGGGTGACTTTTTAAAAAGTGCAAATATACAGCATTGATCCTTTATAAAGGGTTAGAGAGCGACACTTTCAACTGAAGGCTTAAATTTTGAACAATATAATAATTGATACAAATTATATGGTAATTTTCCAATCTTTTCATTCACTTTTTTTTTTTCAATTGGAGTAGATAGACTAAACTATCGCCCGGTTCACACTCCACCCACATCTATTGAACAGGTGTAGAGGCTCATCCCTTGTTCCCTGTTTAGGATGTGGTTTCCAGCTTTCTCTTTTCTAATCTTTTCATTCACTTTTCTTTTTCTTTTTTTTTTTTTAATTGGAGTAGATAGACTAAACTATCGCCCAGTTCACACTCCACTCATGTCTATTGAACAGGTGTAGAGGCTCATCCCTTGTTCCCTGTTTAGGATGTGGTTTCCGGCTTTCTCTAGTTTTTCCACTCTTACGTAGCCCCCTGCACATCAGTGGCGTTGCTGCCTTGCTCGGAGTGATATGATTAAAAAAAAAATAAAAAAATAATAATAATATAACTCCAACTCAACTGAGAGATGACCCCCCCCCAAAAAAAAAACAATAACAGATACAAAGAGAGCAATTACACCAAGCTTTCAGTTATTGTTATTTTCTTATTGAGTTAGCACTATTAGCTATCATTTTTTTTCTCTTCTCAGCAATGAAAATAGTTTTAAAGACAGTTGTGAAAGGGCACCTGAAATATGAGTTGTCAGACACATCACTATATGTTGTGGCCTGTTAGGGCTAAGAAGAAAGACACAGAAACAGGTAGGTAGGTTCAACCAGTGTATTGGAATAACAGATAATATATACAAAGTAAGAGTGTTAGTAGTCAGCAAATAGAAGTGTAAGTCCAAACTGTCTTGACTGCATCTTGACTGTCTCACACATGCCTCACAGCTGCATCCCCAGAAGTCATGCAGGTTAGTATTTATTGAAGAAGGAAGAGTCCATTCCTATAGATAGGAAACCATAACATATGAAAACTTCTATAACATATTTCCCACTGTCAAAAATCATTTACACTTGCAGTAGTTTGATTATGTTAGTCACTTTAATATGTGGCAGTTTTTTTTTTTACAGTGATATCCTCCTTGTAGGATGTGTGTTGTGGTGCAGTAGATATCGACTCTGAATGACAAATCAGGGAGCCCAGTTCAAGTTCCTGTTGAATTCTTTGCATTCACTTACGCACAAATACCCTTGGGAAAGGTATTAATCCGTCTCTTCCCTCCAGTTATGGGTTAAATAATAGTTCAGATTGGGTTCTATAGCCTTGGCTGGCAACCAGTCTACTGCAGAAAGCAATGGTAACCTACTACGGGATAATTTTCTGCTCAGTTAGTCGTGTCTTTTTCGAGACATGATCGCCCAAAGCCTGTATCACGTATGGCACTTGACTCACTGACTGACCTCCTTGTACAAAACCCAACAGCCACTTGAAGGTTACAGAGTAAGAGGCACAGTTTATGGAGATATGTGGGGAAGATAATGGTTGACCCAAGACTTGTACAAGTGAAGATTGTGGTTATTGGGGGAAGCAATCTGTTTATTCCACAAAGTATCAGTTTGTGGGAAGAGGTTTCTCATGTGGAACTTAGAGTTCCCTAATGGAATAGAGAAATAATAAGGATGGTTTTCTACACTAAGTGTGACTCAGCAAGTCTTAGGCATGAAGGTTAGAACTAGTGGAGAGGCTTGTGACATTTCAGCTGTGGAAAATAGTTTATCTCCCACAAGGACAGAGACTGTTTTGGATTCTATGGAGACTGGAAAGTGAAGAACAGAATGCAAAAGGATAATAATGAATCCAGTGTCGTACATATGTGCACATGGTGGTGGAATGGATATTTTTTGGTGTAACCAAAAACAGATTGCAAAATAAATTCTGATGTTCAGTCATTTGGTTGGATTTTGGAAAGTGAATCGAAACTTTTCTCCTTGGTGCAGAACTTCAGTTTAAACATTTCCCTATTTACCGAAATGTTTCTCTCTCAATATATCGCCCAGTTCACACTCCACCCACGTCTATTGAACAGGTGAAGAGGCTCATCCCTTGTTCCCTGTTTAGGATGTGGTTTCCGGTTTTCTCTTTTCCAATCTCTTCACTCTTAGGTAGCCCCCTGCACATCAATGGCATTACCGCCTTGCTCAGGATGATATGATTAAAAAAAAAAAAAATACCTAACTTGGATGTGTGTGTAGCATAGCAGTTATCAGCATGGGAAATAGGATTAGTGTACCCAGGATGTGCATTGTGGTGCAGTGAATATTGGCTTGGAACGAGAAAACAGCAGCTGAGTTCAAATTCCAGTTGAATTTCTTGCATTTACTTATGCACAAATACCCTTGGGAAAGGTATTAATCTGTCTCTTCCCTCCAGTAATGGGTTCTATAGCCTTGGCTGGCTACCAGTTTACCATAAAGTGATTGCAACCTACTGCAGGATAATCTTCTGCTCATTCAGTCATGTCTCTTTTAAGACATGATTGCCCAAGCATGTATCACGTCCGGCACTTGACAGACAGACTCTATCAAGTTCAAATTGTATCCAAACGCATTGTGTTCATGCCCATAACCTTGGAAAGGCATGAAACCAGCTCTTTTCTCCTGCTCATCCTAGTTAAAGGGTAATAGCAAAGCAGACATGGTTCATTGGAATTTGTTTGGCAATAAGTCTAAAAGAACAACTCTGAATTCAAAATTTACTGAGCTAGCAAACTCCATACCATGAAACTTACTACATAAACCACAGCAGCAATACCTAGCATGGTGAGGCTGTGACCCTAAATTGCATAAGGGAGTCTATAGGACTTTCATACATACATACAAACTCTAATCTGTCCAGTTTTGATTCTAGTGTTTTAGGTTCTGTTCCAAGTGCACCAGCTAATAATGGTACTACTTTAACCCCTGTTCCACAGCTTTTATCAGTTCTCAAGTGATGTCTTTGAACACACACACACATATACATACATGCATACACACACACACACACATATATATATATATATATATATATATAGTTTAATATATGGATAGAAATCTGACAAGATGATAGAATAAAGTAAAGAAGAAAGTTAGAAACATATCTCAGTCTAAAATGTTTCTCTTCAAAGACCAAGATAAAACGAATAAATTTTTAAAAAATTTTTACAAAGAGACAGTATACTGGAATGCTATGATTTGGGATTGATTCTTATTGGTCACATGTATTAAACCAATAAATGATTATTTTTAAATGTATGCAGGTGGAAAATTTTGTGTGTGTGTAACTATCATATATTTTCAGTTTTTCCCTTTTTTATATTTGTCTTAGTGGTCTGCTGAAACTGCCAAATTTAGGATCTGGTAGCCCTTAACCAGTCCTTTCCAACTTTCAGATTTGTTCTGATTGCTTAAAGGGAATCAAGTAATAATAGTAGTACCGATATTTCAAGGAATAATCAAGATAAGTAAGTTTGGTGTAACTAAGTACATGGCTGATAAAAACAGATGGTCATGATTCAAGTGAAAGAAAATTTACATATGTGTGTGCATATGCATGCCTGCAGCTTCCTTTGCAAAAAAAAAAAAAAGATAAAATTTTTGTCATCGATATTACCACACAACAGGAGGAAAAAAAAACCCCATGAATATAAGTTCTATAACCACACCCTGTTGTCGCCTCAGGGAAGAAACTTATTTGCTCTGTTCATAACCAGTAGCAACTGGCGGTCTATTGGTCGGCAAAAATATTACTTGACACTATCGATGATTTATAAATATTTCTGTAATATAACCAGACAGCTGCAGAAAGGCAAAAGAGAAAAGTAAACTGACATTCAGATGAAATACAGAAGTAAAATATATCCATATTGGAATTTAACACACATACGCCATAAAATAAAATCTGTGAAGGAGAAGTTAATGCAGCTGCTTACAGAGGAGGGTCTAAATCAGACAGTAAATTTTAAACAAGTGAGCCTGTACAGTCAAAAATGGCAAAAATTTATATCGATATGCCATCTAAAATGACGGCAACATATATATTGATGTGCCTACTATTGAGTATCTTATATTAAGACATAAGAAAAAAATCAAAACCCCTGAGCATGGCAAAAAAAAAAAATATATACACACGCACACACAAATAAATACACAATGGTCTTTATTAAAATATATATATATATATAGCTATACTTCTGTACTTGACGACATAATTATTGCAAAAAAATAAAATAATACGGCAATGTTAAAGAACAAACATATCGCAAGAGCTTTCATAAATGGTATTAAGAGAATGAACTGAGCCTGCACTGCCTCACTATTGTCTTTTTCTTCATAAGTGTGACAGGAGGGAAATATTATATATATATATATACACACACACACACACAGATATATATATATATATATATATATATATATATATATATGAAAATAAACTGAATGCCTTTATAAATCCATTGGTAATAGTTTATTTTACAGAAATCTTACAAAACCATTCCTGAGGAGCAGTTTTGTAAGATTTTTGAGAAATAAGCTATTCCCAATAGATTTATAAAGGCATCCAGTTTATTTGCATTATAATACTCTGTAAAATTTTAACACTGAATTCTGACCAGATTATGATCCCCTGTGGAATTAATCTTACAAACTACCAAGGATACTACTATATATATATATATATATATATATATATATATATATATATATATATCCAGATGAAGAGAACCAACAGGTTTAGAATCCAGAGTTCTCTGGCATTTACTTTTTAAAAAAGTGTTCAATACATTGTAGAGTGTAAAATAATTAAATTTACTATTTTATTTAAAATGAATTAATTTTAAATAAAAATGTAAATTTAATTAAACACACACACACACAGTGGTCCTTATTATAATAAAGATAGTCCTGATTCTGTATTTTTTATCTGATCCCTTCAATACAAAATGCATTTTAGAGCTATTATTTTCCTGTAAACATTAGTTTTGATTGTAAATTTTTTTTTTTTTTTTTGGTGTTCATTTGTACTTATTTTCTGGAATAAAACTTACAAACCTTTTCCAAATACTCTTACGGGCCTGATACAAGGGAAGATATCTTAATAATTAGGACGTGGAATTTTTCTCAATATACAATGAACGAGAAGTTTTCATGAAAAGTTGGATTGTTAATTAATAAACGAGGTGGTCTTAAGAAACTCAAATGGTGGGGGTACCTCTTTGCATAAGTGCAGTCAGTGTATTCTGAAAGCCCCAGCCGACAGGACTGTGTGAAGTAGGTCTGATACTTTCATCATAAATTTCTCTGATGATGCCATGTTGATATCAGTCAAGTGCCATACATGATACATGCTTGGGTGATCATGTCTTGAAAGAGACATTACTAACTGGGCAGATGATTATTCCACAGTAGGTTGTCATTATTTTCTGCAGTAAACTGGTTGCCAGCCAAGGCTATAGAACCTAATCTGTCTTGTTTTTTAACCCATAACTGGAGGGAAGGGTATTTGCATAAGTGAATGCAAGGAAATCAACTTTGGCTTCCTGATTTCTCATTCGGAGCTCATACCCACTGCACCACAACGAACAATATGATAAAAATAAGGTAAGTTGATAACATATCATAATCAATTTAAAATCTATAAAAATTATAAATCTACAAACAAAAAAAAAAATAAAGTAGCTTCACATATAAAAATTTAATTGAATTTATTTTTTTTAAATATATTTGTTTACAGCAGGTCTCTGTATCTGTCAAAGCAAGTTCAAATGTTGAAAGACTTGCTTGAATTTTATGACCGTTAAAGCTGAAAAATAGATTAATAAATTATTAAAAAAAAGACTTTTCTTTGTGAATTCAAACAATATCACTAGTAGATACTTAAAATAGTATGCTAAAGTGTACAGGAGGCACAAAAGTAGATTTATACTAACAAAACATCGGCATAAACATATACATACCATAACAATACTTGTTGTATACCTACTTTTGCAGTCCAACATTTAACACTTAACCACTGTATTATTTGCTTATTGGAAAAACATTCTCAGTTGACCTCTTACAGGTGAATAATGGAAACAAAAATCTTCATGTCTGTCAGCTCAGAAGTTAAATAGGCTATTGACAGGTAAAAATTCCAAACCATCTAGAAAATACTTTCTTTAAAGTGTTTTACTTTTAAAACAATGAAAAAAAATTAGTGGAGTTCATTTGATCTATCTTGAAAGTTGTTTTTCATTAAATTATCTTGGGTTAAAATTCTTCAGTCTGTTTGTTAAGTGCCATACGTGATACACACTTGGGTAATAATATCTCTTTTGATCCATGACAGATTAGGCAAAAGATTTTCCCACAAGAGGTTGCCATTTCTTTCTGTGAAAGAAGAAAAAATGAGTTGATACCTTTCCCAAGGGTATTTGTACATAAGTGAAAATTCTTCAACTGATCTTAATTGTTTTTGTAGATTTTAACACTTTCACTATTGCATTGTTATAGCATTGTTGCCTGGTTTTGATGGGCATTTTAAAAATTAGAAATTTCCATTTACTGGAAATCTATGTAGCATGTCTTTTCAAGGGGTTGGGGGATCATGGTCATCCACAACTTCCTGTCCTTTGTAACTCTTAAAAATTTTTGTCTTTTTTCAATCTTTCCTAAACCCTGCTCCTCTAGCCATTCAGTCACTCTCACTTGATACTAGAAATACATAACTATAAAAATTTCTCATGGGTAATGCTGTTTTGCTTTCTGTAGTACAAACTAAACTATAACCCCAATACACAATATAATAAAATCTAAACTTATTTATAAATGGAACTTTGTCTGTGTGTGGGTGTGTGTGTCTGTTACCTATAGACTCTGAAACGGCTGAACCGATTTTCTTGAAAATTTACACAGTTGTACTATATAAGCGTCTGTGAGTGTTCTTAGCTAGGTTTTGGGTCAAGGTACCCCCAATAAATATCGAAAATTGATAATTGAAAAAATCAGGTTATAGAAGGAGTGGTCTGATTTTAATCAAATTTGATACACTCATAGACAAAGACATAAGAAACGATATTCAGAAGTTTCGAGGTTGCAGTTCTTACAATAGTGCAGAAAATCGATAATATATATATATATATAAAAGGCAAGATGTTTGTGTGTGTGTCTGTTTATCTGCCTGTATGTCTATTTTTTCAGCCCTTTTATTTTAGTTTTTGCTTCGGGTTTGGCTCTAAGTAGGTATAATTATAGTCCTTAGTCTCAGTCATGATACCATTTACTCAGAGGTTTTATTTAGCCTTCAAAATTCAGTTTACGATGAAAAAAAATTATTTGATATCGATAGCAGGAAATCAAAATTTGACTTACATCCATTCATTTTTCTTTCAGTCTATGGTTTCGCTTTAACTGGAAACATTTTAGTCTTTTGTGCCAACGTCCAAAGAATCTGAGCTCCAGAACCATGGATTAGTTTTAAAGCTTTCATTACACCCGAGCAACGCCGGGCTATACTGCTAGTCTTTAAAAAAAATAATTTTTCTTGTCTTGATTTCTGAGATGAGAAGTTATCTATATTATTCATAGTCAAACTAATGTCCTCATTTTTGTTGTTATTATCATGATGTTTTGGTAATCATATAAAACATTTTTGATTAGTAAGTAATATAAAATGATAAAAATGTGTGGATAAATAAACAAATATACTAGTCTAGGTTTGTCTTCTACACTTACTTTTGGAAGATGACAACCATTAATGGTTACAAGAGATGAGAACATTATAACAATCAACAAATGATCTATGATTATTTATTTATAAATTAATTCAATTCTTCATTTCAATTTAGTAAATTTGTTGATTCTTCTTTATGTGCCATGTCTTTTCCAGACATAGGAGATCATGGCCATCCACATCTTCCTGTCCCTTGTAGCTCTTAATAAGTTTGGTCTTTTTGTTATTTCTCCCAAAACCTCTTCTACCATCCATTTACTTTTTCTTTCCTCTTTTAAATTTTTCCTGTGAGTGTCAAATTTCCCAAGCCCATCTTCCTTATCATGTGCTGCACAAATCTCAGTTGCTTCTTCCTGATGTTAAGTATAAGTTTCCTTTTTGTTTCCATTTTCTCTAAAACCTTGTCATTGCTAACATGTTCAGTCCATGGTATCCTCAGCATTTTTCTGTATAACCCCATTTTGGTTGCTTCAAGTATCTTCTTCATCTTTGACATTGTTCAGCATTCACTGCCATATAGGAGGTCAGATATTGTTGATCACTTTGTTATAAAAAGTATTAGTACCATGCCTTACCTTCATATTCTTCAAAATATAGAGAAATGAAAACCAAATTAATCTGTCTATATTTCTGGGATAAGGTATTGTAATTATTCACATTGTTTAGACTGTTGTCTTCATCTTTATGTCATATTCACCATGTTTCAGCTGTTGTACACTCCAGCCTTCTTCATGTGATAAGTTGGAATATTAAAACTAAAAACTCTTTATTTAGTGGGTAGATTGTTCTAGTTCTACATACCATGCCTTTTAAGAATATCTCGGTTTCAGTTATTTGCCTTTGGTAACTCAACTCACCCAAGCTTTTGCTCATCTACCCAGGTACAGAACTCACAATTCTTTGGGTCAAGTCACTGGATTACTTCAACCAATGTTTTTATCTGCTGGGTCATGTGTCCTCGAGAACATCAGTGAGGGATTTTTTGGGGCTTATAAACTTAATCTCTGAGCAATCCATTTTTTTATTTACCAGAGCTCATATTACAATTTTTTGTTATTGTTGTTTTTCTATAGCACCCTTTATTACCAATTCCGAAATTGTATTCATATCGATGCTTGGCTATCTTAGGAGATTTTTGTAGCTAAGCATATACACTGATTTCTTAATTTTTCATATTTTCCAGTGATGTTCTCTATTATTTCAACTTCATCCTGCAGAGAGCAGTGATCTCCCTTTCCCTCCATATATATGATCAGCTATGCCTGATTTTTCTATTTCCCCTTGTGCTATGGCTTAATTAATCTATCTTCATGTTAAGACCAAGAAGTAGCACCTAACACCACTGTTGTTTCTTTTTTTCTTTTCTTTTTTTGACTTTTCTTGCTCACTCAGCCTTAATTCCTCAACCTTCTTTCATTTGGTTCTTGCATGTTTTGTGTCTATACATAGAACTGGTGTAAAACTGGTATATGAGAACAGAGGTTTTCTCTGCTTACATTACTCAACTAATGTCTCTTGTTCCCAGTTTATCCTAGGAAATGAATGAATGGGAGAATTTCAAAATAATTTTGAGCACAAAAATGATAGTAAAAATAATTTTTTATTGCACAAAAAAAAAAAAATCTATGACATGCAAGTTGAGTTATAATTAAACTTCAACAGGTTAATGAGGTGCTGATTGATATTTATTGATATGTCATAAAATTGAATAAGCAGGTACTAGGTATTACTACAAACTTACTAAAAACCATGAAAAAGGCATTTTAAATAATTTAGGTGCCTTCTTTGAACTTGAATTTTGGTTTTATTTGAGAAGTAATAGCCTAAAGCTAATCTGGATTAAAAGAAATAATTAATTTCTGTATGTAAAGTTTTTTTACACATTTTTAAAACATTAGTACATATTCTCATGACTCATTGAACCACCATTATAGACAAAAACATGTAAACTACAAATTTTAAAATCTTTTTAAAATTCAATCCAATATCTATCCTAGAGATATGCTCTGAAATCATTTTTGTAAATTCAAGGATTAATTAACTGAATTTTGTAAAATTAATGATTACTTTTTACTTAACACTTACTTTTTACTGAAAATAACATTTATTTATATATGGTAGCCTAAAGTACATATATTTTGGCAGCATCTTTTCTTTTATGTACATTGTGTTAAATGATAGAGACAACTTGCAGATTTTCTTTTGTATTATCTCATATTTTCTAATGAGGCTTTTTATTTCTGAATTATGTTTATGTAAAAATTGTCTAAAGAAAATCTGCAAGACTAAGTTGTCTCTCTTGCTTAACTCAATGTGCTTAAAATATGGTAGCCTATGGATTCATAGGTTAAAAATAAATAATGTATAATCATACCCCTTGTTTAAAAGCAGGTGGAAAATTAGAAATAAAAATTTAAGAAATACAGAATATCAGCTGTGCACTAATCAAAACATTGGTATTTATGTATAAAAGTATCTTTAATTTTATATAACCAATAATTTTTAGAATATCATTTATTTTATACAGTTTTATGAAACAATAGAATGAATAATTTTATTTTTTATTTTACATTAGAAGTAATTTTCTTTTTTTTTTTAGTTAAATGATATTTTTGAGTTTAATATACTGCTTTTACTTATTATTTGCTTACATGTTTGACATCATAATATATACAGTTGCACCAAATGTGCATTTTCTAAAAAATATTCTGAATCTAAGAGTTATTGAATGAAGTCTTTAGAACTTATTCAGAAATGAATTATAATATATCATATTATTCTTCCAATAGGGAATAGACAAACGCAGTAATTCAGAATTTTTTTTTTTTTGAACATCCATATTGATAAGATTATTTTATTGAAAGACATGTGGAAATTTTTTTTGGAGGGTCAGCTATCTTCTCATTTTGATATATTGTGAATGCCTTGAAAATTGCAGGGTGATAAAAAATATTTTTTATAGTTTTATATAGAAAACATTTCTGGAGATATTTCAGTAAAGAAAAATTTTTTCAATATCAAATCAGAAAAAACATTTGTCCTGAAATTTTACAAAAATAATTCAATGAAAAACAAAAAAAAATTGTTGAGAATTAGTGCTTGCATAATTTAATAAAATATATTTATTTCAGATTTGGCAGAAAATATTTCCAATAAATACTTATTTTTAAAATATTTACTTGTAATTTTTCAGTCCAATTTTAAATTTCTGCTGATGACAAAAGAGATCATTTTTATTAAATAAAGAGGAGATTTAAAGAATCAAAAATTGAGTTTGGTGCTATTTTTGCATCAGAAATATTTTTAAAAAAATCTATTTTAATATTTTCATAACTGTTAGACGACTGTTTTGTAGGAAAGACCAAATAGGAAATTTTTCTGCATCTGTCTCAGGAGATTAATAAGTTTTATCAGTCTGCAACACACACCTGCCCTGACTTTTAGCATTTCCTTTAGTTTAATTATAAAAACCAAATTGGGTGAAATTAAATATTTTATGACATCAAATACTTGAAAAAAAAAAAATTAGGACAAATAAAACCAATGAATTAAAATCAGAAATATCATTGAATTGGCTTTTAATTAATTTCTTCTTTTATAATTCTAATGTAGCATAAAAAAATAAAATTTATTCTATTTTCATAAAAGCATACAGAATAAAAAAATTATATTCTTGAACTGTTGATTATATAAGGTTAAAGATAATTTATTTTTAAACATAAACAATTTCTTGATTATTGCACTATTGGTGCTCCATATTTCTTTAAAATAATTTAAGCAAAGGATAGTAGTCGAAAACTACTATTGTTGATTGATGACATTGCAAGTAAATAAATAATCATTATTTTCATAATGTTGTAAGCAAAAAATAAGTATTACTTTTAAAAAATCCATTTAATTCTTAAATTTATTAATTTATTTTAAAACATCTCAGAAGAGCTAGTTTTTTGAATGGGAGGAATGGCTTTTAAATCATCAGGGGTAAAAGACTGTTTATCTGCATGCCAACTCTAACTGAATGTAGCACCAATCCGAGTTTGAAGTAGGGATTTAATGTGGGTGACCCACTTGGGACCAGAGTACAAAAATAGCCCAGTCCCCTTGATATTTCTCATTTTGGAGATGTCTGAAGCTTCAGGTAATGATCCCAAGGTAGAAATATTGCCTGCATAAACATGTCCTCTGAGACTAAAACTGAGTTAATGTACACTTCTTAGGTTAAAAAGCTATGATGTTAATGCATTTATGCAAATTTTGACACTCAGTTTGGGGTAACAATGATTGGTTATCAGAATGAAAAAGTCATGAATAAAAAGAAACTATTCCTTTTTTCATGGTTATAGTAAATTTTTTTTTTCTTGACCAGCTGGAAACTGAAATAGTAACAAACACTGAAAACATGTTTGATGAATGGTTTATATTTTAAGTACCAACACAGTAAAATTATTTGTTTTATATCATGGTGTGTATTAGCCATAAAGGTTTGAATAGTTATGAAAATAAAAGCCCTAAAATGTTAAGTCTTATATTCCTATTTTTTAATTTCAGACTTTTGATAGCATTAACCTGTTGTGAGATTACAAATTGTTAAAGGGATAGATTTAGTGAGAGAGTGAAGTAAAGTAATTAGTAGGTAAATTTATGGACTGATGAGAGGTTCCTCAAGCAAAAGAATGAAGATAAAAAAAACTTTCATACAATTAACAATATTAATTATTGCCTGAGCAAACTAGATAGAAACAAAACAAAAAGGGGTGAATAAAGGTGTAGATGTCCTTTTTTTATATGTGCATGTGTGCAAAGTTGATTTTGAGAAATTTACAGTTTGAGAAAAGTTCTTTATTGGTTTGGTTAAATTATTAGATATGCCTGTGTACAATTAAATAAGCCGAGAGCATTTGTGTGCTGTGTTCAATACGGCATGTGGTTCACTGGAGGCCTAAAGATTCCTAGAGAGAAAACGAGATATGTCTTATTTCTAAGGCATCCTGTGGCTAAAAAAGAACAATATATTTACTGCAATAAAGATTACAAGTATGGCACAATGCCAACAATGGAGAGGGAAAAGACTGTCTTCTCTTGTAGCTTACATAGTCACAATAATTGACTCAGTTGCACCAATATTATTTTAAGCACCAAAACTTCATATTTACACTTTTTCAGTATCAATACCACATATTCTCTATGAAGTTCTAACTAGTCACATATGAACACTTTTATGTGGATGGATAAAAACAGTAACAGCATTAAATTTCCTCAATGAATAAGTATTATGAAGGCAGGACATCACTGAAGAACCTTTTTAAGCACCAAAAATGTATTTATGGACAGAACTCCCACATCTGTAACGTGGTTGATACTGACTTGGCAGACCGGCTGCAGACGCTCTCTCACCAGTGTGATGTGGCTTCCCTGTGCCTCTTCTACAAGTACTTTCATGGCTTCTGCTCCGATGAGCTTAGATCATTGGTGCCGCCTAAGCAGGAATTTACACGAGATACTAGATTAGCAACTAGGTCCCACCCTTTTACAGTTAAACAAATAAGATGTAACCGTAAATTCTACTCCCACAGCTTCTTTTCTCGCGCTTCCCGCCTGTGGAACTCCCTTCCACAAGTCTGCTTTCCCGACAGTTACAATCTCCAGGTGTTTAAATGTAGGGTCAATAGACACCTCATATCACACTAACTCCCAACTATTCTCAGAACACTCTCATCTACCCAACCCTCATTCTCAGTATCCTTACCCGCCTATCACCCACCCTCTGACATTTCCTATATTTAATCAGCCTTTCTCCACTCTACATAGCCCCCTGCGCAGTAGTGGCAGTGACATGCCTTGCTCGGGGTGAAACGCTTATAAAAAAAAAAAAAAATACTAAAAGTGACAGTTAACTAGCTCTCCTGCCTCAAATCCAGAACTGAATAATAAGATGTATCACTCATTCACCCAACCACATATATATGCAAAATAAAAAACATATGAAAATGAAAGACTTCCCACACTTACAGAGACTTGTAATCTCTGTCAACTAAGGGAAGGTGATGGGAATTACGCTAAAGAAAAATAAGGAATAAATAAATAGACCAATGAGTATAAATACATTTCTTCTAAGTTCTTTTAGAATGTAGGCAATCCTGACAAAGCTATCTTGTGGTCATTAGCAAAAGTTCTTTAACAGACAAGTAGGGTAATCAGTCAAAGTTACAAAAATCAAACAGCTAGAGTGATCTGAAAGCCAACAAAAATAGATATGAAACTGACCATTCAGGAGAAAGAAAATCAAAACATTTCAGCCTAAGATCAAATTACTCTAAAAGTTTTACCCAAATTAACATCACAAAGTTGGTTTCTAGGTTTTAAAAAAAAAAAAAAAAAAAAGAAGAAAAAGGAAAACCTTAATCACATTTTTTTTATTTATAAACATTATTTCAGTTTATCTACATGTTTAAGTTAACATTCCTGTTTATTTACAGATAATGAAATTAATGTCTACTTGCCTATATAATAAAAAATCATATTAAAGAAAATGTACCTCTCAGACTAAATCTTTATGATTTAGGCTAGTATATATTAGTTTCACAGTTTGTAAATAAACTGGAGAACTAGCACAAACGTGTAATAACTAAACTATCATTTATAGTAATAAGAAATATTTAACAAATTACCTCAGTAGAACACAATGTCAAAACTCTTATTTATATTCTTTCTCGTTTTGAACTTCCATACTTTAATTTTGACCACTAGCTTTTGGTGGAATCAAACAAAAAGATCCATTAATTTTAACAATAAAAATGATGGATACTGATGTTCACAATAGGTTCTAACTTTTTTTGGCCATGGCTTACCTAAGGATCTCTAAAATCCTGATGCCCCCCACCCCCGCCCCATAACATATAATTCTTATTCAAAAAGTGAACTCCTATTCACATGGAGAAATCATAAAAACCTATTAACTTTCTTTAATAACTTGAGACTGCATATATGCCATAGTATTATCATTAAATTTTAGAATTTTACAATATTTATACAAATATTGTTTTACTTATATGTATATCATTATCCACATATATACAGTACATACATATATAAAAATATTTTTATGTATGCATACTATATATGCACCTGACCTGATCATTTAATATTCTCACAATCTCATATTTATACTGAATAGTACTCCCACAATACAGTGCCCATAATTCAGCAGTTTCTGAATAAGAATACTATTGAAATTTCCTTAAGCTGAGGGGATGAATTTGCGGCTGTTTGCCTGTGACAAGGTTTTTTTTTTAATAAAGGAAAGATAAATAACTGCAGATATGTCTAGTTTTGGAGATAAAAGAGAAAAGAAAAACTTGGTATGTGATCTCTTATATTAAAGATAATAAATAAAAGGAAGCAGGAAAATTATTTGAGTCTTTGAATCTTGCAGACAAGATAATTAGTGTATTTGATGGCATATGAAAAAAAAAATGCCTCAAAATATCTCCTGGGTCATAGAAGCAAAGCTGAGGTATCTGGAAGGCTAATGTTTACTCAGATGCTGAAGACAGGCAGTATATGTACCTAACTGAACTCCATAATACCGTAATGTTAAACGTCTATAGAAGAGGGAGGGAGGGGTGTCTTAAATACAATCAAACACAGTATGTTTTCATCTGGGATTTTGTCAGAATCAACAAGACATTGTAAAACTGTCACTGTAAGATTGTACAAGTCTGTGAGAATACACAAACAACATGACTTGATAAAATAAGCATAATGAATTTTTGGTAGTTCAATTTAATTTGAAATTTTTTCTTGGAGGTTACACAGATCAACAGACACCCAGAAAAGCCAGAAGGCATGACCGGAATCACTAATAACAACAAAGTGATTAGTTCTTTTTTTTATTTTTAATTATTTTATCCCAAGCAAGGCAGTAATGCCACTCATCTTCAGGGGGTTACAGGTAGTGAAAATAAAGAATTGAGAGAATTAAGGGGCGGACAAAAAAGGAACAGGGTTCAAGAAAACAGAAGATGGTGACTGACGTTGCATTTAAACTTTTGAAGATTGTACTTATCAGGGAAGCAAGTAAACAAAAGGGAGTTCACCTGGTAGAAAGCCTAAGAAAAGAAACTTGGAGTAGAAGTGGGAGTTGCATTTAGCTTTTTCAACAGTAAAAGGATGGGATCCAGATGTAATTCTTGAAGCATGCTTACATTCATGTAGTGAGGCATGAGGGGAAAAAGACTCATCAGAGCAATTGCCATGGAAATATCTGTAGAAAAGACAGAGGGAAACCACATCACATTATTCAGAAAGTGTTATGGTGCCCTATTACAGTGGAATGGACTCTTCCTCTGTCAATAAATACTAACCTGTGTGACTTCTGGCAATGCAGTCGAGAAGCAGTGTAACTTGACAGTTCCAACGTACACTTCTATCTGCTGACTACTAACACTTACTTTGTATATATGTTCTGTTATTCTAATACACTGGTTGAACCTATCTTCTTGTTTCTGTGTCTTTCTTCCTGGTCCTGACAGGCCACAACAGAAAGTGACTTATGTCAAAATGGCTGGTCAGAATTGATTCCAGTACAGATCTTTCTTTGAATTTTGTTAAAAATCTCAAAATATACAGCTGCAGAAGCACCAGAATAGATATAGCAACAGCATTCAATGTATGGACAAATGGTAGATTTGTAAATGTGCAAGAACTCCTTATTCCAGAAATTCAGTCAGGATGTTTTAATAGACTTGTATCCCAAAATTTCACTTGGACAGGCTCATTACTTGTCAGCCCCCCATTGTCTTAAAGGCTTTTTCCCCCCACCCACCCACCCATTGAAACTACTCAATCTTGTGAGTGATATAATGAGATATTGTAAGAGTTTTGGTGAAGGGACAGACAAAAAATTGTAAAGCGGCAGAATCCTGGAATTCAAACAATTCATGTGCAGATGAAAAAAAAAAAAAACAAACAAACATGGGGTAAGCAGAAAACAACTGAACTAATTGTGGAAAAGTGGTTACTACAACAATGAGTTCAATCCTTGATGGATACCACACAATTATGGCATTGTGCTCTATTAAGTTAACCATTACTAAATATTTTCTAGTGCATACAGTATTTTCTTTGATCATTTTGCCCCAAGCAAGGAGATAAAGCCACTAAGACAAGAGGTTACTAAGAGTAAAGGAAACTGAGAAAGCGTGACTGAGAAGAAAGGATAAGAAAAAATGACAGAGTTCAAGGAGATAAAAGAGGATGATTGATATTGCATTTGAACTTTTGAAGATCATAGTTGACAAGAAAGAAAGAATCTGGAAGAGAGTTTATCAGATGAGAATTGAAAGAAAACTATTAGTACAGAACCATTACAACTAGAAATTTCAACAATAAAATAATGAAACCTAGATGCCAATCCAGTACTGTGCCTAAATCCATGAAGTTGAGGTACCAGTTTGTAAATTAATCTTAGCAAATCAATCTTTATTGGGTACACACAGCCTTGTACCATACTTGTGAATATGATGTAAAAACCTGAATTAATGATTCCATGATTAAAAAAACAAAAATGAATAAAAAAAAGCATGTTCATGTAAGCAACTCATGCTTAGCTTCTGGCTGAAAAATAAATTAAAGTATTTTAGCTAATAAAAATTTCTCCTGCCTAAAGCAAAAAATCCCTTTAGTGAACCTCTTGAGACCTATAAATAAGGAGATTTCTTCTTGTTGAGAGGTGTCTTCAACTGCTATTCGGTTCACATCCACTTTCTCTCCAAAATTCAACACTCATTCTAGTACCATGCAAACTTCATTTCCTTTTTGGCAACACTTGAACTTAAAATTAATAACACTTATCTTTATTCTCTTTTGAACTTTGAAAGCAGAATGAAAATATAGAAAGAAACAGTTGCATGTTGCTTAGCAGGCTTACCTAGCTGATAATTTCATGAAAACACTAATTGCGCTATTAGTTATTTAAACATATATTTATTTAGGAGTAGGCTGCACCTTCACAGCTATCTCTGTCACCACGACCAGAGGGGAAAAAGAGAATAATGAAAGAGGATGATGATCCCAATGAGCAGGTGCCAATGACGATTTAAACATAAGGTCATCTATGTTTTTGTTAGTTCCTATTACAAATTGCTGTAAAACTAATAATATGCTTTATTCTGTCAATAAAATGAAAAATTATTAACACATTCACTTCTTCCTTGGATATTTGAACCTTGCATAATGCTATCTATGTTTTTGTTAGCTGCTGTCAGAAATTATTATATAAGACAAGTTATGCTTTATTTTGGGAAATAAAAATAAACCTATTAATGCATTTATTGATACCTTAATTTTTTCACAAAATATTTTATCGTTTGAACTTTGAAACTTATTGCTTGAAATTGAACTGAAACGGAAACATTATAAATATTTAATTGCAAATGTTTCATCTACAATAATAATTCTTATGTTTCAATTATATGCCATTATATGAACATATTGCTTTATTAAGTTTTTGATATAAACAGCAGCTTAACAGAAAAGATTTTCTCTCCCTATTTATGGTTGATTGTCTTACAGTATATTTCTACTTTAAAAATTTCTGTTACAATCCTACATTGACTGAAGCTTTTTTCTTATTCTATGTGCTGTGTCCCTTCACGACAGAGGCAATCATGGCTCTCCACAATCTCCTATTTTTGCAGCTCTTAATAAATTTTGTCTTTTGTTATCTCTCATAAACCTTGCTTTGTAATCTGTTTACTCAAGCTTGCTAAGAAGATTATGCATTGTTTTCTTCTGTCCTGCTTTCAATCTGGTGAGTATCAAATTTTCCAAGTCTTTTTTTCTTAGAAATTTTAAAAAAGCATCTTTTTTATTTATTTTTCTCGAAAACTTTGTTGTTGGTCCCATATTCAATCTATGGTATTCTCATCATCCTTCTGTAAAACTACATTTCTATTGTTTCAAGTATCTTTTTCATCTATGAGTAGATTCTTCAGTATTCACTGCCATATAGAAAGGCTGATATTACATAACAGTTCAGTACTGTCTTCTTTGTTTCTAACAGAATTTTTCTATTTCTTAATACTTTACCTAGCTTTTGGAAAGCAACTTTTACTATCCTAATGTGCCTTTAGATTTCAGTGTCACACTTTTCCTCTCCTGTTAAAACACCTCCCAGATATTGAAATTGTTTTACTTACTTGATTTTAGTATCTCTGATTTGTAATTTGCATGTTGGGCTGACCCTTTTGATAACAATCATGCATTCTGTCTTTTTGCAAATGATTTTTAGTCTCTTTTCTTGCTTTCCTTCACTACATTCTGAAGAAGTTCTTGTATGTTTCTTATCGTTGTTTGCTATCAACATTGTGTCATCTGCAAAACTTATGTTGTTAAGATTGTGGCTGTCAATAATAAATCTTGGTAGGAATTCAAATTCTCTCAGAATTGTTTCATTGTATTGTTTGAATAAGTCTGGTGAAAAAAACACATCCTTGTCTTACACCACTTTTTATTTTTATATATTTACTGAACTCATTTTCTATTCATACACAGGGAATTTGCTGCCAATATGTGTTCTGGATTATTCTAATATCCTTCTCAAATATGACAAAGTTATCTCGCAGTTCCAGTAGTTGTTTGTAGCATACTTTATCAAACACTTTTGCAATAATCTATAAAACATAGGTACAAATCCTTCTTAACCCTCTAGGGCCATTCGTATCATATTTGATACAGTATTTCCCTATAAGGAAACATTTGGTATTTCCCTATAAGGAAACATTTGGTATTCATTGACTGAGCAGTCAGTACTGCTTTCATTTGAAATTTATAAAATATTTCTCTTAAAAAATTTTTCAGGAAAATATTTCTTTCAAGGCTTGTTTTCATACTGTATCAAATATGATACGAATAGCCCTAGAGGGTTAATTTGTTTGATCTTCTTGAAATCATTATGAGAATAAATATATATATTCTTTGTTCCAGTATCTTTAATGAACCTATACTCTTCTTGTCCTATTTCTATAAGAATTTGGATGATCAGTTTTGCTGTATGACTAATTAGGTGGATTATCCAATAAAGTTCCTATTTGTTTGTACCTGGTTTCTTAGACAGTACTATGAAAATAGATATACTTATGACTTCCAGTATATCGCCACTGTTGTATATTTCATTTATTGCATCTGTAATCTTGTCAGTGCTGAAAACATTTAAGGCTGGCAGCATCTCTATTACAATCCCATCTGGTCCTGCTGCTCCGTTTCTATTCAATTTGACCAGTGCTGATTTCACTTTAGATTTTAATATTTCTAGTATATTTTTGATATTTTTGTGCATTATTAGTTGTTTTGTTGTAGAAGAGTTCTCCAATGTATTCATTCCATATACATTCCAAGTATTTTTTCTTTCTCTAATATCAGTGTACAGTCTTTGGTATTATTTATTCTGTTTATGAGCATGTCTTTTGTCTTCTTGTTTTATTTTTTATGCATATCTGCTATCTCAAAGACTTACAAAGATTATGGATAATAAGCCTTGAGAGTATTTTGAGAAGTATAAGGGATGTTAAAGTGATTGGGGTCCTAAAGGATGTAAACTTTGAAGTGAACAAAGGCTCTCTTGATTCAGGTAGGCTATATTTTTTTTTCTTAATCTTCAATGGTTTCATGCTTTCTGGATAAACTTTATATGCCTGAACATTGCTTAACCAAGAATGTGAGGCTTAGATTAAAAAAGTAAAAACATGATAAATTTCTTGGACATAAAAAAGGAGGACTTGGAAAACCTAACCTTCACTGGGCATATTGAGATAAAGAAAGATTTGGGAATGTGACAAGCCACTTACCAGGCATGCTTGCACGGATGGATAGCAGAACGGGGAGGGGATAGATTTGGCAAAGGGAGAAACACTACTTAAGGTCGCAAGAGAGTTGGTTAGGGAGAGCCATTACTGCTCAAGTCCTGAAGGGACACAGCACATAGAAGATCTTTATCCTACCTTCCAAATGTGAACTTTTGAATTATAGTTTCTACAAAGATCAACATTTTGAATTTGCTAAACCGGGGTTCCAATTTCCTACTGAAATTGTAAAACAACTCTCCCGGAGACGTGAATTCCTTACCCACTAATTGAAAGTTATTGTTCTAAAACATTATTACTAAATTTTTAAAGTCATTATTAAGTATGGTTGGGTTGTGTCTGAGTTTATGTCAAAGATTTTTAGGCTTTGCTTTAAATAAGAATGCTTTTATTCTCAACCTTAAATGAAGATAATGGATTTTTATCATTGCAAAAATCACTTAAAAAGGTCATGCTTTCTTGGAAATTAACAAGAAAGTGGAAAAAAAGGTGGAATTCTCTTGTCTTGGAGGCAAAGAAATAAGAGAAGAAAGTAATTTTGGAAACAGTTGGTAGATCTTTCTGCAGAAGATGCAGTAATTCAAATCTCCCTTTCAGAAATAAATGAGAAATGCCATGAAAATCTCTGAAAATTGGAAATAGTAACTTCCCCTCCCAAACACGAACACTCAGCCAACAAAAGTGAGGAAGATAATATCATTAAAGATAAACTTCCAAGTAGGTATAATGAAAGTAAGTAAACATGGTTTTATCTATAATGGGTTAATGGAGGCAAAAAAATTTTTGGGTTTTTCTGCCAGAGGAAGATACCCTAGAAAAGATTCAGAAGGTAGCTCTTCACAGTCCTCAAGTTGGCTATCTTAGAGCTTCCAATTTTTTCTTTTTTTGTTTCTTTTGGTTCAAGGTTAAGGGAAGAGTGGATAAGTGAGAATGAAGTAAGTCACCTTAATCTCGACTGAAAAGAAGTTTACAAAGAATTAGCAAGCAAAGAACAAATAAAAACAAATAAAAATATTAAACTATACATACAGGAAATCTAAAAAAAAAAAAAAAAACGGTAAAATGCATACACTCTTTAACAGGTGATAATTCACTTAATTTATTTTCAGATTTAACCCATGAAAACTGATAGATGCACCCAAGATTTTATTTGTTTTTACAGTATATCAACCTCTTTGTGAGTTATCTAAATCTGAAATATATTTTGGATTGTTGGAAGTTGCTTACAGTAGCCAGTTTTTCTAAGAAGTCCCCCAACATCTAAGTATTAACTGTTTTCAATGTTACATAACTTCAGTGGCAGCCTTGCTAAACTTTGAGCATAGAAAATTTATCCAAAATTGCTATTGATAGTTTGAAAATGCTATTCAGATAGAAAGACAATTTTGAAACTAGTTTCAAACAGATCCATCTATATGAATTACTATCACTCGAGTTAGATATAGTTTGAAGCAAATGGAGCCATTCAGAATGTTCACAAGAAACATTCTGGAAGATCACTGAGCAACAATCCTCCCTCACCCCAAAGCAAGATACGACTTGTACTTGTTGTGGCATTCATCCTGGGTGGATTAAGCCAGCTTCTGTCCTAGAAGTTCCATGGGACGTTTTGGCTCCACAAGCAGTCCCAACTGCATGTGGTGTGAAAATTTTTCCACAGTAGGTAGCCAATTATTACTGCGGTAGGCTGCTAGTCAACCAAGGTTACAGAAGCCAATCTGTCAAGTTATATATCCATAGCTGGGGAGATGGATTCATACCCTTCCCAAAGGTGTTAGCATGTAAGTAAATGTAATGAATTCAACTGGAATTCAAACTCACCTCCCTGACTGAGCTGCTATCCATTACTCCATCGTGCTCCCAAAAGCAAGATAGAGTATATATTGCCAGTGTTCAAGAAAATCTGTGCAGTAAGGTTGTGATATAGAAATTTCAAAATTAAGTGTCCATCGTATTTTTAAATGCTATCATGAAGTTAGATTTCAAGAATAGTCTATGCTTTCAATGAAAATGGTCTAGACCAAGGACTGGAATTTTGTGATTGGTTCTTAGCAAAATGAGTAAAAGAAGCACACTTTCCAATAAAAACTGTTTGAAGTGATGAGGCTACATTTAAATTAAATGGCTCAATTAATCACTACTATTGCACCTTCAGGGGACCTTAGAATCCACATATTATGGAGAAATATCATTTTAATTTACCAGAAGTTACAGTATAGTATAGGTGCATAGCCAAGTGGTTAGAACATTTACTTTCTGACCATAAAGCCTGGGTTTGAATCTCATCATGGTCCATTTATCAGGAAGGTGACTTCTTGATGTTATTGGTCTGGAGGAGGTGACCCCAGTGTACAGCACTTTTAAAAAGTGCCCAAAAACCATACCATGCGTTGATCCAAGCCTTGAGAGTAAAATTCGGTAGACAAGACTCTTTGAGAGTCGTTGATGTTTGTGCTAGCACAAAGTTACAAGTCATCATGATCGAGGGTTTGTACCTCCTAGTTCAGATTGTTGATCATTCTGGATCACACAGTCTCTTCCAGAAACTGTAACTAAGATATGCTCAGCAAAGTTGCAGTATAAACCACAGGTGGGTTTTGTGGGTATTGAACAAATACAGTTGTGTCTGAGCAGGTGTGTGCAATTGGGGTTAGCTAGCCACCCTAACAGACAGACATCCTTGAATAAGAGTGGCCAGCCATACAATACAGTGTAGTGTGGCTTAGATGGAAAGAGAATAAAGAAAAACATTTGTTTGCCTTCAAACAAAAAACGTTCTCTCTGACTACCACTGACTGCATGAGAAAGTAAAAATACTTTAATTCATGACCTCTGTCCTAACTAACTCATGGATTGCTTCTTATATGTTTTCATGCTCAAAGTCACAGCATATACTTAGATCACAAGACCAGATCACATATTCTGCCTTTCATTTGACCAAATGAATCACTCATGTGTCCTTTGAACAGATTATCATCGCTTATTGTCAAGCTACATTACTCGATATATTACACTTTTCAGTTCTATTTTTAACTAAATTTGGTTAGTTTAGTCTTTAGCTATCCTGAGTTTGGTTAGGTTAGTCTCCAAATGTACCTGTGCATGTAGTGCCTACTGAAGAGATTTGAATGTCTTTAGATAATTTCAGCATCTTTTATTCTGAAAGCTATGCAATGATTCAAAGATTATAAACAGTGTTAAAAAATAAAATACACTATAAAACTTTTCACTAGATATAACATAAACCTGATAAAAACAGGAGAAATGACCTGCTAAAAGTGCCATGTTCAAAATAAAAAATGGAGTAACATATTAGCATTACAATCTCCAAAAGTTTAAATGTCATTTGCCATCTTCTATCTCCTTGAATTCCTTTCATCTTTTTCTTGAGACTCTCTGTACCCTGTTTTCTCTCACTGTAACCCCCTATGGTCCCACCTTGCTTGAGATGAAATGATTAAAAAAAAAAAAAATGAATTTTATGGTCAGAAGGTGAACATTCTAAATTCTAATCACTTGGCTATGCACCAATATATATTTAGACTGGAGGTCATTCATGGTTGAGAGGTCAAATGGTAGCTTTCCCTATGTGGATAGGGGTTGCAGGTTTGAATCCTGCCGAATGACATACATTTTTGTAATAAAAATTTATCGTAAATAATCAGGCCAGTAGATATAAATATATAATACTGTTTAATTAAAAACAGAATATCTACTTAAATACGAGTATCAATCAAAAATAATTTTCAAACAAATCATTTCTTATATATATACATATATATATATATATATATATATATATATATATATATATAAAAATGATATTTTATTAATTTCTACAAATACACTCCTGTTCAAAATTTTAAGACCACTTAAAAATCTTTAAAAAGAAATATTTTTTTACAGATAGGTTTTAAACTCCTCCCACTTAAGGTTACCAATACTACAATCTAAAAGGTTATGGAAACAAAAAGCTACATTCCAAACATTTTATTTAGAAATTTACATTTTTAGAAAATGAGGCGATTTATGCATGATCAAAATTATAAGACCAGGGGTATAAATTGTTAGATCTATGGTAATTCCAATGTTTTTAGTTCAGTTAGAGATTAGCAATCACTGCATAAAGGTGTTACCATGCCTAAAGCAAGCAAACTTACCAAAGTTGAGCGTTCTCAAATTCTAGAATTCCATAAGCAAGGTTTGTCACAGCGGGCGATTGCAGCGAAGGTAAATCGCAGTAAAAATGTGATTTGCAACTTTCTAAAGAACAGTGAGAATTATGGAAAAGCAGAATCCTCTGGTAGGCCCCCAAAAATTTCTCCTGCATTGAGTAAGAGAATAAGATAGGTTGTTATGAAAGAGGGGGGACTTTCTTCTAGTCAAATTAAGGCAGTCACAGATACTGATTGCAGTCCCATAACCATCAGACGACACTTACAACAAAAAGGCATGGTAAATAAAAAGCGTAAACAAATTCCTCGGCTGCTTCCACGTCACAAAGTGGACCGCTTAAAGTTTGGTTGTGAATACCAAACATGGGACGTTGAGAAGTAGAAGAAAGTCCTGTTTTCTGATGAGAAAAAATTCAATCTAGATGGTCCTGATGGCTTCCAACAATATTAGCATAACAAAAACATGCCTCCTGAAATTTTCTCCACATGTCATAGTGGTGGAGGGTCCCTAATGGTATGGGGTGCCTTTTCTTACAGAGGGACGATGGAGCTCCAGGCAGTGCAGGGTTGTCAAACAGCGGTTGGTTATGTTAGCATGCTACAAAAAGCATCATTGATGATGGAGGGCCATCGTTTGTGTGTGGATGGATGGTTATTCCAACAGAATAATGCTGCAATCAATGCTGCATGACGGACATTGACCTTTCTACAAGAAAATGGGGTCCATCTCTTGGGACATCCTGCATGCTCACCAGACTTGAACCCAATTGAAAATGTTTGAGGATGGATGACAAGAGATGTTTATCGAAATGGCAAACAATATTCAACAAAAAATGAACTTCGTGAAGCCATCTTCAGAAGCTGGAGCAACATCTCCCGCACCTTAATGGAAACGCTTATTTCTAGCATGCCCGACAGAATTTTTGAAGTCATCAAAAGCAGTGGAGGTAGAACTCATTATTAAATTTGGTTGTTGAATGTTTTCATACACTTTTTGTACAATTTTGTAGAATTTTTGTCTCTGGTCTTATAATTTTGATCATGTGTAAATCGCCTCATTTTATAAAAATGTAAATTTCTAAATAAAATGTTTGGAATATAGCTTTTTGTTTCCATAACCTTTTAGATTGTAGTATTGGTAACCTTAAGTGGGAGGAGTTTAAAATCTATCCGTAAAAAAAATATTTCTTTTTAAAGATTTTTAAGTGGTCTTAAATTTTTGATTGGGAGTGTATTTTCATGGAAACTGCTCTCATGAGCTTTTTCTTGGGTGTCCTGTCCACATAAATTTAAGTGTCTTACTATATTAGTATCCAGATTCCAACCATTTACCGTTCACGTAGTTAAATTATACTCAAACAGTTTCTTTTCTTGCACTTCCTGTGGAACTCCTAATGTTTCTTGCTTGCCTGACATCTACAATCTCCAAAAGTTTAAGATCAATGTTGTCATCTTCTGTCTTCTTGAATCCCAATTCATCTTTTATCCTTTCTTGAACACCCACTGTACTCAGTCTTTTCTTTCATTGTAACCCAATGTGCACTAGTGCCAATCCTGCTTGCTTGGGGTAAAAATGATTAAAAAATAAAAAAATTGGGCTTTTTAGTTTTATTAGGTTTGCAATAGTTGATAAATTATTCTTGTTATTATTGTTGAACTCTGCTATTTGATAGAATCAATCATTTCTACTCTCAATTTCTTAAAGATCTTGAAACAGTTTGCTATTGTCATTACAAAGACAATGTTGACTGGTATCATCTGTTCAAGGGCAATAACAAATATAGTAATATTTTAGAGTTTTACCCTCCATTTAGATATAAAGTTAGACAAAAATATATAGAATTACATACAGCTTATTTTGTAATATTTCCCTCCCTCTTTCCCTAATCCATTCTATATCCAGTTTTCTGTCTCCCCACCTCCCTGAAATCAAATATTTTTCCTATCTTTTTTACTCACTCTCTCTATCTGATTTATCTCTAGCTATTTTTATCTTTTTCTTTCTCACCCTTTTCAATTAACTTCTTTTTGTATCACTCTCTCTCTTTTTCTGTATTCAATCTTTTTCATAGTGCTTCTTCCTTTTCCTCTTTCTTTTCATTATTCCCAGTAATTCCTTCTATTTTTCAACCTCAACTTCTTTCACCCACTGTCCTTATTTGTATTCAATCCTTTCTTTATCAAACATCTCTTCTTTTTCTTTTTGTTATTTTCATTCTATATTAAATAACCTCCTCCTCCTCCTCCTCCTCCTCCTCCCTGTCTTCTATGTCATTTTTTCAACCTTAATGATACCCACTCATATTACATTCAAATTCCCACTATCAATACTTCTTCATAGTCCACCTATATTTCTCTCTCTCTTTAACCCTCCTCCCATTTTAAATTCAATCATATTTCCTCCCCAATCCCAATCAACCAATCAAACGTAAGCAAAGTGCTAATGGCATGCAGGGATCTTAAAAACCCACAAGGTCTGTGTTTCATGACAATTGATCTGTATGGACAAGCATATGCTTAACCTTTTTTTTTTTAAAACTTAAAAAAATAAACATAAAAAAATAGGTAATCTAATATTGGTTTCCAAGGCAACTACAGCTGATTTGTCATGCATTTATTCAAAGATTCTTTCCTCTTTTCAAAATCTCTTCCTGCAACTGTACATGAGTTAACAAGCAAACAATTTTCAAAACATTTCAGAAAAATAAACTACAAATCTAAAAGAGCAGTCATAGTGAGATTAAAGTTACAAGCAATTACTGAAGTGAATGCTTTCATCTTTTCATTGGTACGGCAAGGTGTAGCTTAATGGTTAGAATATTGGAATTGGATTAGATGTCATGACTTTTATCTCTTTATTGGTACTGCAAGGTGTAGCTTAGTGGTTAGAACATTGAACTAAAAATCTGTTGTGGAGTAAATAACACACCTGGTGACACAAATGGACTATTCCAGATGCTTAAACAAAGAACTTTAAGTAGTCTAAAAAATCTTGAGTCAGTCTTCAAAGTATTTCTTACAGTTGTCATAGCAAGTGCCTAAGCAAAACTTTATATTATAACCAATAGAAACTAAGTTATAACAGAGGTTATGAGGATATTTGAAACTCATACAGAGTATAACTAGAAAAAATACTTGTTGTTTAAGCACGTACACAGGGTACCAGGGATAATGAGATTTTGAACCACATTAGTTTAATTTTTTTTCTTTTTTGTGTGTGTGTAGTAAAAACAAAAAAAAATCTTTCTTGGAAATATTAACTTCTGTGGTAAAAATTCAGCAAATCAGCAGTTGTTAGAATTGCAGAAACAACAAAAAAAAGTTGGCTGAAATAATATGGAGGGAAACAGAAAATTCTTCAAATTAAGATCTTTTATTCCCAACACTGTAGCAAAAGCCATATCTGAATTTACATCCAATCCAGATGATGGACTTATCTTTTCTGCATATTTTCGAAGATATGAACAAATTTTCAAAGAAGAATGTAGTGACTGGGAAAACGGGAGAAAAAAAAGAGACTGTTGTCAAGTAAGTTAGCATTGGTAAGACATGAAAAATACTGTAATTTCCTACATTGAAGAGAAATTTATTTTGAAGGAACTGAATATTCTGACAAAAAATTTTAACAAAAGATCTTTATTTAATACTTGTTAGAAATATATGAATCTGACAAAAAAGAAAATGAAGATTTTGTCAGATATGCTGGAATCATTAATAAGTCCGAAATAAGTAATGTGAAAAATTCAGATTAAATGAACTGACTTCGGATATGTTTAAAGGGTTAATTTTCATTCAAAGGTTCATGGAAAAAAAAAAAAAAAGCCTGCAAAAATACATATGAGAATTCTAATGAAACTTGAATAAAATAAACTTACACTATAGGAAATATCAGATGAATGTCAGAGAATCCTAAGTTTGAGACACAATGCTGAAGAAATTCAGAGAAAAGAATGTGCATATGTACAAACCAAAGAAAATGTACAAAAAGAAAAATTAATTCATGTTTCAGATGTAAAAAGTTATATATCGAAGATGACTGTCCCTTTAAGAAGTGTGGTAAAGTAGGTTATATAAAGTTACATTGTAAAACTAAACCAAGAAAAATCCTCACAGGAAAAAAATTGTACACTGCATTGGGATGGAAAAAAGAATCACAGAAAACAAGAGAGAAATTGTGAATGTGAAAATAAATAATATGGATATGAAAATGTTACTAGACACTGGTAATGAAATCACAATAATCAAGGAAACCACATAGAAAGAAACCAGAAAGCCTATATTAAAAAGGACTTTAAAAGTTATGAGTAGTGTCTCAGGTAAGAAATTATTTTTTAGTGGCAAAACGACTTGTAGTGCCTGATTCTGAACAAGTGTGTAAAATCTAAGGCTTATGTGTTAAAAAAAATACTAGAAACATATCTGGTACTGACTGGATGGAATTATTTGAGGTATGGGATTTGCCTATAAATGTTTATTGCAAAAATTTAAGTGGATAAGTGACAAATTTAAGAAAACAGTGAAAATTTAAAGGAAAAATTGAAAAAATGTTTTCTACAAGTAAAAAAAAATGTTCAATGTTAGCATTTAAACTAAAATAAACTACCATTCACAGCAATGGAGCAAGTCAACCAAGAATTAGACGGACTTGACAAAATAGTTGTAATTGAAAAGATTAATCATTCAAAATAAGCAGCACCTGCAAAGAAAAAAAATAATAAAATTCGTGTTTGTGCTGATTTTTCCACGGGGTTAAACAAGTGTTTAGAAACCCATAACTACCCATTATCAAGTCCAGAAGAAAGTAATTAAAGATTAAAACAGAAATAAAAAATATATTATGCAATGGAGTATGTAAATTACCAGTTATCCTGGAATAAATAAATGGAAAAGTAGAAAAAGACAAGTTTATTGCAGAAATAATAAAAAAAAAAGTAGATAAAGAATTGAATCTGGACTTGAACGCTTACTTGCTGTGTGATAGAGTATTGATGTTCACTCAAAATCATCTGGGAATCTCAGTGATTAAACCTCTTATGAGAAGCTATGTATACTAGACCAGAATGGATCAAGAGAATATAAAAGTAGTATAAGACTGCAGAGATTGTACTCTAGCAGCAAAATTATCTACCAATAAAAATACAATCTTGGTCAAAAACATACTCTGGGGTCAAGACTACACATAGATTTTGCAGGCCCAATAAACAGATCACATTATGTTGTGGTAGTGGATAGCTTTACTAAATGGCCTGAAATTTGTAAGTGCGAAAAAAACAACCTTTTCTGTGACAGTGAAGTTTTTACACAAAATGTTTACATGTTATGGTATTCCAGATAACAGTCTCAAAAAATGGTACACAGTTCACTTCATATAAATTCAAAGATTTTTATGAAATATTCTCCATTGAACACATTACCAACTCTGATGTATCACCCAAGGTCAAACAGACTAGCCAGATAGTTTGTGGGTATGTTTAAGAGAACTTTGCAAAAAGCAAGTCATGAAAATGGGAACAAAGAAGCACTAAAAGAAGTTTTGAGAGCTTACCAGATAATGTCAAATCTTACTACACTGGCAGACATGTCACAAGCAAAATTAATGTTCACAAGAAAAATTAACTTTTTAAATCATTAAAGAATAAGAACAGAAAACAAAAAAACACCAAATTTTTCAAAATTGGCAAAGAAGTGTTTTCCAAGGTATATAAAATCGCCCGGTTCACACTCCACCCACATCTATTGAACAGGTGAAGAGGCTCATCCCTTGTTTCCTGTTTAGGATGCGGTTTCCGGTTTTCTCTTTTCCAATCTTTTCACTCTTTTCCTTTATTATTTTATTTTTTTTTTTCAATTGGAGTAGATAGACTAAACTATCGCCCGGTTCACACTCCACCCACATCTATTGAACAGGTGAAGAGGCTCATCCCTTGTTTCCTGTTTAGGATGCGGTTTCCGGTTTTCTCTTTTCCAATCTTTTCACTCTTTTCCTTTATTATTTTATTTTTTTTTTCAATTGGAGTAGATAGACTAAACTATCGCCCGGTTCACACTCCACCCACATCTATTGAACAGGTGAAGAGGCTCATCCCTTGTTTACTGTTTAGGATGCGGTTTCCGGTTTTCTCTTTTCCAATCTTTTCACTCTTTTCCTTTATTATTTTATTTTTTTTTTCAATTGGAGTAGATAGACTAAACTATCGCCCGGTTCACACTCCACCCACATCTATTGAACAGGTGAAGAGGCTCATCCCTTGTTTCCTGTTTAGGATGCGGTTTCCGGTTTTCTCTTTTCCAATCTTTTCACTCTTTTCCTTTATTATTTTATTTTTTTTTTCAATTGGAGTAGATAGACTAAACTATCGCCCGGTTCACACTCCACCCACATCTATTGAACAGGTGAAGAGGCTCATCCCTTGTTTCCTGTTTAGGATGCGGTTTCCGGTTTTCTCTTTTCCAATCTTTTCACTCTTTTCCTTTATTATTTTATTTTTTTTTTCAATTGGAGTAGATAGACTAAACTATCGCCCGGTTCACACTCCACCCACATCTATTGAACAGGTGAAGAGGCTCATCCCTTGTTTCCTGTTTAGGATGCGGTTTTCGGCTTTCTCTTTTCCATTCTTTTTACCCTTACGTAGCCCCCTGCGCATCAGTGGCGTTACTGCCTTGCTCGGGGTGATATGATTAAAAAAAAAAAAAAATAAGGATGAAAAAGAAATGTGGGAAGATGGAGTAATAATGTTACAAATCAGAAAGATGATATACATGGAAAAAGGAAAAAAAATGAGAACATAAATAACATAATCAGTTGAAGAAAAGGCCACAAGAAAGGAAGAATCTATGCAAGTATTGTATGATATTTGTGATGTCCCTATACTCCAAAAATTCATTGTATGTACAATTTCCAGAAAAAAGAAACATGTGAGAAACTAAAGGCTGAGCCTAAATGTGAAAGACACAAAATTATATTGAGTGATGATGGGTCACACAAATAAATATTTATAAAAAATGAAATATTTATTAAAAGGCATCTAAAAAAAACAAAAACAAAAACAAACAAATTATTAATAAAAAAACATCTCAAAAGGCGGGGGTGGGGTTCTTGTGGAGTAAATCACCCCCCCCTAAAGGTATGAACTAGTCTAGATGCTTAAATAAAAACCCTAAGTAGTGTAAAAATTCCATTTGTGTCAGTCTTTAGAGTATTTCTTATAGATTTCATGGCAAGTGCCTAAGCAAGACTTTATATTATAACAAATAGAAACAGAGTTATAACAATGTCATAATTTTAATCTCTTTATTGGTACTGCAATGTGCAGCTTAGTGGCCAGAACATTGGAGTAGATGTCATAACCCTGACAAAGCAAAAAACATCAATTATGATAAAATATTGTGTGAGTGATGATTATTTACACAGATAATAGAGTTGAGAATATTCCCACCAAGCCTGTTTGTATTGACTTTGCACAAATGATCTTGGGAAACGTATGAATCTCTTTTTCTCCAAACTATGGTCAAAATAATAGGGCAGACAGGCTCATTTTATCTAGGTAGTGCAACCTTCAAGTGTGCACATATGTTACTTGACAAATGATTCCTTATCAACTCTTCATGGTTGTCTCAAATTGGGAGCTATAAAATAAAGAGGAGCTCAATAATCAGTATTGAACAGGAGGTCATCAGATAACAATTTTAAATAAAACTTTTCTCCTTTTCAACTATTAATTTATAGATGTAAGTTTTTGCACAATACAGACAACAATAAAGTCATCAACAAATTGTGGACACACTTGCAATACTTTAAAATATCATAGGGCTTTCTCTGATTCACATTTCCACACTACAATCAACAAAATGTTTATTCATCACCTTAAGAAAGTCATACCTAAAGTAATCAATATCAACTCCTTGGAGCAAATGGGATTATCCAGGAGTTAAAAAATACCTGTGGGTGGCCAAAGGATGTTGATAAATGCCCAAGAGATCAAAAGATAGACAAATTGTAGTGACTTGTGCCAAAATCTCACCAAATTTTCAACCAAGAGTTTACTAGTGCTCATCCTTTCCTTTTATGATGTCAACCAATCAACTAAACAGGTGTATTAATTTAATTTTAATGAGTTTATAATTATCTATACTATCTATGGAGTTTTTCTTCTTATAATTCAAACAAGCATCTTGTATAGAAAGAGAAATTAGAAAAAGAATAGCTAAATATGAAGCTAAAATGAATCTTATCAAGAAACACTAAAGACAGGAAAAAGAAGAGAAATTTCTACTCTTAAACAAAAAATAATTATTATTGATTTTTCTTTTGTACACACCTGGGATACGATGATAGATCAAAGATTCTATGATAGGAGTGATTGTCTAAATAGTTTATTTTATTTGGCATAAGAAAATATTCCAAGAAGAAATAAAAAGTCATAATAAAGAATTAAGAGGAAATGTGATTTGAAAAACCAAAGAAGAAGAAATGACACTAATAGAATTGACTCCCCCAAAGGGTCTGTCTACCAAACTCTGGAGTCGGGATGCTGATGATAACATCAATCAGCTAATTGACAAACCTTTTTGCTTAAATTAATTCTCTCTCTCTCTTATATGGATGGATGAATTTTATCAAGAACAACAGATTGTGACATCTTGCCCCCAGCTGGCTCGAACCTGTTGTGATGATGACCAGAACCTTTTGTTTGATCTCTGTCGCTTGACAGCTCTGAAAAAAATCCCAAATTCTGATTTTTCTCACTGGGGTCTCGATTTTTATAGTTCTCCCCTATTCTCTTGGGGGATGCCACTGACCCATGATATCTTTATGCAAATCAGATTCTTGACTAATGAGATTATTTTCCACCTACACAATTTAAGGTGGAGTTATGGCTCAACGAATGAAATATCAACACCTCACATGATGTAATGTCTTTTTGTCCTCTTCTTTTCAATTATATTATCTTAAGTTTTCAAAGTTTAAAATCATTTCCCAGCAGATGCAGGAGCAAGGACTTGACTCTAATTTAACCCCATCAAAAGTCCTGACAACTTGTTGTGACTATTACCATTTCTCACTTCCACTGGCCCCAAACAATTCGCTTGGAATACAATGAAAAAAATATATTTTTTCCTTTTTCCCTAATTTTCAGCTAATTTCTTTGTTTTGGATTTTACAAGTATATAAGTATTATATATATAACAGAACTCATATCACGAATTACAATAAAGCACAACGAACAACACCACTAATAATAATTTCCTTCACTCCATTGTATTAAACTAAAAAAGTATATTTATGTGGAAATAGGGTTACAAGGTGAGGGTTCAATAATTTCTAAGATTTAACTGTAGTCACTTGGTTTTACCCTGTAATACACCCTCTCTCTCCATATAGAAACACATTTTGTACTGGAGCACTGTTTGCCACATCCCAGATTATGCTACAATTGCAGGTGTTTTGGGATAGGAATTTGCCATCTTTAGCTGTATATTGGCTTCTATAAGAAACTCATCCACACTTTGATAACCATATCAAGGCTGGTTTAAATTTAAACTTTTCTTTCTCCTAGACTGGTTGCAGCCTATCCTGCTAATTACCCATAGCTGGGAAGAGGGGGAAAGTGATGGATTCATACCATTCCCAAGATGATAAACTCAATTGGAATTCAAATCTGGCTCAGATTTTCTCATTCTGAACTGTTAACCATTACACCATCTAAACTTGGTATTCACAAGTGGTCACTGATGTTTAGTGATTGAAATAATGATTTTGGAAATTGAAAAAGGCAGAAGGACCATGGTGAGATTTGAACCTCTCTCACTCTCTTTCTCTCTATACACATAACTTTTCAGTAGCTGAAGAAAGGTTTGAGTGTACCAACTTTTTCAAATAGTAATCAAACTAGCTTGTATCATCTATCCCAGAAATTGCAATTAAGGTCTGTTTGACATAGTTGTAGTATAAAAAAATGCAGATTGGCACTGTGTATTTAAGAAACAAATGTGCCTGAGTAAGCATCTGCAAACAGGGATTAGCCAGTTACTCTAACAGATGGGTATACTTAGAAATGAGAAACCAACCATTATAGATATAAGTAATACAATTAAGAAATAATTCCCCCAAACATACATATTTCATTAAATTTTGAAAAGTTGGTTGAACAATTTAAATACTGTGGGTTGAACATGCCCGTTCACTAGTCACTCATCTATATATATATATATATATATATATATATATAAGTTGGTTGCTAATATATCTATTGTTGGGGATGTTGCAGGTATGCTTTCAAGATTCAATGAGGGCCTTCACTGTGGCTCACAGGGATTGTCTCAAGATGACCAGCAGTGAGAGGTTAAACACAGGACACAGAATTCAGTCATTGCACTGGTTAAACAGACAGCAAAGAGACTCAAGAAACTGAGTCCATTTGTTATACTGCTTTCGAATCATTCCCCAACTGTATTCCATTTTTCCTGTCCATTAATTAGTTCTATTTCCCTGTTTGACTGGTCATTGATTTTTCCGAGCTGCATACTTAATAGCAAATGGATCGATATTTTGGCTATGACAAGTTTGTGGGTGGGGTTGAAATATTGGCTTGACAACTAATGCTTATCCTGTTGTAGTCAAATGCCTGGGTGTCATTTCCACTTTAGTTTTGATATATCTGGTTGATTTCTAGTTGACATCTAAGGAGATGGGCTTCAAAACTGGGAGAAAACTGCACCTGATACTCTTGTAGTGTGAATGAGAATAGAAAAAGACTAGTGATATTGTTGTTGTAGATTATTTTAGCTGGTGAATAATTTTGTGAAGAAGTGTATTTTTATGAAACAAGGAAAAAAATGAAAAATGGATAGCAAAAGAAAAATAGACATTGTTTTGATAAATATTTGATTGTTGTGAAAGTTAAGAATGTAGACAAAATTTCCTGTGCCAGGAAAATATTTGACTATTTTGAAACCAGCATAGCCAAGTCAGATAATATGGGCCTTGAAATTATATAAACAATGTGTCAAAATATGATGTAGTCACTTAAATAAGAGACAGAAATTATTAGTAGTCGCAGTCGGTGAGCATTTGAGATCAGAACCCAGATCGAGAATAAGACAGGGAAAACCATGAACAAGTGAGGCCTCAGGCCCCCTCCTGGATGTATGTGTGCTGACACCTCTGAACTCATTTGCTACTTTATGCCACATCACCTGAAGAACAAATAAAAGATCTGCTGTCTACATTTGTTTATATATACATGTTACGGGCATCATTTTATTAAGTGAAAATATTGTAATTTTATCAGCATGAAAAAAAGCAGGCGATTTTATAAGAGAGAAGATAAGTTTTGGGACCCCGTTGTTGAATTAATAACCATTGTTTCATTGCTTTTGACTGGAGGATATGCAGCATTATTGGTCATTTTGGTTTCCAGGTTATACAGCACATGTCACTCTGGTATATGTCCTGGTATACCACATTGTGAGGTACAGCTGAAGTGTGCTGGTTTTGTGGTAATGTTTTTGTCCTGAAACTATACATTCTGATAACATAATAGATAAGGCCAAATTCTTCATTGGTCTGTGTGTCCCTCTTAGTTGTTAAGACATTGACAATTTCAGATGCTAAAATGAACAAAAAGATCTTACTTTGTTTTGGAGATTTTTGTTTTTATCATAAGGACTTCAAGATTCTGAAGCCATTTTAGTTCAACCAATACAAATCTCGAGAGTCACTCAAGGTAGGTATCTGGAAATTTCAATTTTTACTCATCTTTGGACAGTTTACTTTATGACACTTCATGTTATTTCAAAAAAATTACTCCTGTCAAGTTTAGATTTAAGTTGTTGTTTGGACATAAATTTATTGTTTATTATGTATTATCAGGGTAGAAGGTCACATTAAAAGGTAGTTTATACAGATAGGAGGGAAAGATAATGGTTAACTCTAGACTAACAGGTTAATGCTGTAGTGATTGGGGAAAGCACCCCCTTAAAAGGATGTGCATTGTGGTGCAGTGGATATCAGCTCAGAACAACAAATCAGGGAGCCAAGTTCAAATTCCAGTTGAATTCCTTGCATTCACTTACGTGCAAATACACTTGGGAAAGGTATTAATCCATTTCTTTCCTCCAGTTATGGGTTAAATAACAAAATAGATTGGGTACTATAGCCTTGGCTGGTGACCAAATTACTGCAGAAAGTAATGGCAACCTACTGCGGGATAATCTTTCGAGATATGATCGCCCACGTGTATATCATGTATGGCACTTAACTGACTGACCCTCTTGAGAGTTCCATAAAGCAGTAGTTTGCCGGAAGAAGCTATTTGAGTGAAACTTAATTGGGGTAAATAAAAAGGTAGAAATTAATGGCAAGTAACCTACTTACCAAGCTTGTATAAATGTATAGCAGAGTAGGGACTGGAAAAGACACTAGAGAGACCATCACGGCTGGTTTCCAAACTACCCATAGTTATAATGAACATATGTTCCTTTGAGGAGGCACCATGCTTCGAGAGAATATTCGGCTTCAAGCTCACATCTGATCTTAAGTGGAAGTCATACACATGATCCATCATTAAAAATGCAAGTAAAATAGGCTCTACTAAAGAGTCGCAGCTCTCAAAACTATAAGCATTGCTGCTATGGTTTCCGTAACAAATACATTTTTATATGATGGGGTGGTTAGACTCATGCCCAGCTGATTTTGAATTCATAGTTATCTTTCTCCCAGACTGGATGACAACCCACGCTAAGGAGATCAGTCTGCCTTACTATTTAATCTTTAACTGGGAGTAAGTAAATACCTCATCTCAGAAATACAGACTAACAAATGACTCAATAAGTCTTGGGCCTGACATATAGATGGTGCCACTAATAAAAAATCCATATGATTTTTATAAAGTACTGACCTTCAAATAGCATGTGACAAAATTTGGGCCCAATGAGTTCTAATTATTAGTTTACAAATTAGTTATTTAAGTGAAGCTACTGTTGCAAAGCAATGGCTTCATAAGTGTTATTCAGACTCTGCTCCATCAGAAACAATGATTAAGAGATGGTATGCTGACTTTAAATGTAGTTGTACAGACACAAATGATGCTGAGTGCTCACATCGCCCAAAATTGGCAGTTGTCTCAGAAAACACCAAAATAATCTACAAACTCATTTTGGCCAATCATAAATTGAAGTTGCTTGAGATAACAGAGTAGCTGAATATATCAGAAAGCAGTGTATTAACCATTTTGCATGAACATTTGTCAATGAGAAAACTGTGTCTAAAGTGAGCGCTGCATTTGTTCACAGTCAATCAATAACAGCAACAACGCGTCGCTGATTCAGAGCATTGTTTGCAACTGTTTCAACACAACAAGAAGTTTTTGCATAAATATGTGACAATAGATAAAACATTGATCCACCACTTCACTTTGGAATCAAATCAGCAGTCAGCTGTATGGACAACAGCAGGTGAAAGCCATCAAAAGCGACCAAAGATGCAAATATCAGCAGGCAAGGTTTTGGCCTCTGTATTTTGGGATACGTAAGGTATTTTGTTCATTGATTACCTTGAAAAAGGAAGAACCATCAATAGTGAATATACCATTATTGGTGCATTAGAAGGATAAATCACCAAAAAATGGCCACAAATGAAGAAGAAAAAGTTATCTTTCACCAAGACAATGCACCGTGTCACAAGTCAATTGAAAACGATGGCAAAACTACATGAATTGCACTTCAAAATGCTTCTGCATCCACCCTATTCTCCAGATCTGGCCCACCCAGTGACTACTGGCAAACCTCAAAAGAATGCTCCAGGGAAAGAGATTTGGCTCCAATGAAAAAGTGATATCCTAAACTGAGACGTATTTTGAGGCCAAAGACATTGTTTTACAATAAAGGCATCAAATTGTTAGAGATGCATTGGAATCAGTGCATCCTCCTAGAAGGAGACTATGTTGATGAATAAAATCAAATTTTTCCTAAAAGTTGTTTTATTAGTTAGGCCCAGAATTTGTGTGATGTGTTAATAAAAGGAAAGTGCTTTAATTCGTAGATTCCATAATAAATTTGTGTCAGATTTTTTACAGATCATTTATCACAATGTGAGATATTTAAAAATGTAAGTGATAAAAACGAACAAAAAGAAACTGAATGAAATTGGCTAGACTATATCCCCAAACACATATTTATAAAAAAAAATTAAAAAAAAAACAATCTAAAAAATTAATATTTCTGCATCTCTTCTCCTTTGTGCATGTGTGTTGTTACAGCAATGTAAAAATTACTTTAGTCTGATAAAGTTCTAAAGGATAAAATCCATCACACAAAAAGGTTTTCTCCATTTTGACTTTTTTAACATTGTTCTGGTATATACAAATTTATATTATTATTGTCTTCCATGAAAGTGAATGTAAAAAACTCAACTGGAATTCAAACTCTGATGTCCAAATGGTCATTGGCTCAGGATAAAAAATTGGTGAGCTAGGTTTGAATTCCAGTCAAATTTACAAAAATATAAAAATAGCTAGCCACTCATATCCAAAGATGCCTGTCTTCCAGGGCAGTGAGCTAATACCCATTACAGATGCATGTTCAGCTACATTTGTGTTTTTTCTGTGGTTTGTACAGCAACTATGTAGAGCAGATCTAGTTACAGTTTTTGGGAGAGAGCGCATGACCAACAGTCTGAACAAAGCAAGTATGCTCAAACCCTTGGTCATGATGACTTGTAACTTTGTGCTAGCATAGCCATCGACGTGGGTTCCATCTACAAAATTTCACTCACAAGGCTTGGGTCAACTTGTCGTATGATTTTCAGGCACTTTCCAAAGGTGCCACATGCTGTGATTGCCTCCCCCAGACTGATATCAAGGTCACCTTCCTGACAAATCAACCATGGTGAGATTTGAACCCGGGCTTCATGGTTGGAAAACATTTTAACCACTCAGCCAGGCACCCATAACAAAAATATAGCTATCAGTAATCCACATATTTAACTATTATGCTATCTAGTAAAAAAATTCCATAACATTTAGCACAGTATTTGGTGGATGTTACAAGCTTGGCTGGGGGGGAGTTGTATGTATTTTTTAGGTGAAGGTGCATGTTCAATATATGAACAAAGATAGAAGAAGCTTACAAAAAACTTGTGTTTCTGCTACGGACGTTTATTCTTTTTTTTTGTTGACTGTTTTGAACCAAAGTTAAAAGGTTTCCTAAGTATGTCCATTTTTCTTTTGATTCTGAACTGATTTAAAGGAAGTAAGGATACAAGGATATAGAGATCCGAAGGCGAATTGGCATGGCAAAGAACGCGTTCCAGAAGCTGAGTAAAGTACTAACACACAGGAAAATTTCACTAGAAACAAAGAAAAGAGTGCTGGATTGCTATGTGATGTCAGTTCTTCAATACGGCAGTGAATGCTGGACAATATCATCGAAAATGAGGACAAAAATGGAAACAGCAGAAATGTGGTTCTAGAGAAGGATGCTGCGGATAACATGGATTGAGCATGCAAGCAACGATGAGGTATTGGAAAGAATGGCAACAAAATGGAAATTAATACTGAGCATCAGGAAGAGACAACTGAAGTTCCTGGGACACGCAACGAGGAAGGAGAGCCTGGAGAACCTGATACTGACTGGCCAGATAGAAAGAAAGAGAGACAGAGGAAGGCAGTGGATTTGCAGGGCCTGATCAGGTGGATGACAAAACGGGGTTGTCAGGAGTAACAGGAGCAAACATACTAAGAGCCACAAGGGATAGGGAGATGTGGAGAACCATGATTGCCTACGTCCTGAAGGGACAGGGCACATGGAAGAAGAAGAAGGATACAAAACAGGTAAACATGGTCAAAGTCAAATCAGCCTTGCATTGACTTGGAAAGACCAAGTATGTCCATTTATTTTTTGTTTTTTTCTGAAATAATTTATGAGAAGTAAATAAATGAATGGGTAAGGCTACTCAAGCTCAATTCAGCTACATGAAATCAAACCTCTATTTCAGTAGTCAGTCAGTTAAATGCCATACATGATACACGCTTGGGCGATCATGTCTCGAAAGAGACATGACTGACTGAACAGAAGATTATCCCACAGTAGGTTGCCATTACTTTCTGTGGTAGACTGGTTGCCAGCCAAGGCTAGAGAACCCAATCTGTCCTGTTATTTAACCCATAACTGGAAGGAATAGACGGATTAATACCTTTCCCAAGGGTATTTGCGCGTAAGTGAATGCAATGAATTCAACTGGAATTCGAACTCTGCTCGCCGAGTTGTCGTTCCGAGCGGATATCCACTGCACCACAACGCACATCCTATTTCAGTAGTAGAGCTGCCAGAACACATCTGACAACATTGTTGGTAAGTGGAAAAAGTTAATTTGTCAGTGGACCATAGAAACTCACATTACCCATTGGAAACACTATTACTACATGGTTCACATCTTGAAGCAAAGAGGGTAAAGAAAAAGAGCCTGTCCTTTCCAGAAGTGGGGGTCATAAAATTCACAATTTCCAATTTCTTTATAACTTACATCATGGAAAAGTTACATTTTTTTCATTCATTATTATTATTATTTTATTTATTATTTTTATTTCATTTTCTCCACAACTTTACCAGTGAGTAATATTGATAAAAAATTTTTTTTGTTATCCATTGCAAGCAATGCATGTCTTGGAAATAATTTTATGCCCATCTTTCACTTGATACTAAAAACATGTCTTCTTCTGTTATGCACATCTCCAGACCAATTTGTTAATGCGATGCACATCTTGCCAATGGTAACAGCTTTTCCCTTATACTTTTCTTAAGCCAAAGATCCATTAGACGAAGAGTCAGTTCTATAGGCGGACATGTTTGTAAAGCTGAAGACACAGGTTGGGAAGATAAAAGGCGGCCACTGATTTCTGGTGCGCACTTGAGTGAATAGTCCATCCACAAATGAGCTAATGAATCCAGTGTTATGCTGCCCCCCAGCCGATCAGCCACATTAAAGAGGTTTTCATTAAGGTTAGTGTTTGTGTGCATGTTGTCTAACAAAGTTTACATTACCTTCCAGGCATTCTGGAATTACATGGTCTTATACGTTGGATCTGTGGTCTGTTTGGAAACCAGAATGGGATGGCATGCAAATTTGTGGGACAGCAAAAATAAGAATACAAATCGTGTGTTGAAGAGATATCGACTCATTGTAAGAAATTACTATAGTAACATGATTTGAAAAACAAATTCACAAGTCATCTTAAAATAGAAAAATATAATCTTAGAGAATTTAGACAAGTCGAAATAGAATCATGTTCTCCCCATCCTACCTTGAGGTGAAACCAAGTTAAGCTGAAAAAAATCAACGATAAATATTCATAGGTCATTATTTGTTATCAATAAATTCTGGCATAAAGTGGAAAGACTATATTGAATCCATTGCTAGGTCAGCTGCTATGAAAGCCAGTTTACTGTCCTTGGAGACAATTTTTCTCTCCAGAATCTATCTTATATATAAGTCTACCCTTTACCCAGGCTTAAAATTTTGCTGTCACATATGGTCTGGTGTTGCTGCTATTTACCTTGAGCTTCTTGATAAGATCCAAAGAAGAATCAGCAATATTAGTAATTCTGATCTGGCAGCTCAGCTCCAATCACTTTCCCACCACTGTAGGGTTGTTTCTCTGTGACTTTTCTATAAATTGTAATGGTAATTGTTTAGATAAGCTCTTCAGTATGGTATCTAAACTTTTTGAATTTAAGTGCAGTACTAGACTAGCATGAAGATTTCATTGATTTACAGTTGTTCTGGCTAGTTGTAGCCATAAATTGTCTATGCTAACAGTTTCTTTTCTCACACTTCTCACTTGTGGAACTCTCCTTCCAGCTCCATGCTTTCCAGCCATCTTTAATCTGCAAAAATTCATCCCCTGTCCACTTGATCACTCTTTTTTTCTTCCACTCATCATTAATGTTTCTGTTCCTAATTCTTCCACACCCTGTAACCACTTGTGCTTTAGTGGATTTACTGCCTTACATGGGGTGATACCAATTTAAAAAAAAGAGTATTATTTACACTCATTTTCAAAAGACTCGGAGCTTAAATTTTGTCAAACAAATTTTTACTTTAAAAAATTGGAAAAGTCAGCATTTTATCAATTTTTTTCCATGTCAATGAAAATATTTACTTGAACTTTTTTTTTTATAAGCAACTTAGAATTTTGATCCGTGATTAATTTTTTGCACAAGAATCAATACTTAAACTGTATCCACTTAGTGCCAATTTAAATTGACACCTTAATTTTTAAATATGTTATGACCATTTTGATTAAAGTTTCTATTTTCTTAATATTAGTTGAACATATTGAAATTTTCACCTTGAAATATTTAGTTATAATTATAGTTTAGACATATGAAAAAAAGATGGTGTCAGTTTAAATGGATGCCAAGAGGATATGAGTAAAAGTTCCAGGCATACTGATCCATATAGAAAAGAGTATAATAATTAAAAACCTCATCAAATGAGTATGTTTAATTTTTGCCCTTAAAAATAATTATCTTATCGAAATACAAATCTATCTGAATTTTTTTTTGTGTGTGTATATATATATATATATATATGGTGTTGAGTTATGATACTGTTTATTGCCAAGATTGTTTTTTCAGGAGTTTTACTGATAAAAGGTATTTTGGCAAGTAGGTTATTTATCATAACGTGCTTAATGTTGGGATAGAAATGGAAACCCAGCCCTAATGAGTGAAGACATCATAATGCTGTCTTCACAAAACTTTGAAGTTGGCATGAACCTGCTCAGTTAAAGTGACAAATACTTTGAACTAATATATATATATATATATATATATATATATATATTAGGTTGTTACATATGTTCATTGTTCATTCTGATGTTCTGCGAATGATCTTGAAGTGAAATCCTTCATAGCTTCTTAGTAACTTTGGTCATCCGGTGAAACTTGTCTAACATTATTGAAATTTTATTTCAGATTAGACAGCCATTTGAGATGAATTCCAAGAAGACAAGAATGATCATGTTTGACATTTTTCTCTCTTTACTTTTAATCAATGTCACAAAAATACAAAAGCTGCTTGAGACATTTGTACTATGGATAGAGATGATTTCATTACTGACAGAATGGCACAGAAATGGTTTTCCCATTTCAAGGAAGGGAAGTTTGAACTCACAGATTCTCAATGTTCTAATCAAGCTGTTCAGTTTGATGAGAACCAATTGCATTGCACATGCTGATTAAAGAAGAACCTTGCCAGACCCCACAAGGGAATTGGTTAAGAAGATGGCAAACTCTCATATTACTATCACCTGTGATCTTCATTCGGTTGGTCAGATCCAGAACAAACAAACAATAAATGCTAAGCTCTATGTTGAACAAATGACCAGACTCAAAGAAGCAACTCAGCTGAAAAGACCTGACCAGTGACACAGTGTGATTATTCAACAATTAATTAAAAAACTTGATTGGAAAGTTCTGCAACACCCATTATATTCTCCTGATTTAGCCCCTTCAGACTACCATCATTTTTTTAGCTTCTTTCTAACAATGTGAGAGGTGTTTTGTTTAATGATGTAGAGCTTAAAACATGGCTTGATGAATTTTTTGGAGACAAAATTTAGTGATTGAGACATTGGATTGTTGGCAGCGAGTTGTAAACAATGAAAAGGAAAATATTGTTGAATGATTAATCAGAAGTATTAATAAATAAGTATTAAAATAAATGATAAAAAATGAAAGAATTTATGTAACAACCTAACATTTTAAGAACTGTCTATATACATAACCATTTCACTGAATATAATGGGTCACATTTTTCTTACTTGAATCTTATCGATGATATGGGTTTCATCAATAACTTATCAATATATTTAAATGATTAAAATATTAGTTGATTATAAGCAAGAACTGTATTTAATGTAAAATATAGTGTCAAATGTTGTCAAGAGCTCAAGGTAATAACTTTATCATTTTAGTCTCAATATACCTATGGCAAGGAGTTTTTTTAGAAAGATAAGTACCATATCTCAATCTGTTGTCAAAGATGTTCAAATACATTTTCATGCAGTTATTCTTAATATGGAAATTTTAACAAAGCATTTGCTTATATGTTGTTTTAGTTTTTTGTGTATAACTCAAAGTCTAAAGTCACGATACAGAAACTCCAGCTGATTTGATGAGGCAATTATTGATTACATATTGAACAGAAATTTTAATCAGGCTAGGTTGAAGCAAACAAAGAAGATAAAGACAGAAAAGAAAGGATGGAAACAAAAACGGAACAGAAAGTGTTAAGGAAAAAATAAAGAGGAAGAAGAAAGATATGTGAAAAGAAGGTGAAAGAGAACAAAAATATAACAAATGATAGGAAGGAAGGTAAGAAGGGTAAAGAAAATGAAAGAATTTAAAGATGAATATGAAATTGGAGGAGAAAAAGTAGTGTCAAAATGAAGGGAAAAAAAGGTGAACCAGAGAAGGAAATAGAATAATATTGAGGAGAGATGAAAAAGGAAAAAAAAAAAAAAAAAAAAAAAAAATGAAATATTAGGATAGATAAATAAAAGGAAAGATGAATGACAGATGAAAGAAAAAAGCAATGGAAGATATTGCAAAAAGAAGAGTAAAATAAAAGACAAAATACAAGGATAAAAGGGAACGAGAAAAAAATGTAGAAATTAAGACCATCAAAAAAGAAAAAAGAAATAAATCAAAAGAAAATGATATACAGGAAGAAAAAATAGCAATTTATTGAGAAAAGAAAGAAAAACTGACAATAAGTGGGTTTTGAGTTTGAGTTTTGTTTAACGGCATATCAACCTCTGTGGGTTATTTAATGCCAAAAAGGTAGTGTTTTAAGGTATTTTTGTTTAATGTTCAGTTATAGTGAGAAGGTTGATTTAATCAGATTTTGATTAATTTTTTTTTAAATTTTTATTTTAGAAACTGAAGATGTCTTCTACTTTTGTATTAAAAAATTTATTGCTAGTAATATTCTTTTTCCTTCAAAACTGTATTGTTGGTAATATTTTTCCTTCAAAAATGTATATTTTTCTATAAAAGTCTATTTTTATACTTTCATAGTGTTTTGACCCTAGTTTGGGGGTTAACTATTTGCCCATAGCTGGGTCCCTAACAGGTGGTACCACTCTGGTGAGGGTGGATCTGGGAAAAACAGCAATTAAGAGGTGATTCCATGCTCCTCACAACCTCCCAATCAGAGGCCTTGCTGCCCGATGCGGTTTACGGTCATACCCTGGACAAACAATAAGTGGGAAAGAGAAAGATGTGAAAGTGAAAACTGATTGATGAAAACTAATAAAGAAATAAATACCAAAGCAAAGAAGAAAAAATAACTAAAGAAAAGCAAGAGGAAAAAGAAAGAAAAGGAAGAACAACAAATAAATCAATAGAAAAGAAGAAAAGCTCAGAAAAAGAAAGCAGAAAATAAAAGAGAAAGACAAAAATAGGGTTAAGGAAAAAAATTAAAATAGGAAGATGTTAAAGAAAGAAAAAAAAAACTTTTGGAATTGAAATTTTAAAAAGTCTTGAAAATAAGCAAGAATGATAAGTAAAAAAAAAATAATTAGAAACTTGTTTGATATTTAATGAAATGAAAAATCAGTTTGGAAAATAAAGAACAGAAAAAGAAAAAAGTGGGAGAAGAGAAAAAGTGAATGTGGGTAGATTAAGCTGTAGAAAAGAATAAAGAGATGAGAAAAATTGAAAAACATATGTAAAAACAGATGGTGATTGATAAAGAGAGTGAGAGGGGAGGTAAAATCCAAGGAATAGAGAAAGAATTGTTTAAAAAATAGCAATCAACAGTAAAACTAAAAGTGAGAATAAAATTGTACAATTTAAATAAATACAACTACAATAAAGATATAAAAATGCATAAGAACGTCACCAGTAATCTTCCCTCTAATGACATCAACACTGCTATATGACACAGCAATGGCTTATAGTTGTGACATTTAAATTGAAATCTGAAGCAATACTATATTCAGATTTCTTGCCATTTAATTAAGTTACCATTATTGCTTCAAATTTGAAATCCTTAAAATATACATTAATTACATTAGGACCAAAAAGAACAAGATATCCATAGACATGGACAGATAATCAAGAACAATCTACTAGATAATTAAGGAGTTCAGTCTGAAATTCCTTGAGGGTTAACCAGAATGAGAAACACCTGAAAAAGCTGGAGGGTACAACAGCAGAAACATTGTGATAATAATAACAAGGAAGACTTTACACTGAATGTTAATTATGCATATAATAACTTTTCCTCCCAAAAATTCAAACAAAAAATAAAAATATTTAGAAAACTTCTAAAATATTACCGAGACTGATTGTTCATATTTGAGCATACAGCTAGGCACTGGCCATTCATATTTGAGCCTACAGTTAGTCAGTGGTCATAACCATACAGACTGCAGTTCCTATTTGAGCCTATAAGTAAACACTGGTTATAAACATAGGGGCTGGCCATTCATATTTGAGCCTACAGGTAAAGATTGGCTGTTCGTATTTGATCCTATAGGTAGAGACTGGCCATTCATGTTTAAGCCTATGGATAGAGACTAGCCATTCATGTTTAAGCCTATGGATAGAGACTAGCCATTCATGTTTAAGCCTATGGATAGAGACTAGCCATTCATGTTTAAGCCTATAGGTAGAGACTGGTCATTCATGTTTAAGCCTATAGGTAGAGACTGGCCATTCATGTTTAAGCCTATAGATAGAGACTGATTGTTCATATTTGAGCCTAATGAAAGAGGTAGCTGACATTGCTGAGACGCAAAATAAAAGAACCTGAAAAATTTAATACTTTAAGAATATATAAAAGGAAAGAGAGAGAAAAATAGAAACAGTGCTGTCAGAAGCCAGAATAGAAACACTGATGGCAAAATAACCAGAAATCCTGAGTAACCCACAATATGTTTATGTGAATGGATGGCAACACATAGACAAAGACAGATGGTAAAGGGTCAAAATTTAATTAGAACAACAAAAGGCAAGACATTGTTGAGAGGCCTTATTGGCTGTATCCTGAAAGCACATGGAACATAATGTTGTGTCGTGGCTCATACCATGAGACATCTGGTTGCCCAGATGCATAAAAGACAATGTGCATTTAGCATGGGGAGTTGTCATTATCACGGACTTCGTGAAGGAACACCTACTATTGTGAGAGACAGTAAATATTGTATATACCATTTGGTTGTACCACTCTGGTAATAAAATAGCTTATCTACACTTCACCGTGTATCGCTTCATTCCATGATACAACATATAAAAGACCTGTTTTCAATAGAGAATCAAAATGGAAAAACATTCTTTTTTTTTATGTGCTGTGTGCCTTGCATTGTGATGCAGTGGATATTGGATCAGAATGACAAATTGGGGAGCCGAGTTCTAATTCCAGTTGAATTCTTTGCACTCACTTACGCGCAAATACCCTTGGGAAAGGTATTAATCCGTCTCTTCTCTCTAGTTATGGGTTAAATAACAGATTGGTTTCTATAGTCCTGGTAGGCAACCAGTCTATCGCAAAAAGCAATGGCAACCTACTACGGGATAATCTTCTGCCAAGTCAGTCATGTCTATCGAAAAATAATGATCCAACAAGCGTGTATCATGTATGCCACTTAACTAACTGACTGTGCCTTGAGGACTTAGGAGATCATGAGCTACAAGAAACATCCTCCTGTTTCTTGTAGCACTTAAATTTTGTCTTGTTATATCTCCCAAAATTATTCTCTGCCATCCATTTGCTCAAGCCCATCAAGTATGTCACATGCTGTTTTCCCCTGTGCCTCATTTATCTCTATCCACCCTGTGAGTATAAGATTCTCCAAGTCATCCTACTTTATTACATGTTTCAGAAACTTCAACTGTTTCTTCCTAATGTTAAGCGTAAGCTTTCTTTTTTTCCCATTCTCTCCAAAACCTTGTTGTTGCTCCTCACATGTTTGTTCCATGGAACCATCAGCATCCTTCAGTAGAACCACATTTCTGTTGCTTTGAGTCCCTCCTTCATCTTTGAGGAGATTGCACAGCAGTAGCTGCCATACAGGGGGACAGGCATCTCGTAACAGTTCAGTATTCTTTTTCTTGTTTCCAACAAAATTTTCCAGTGTCTCAATACTCTGCTTAGCTTTTGGAATGTGTCCTTGGCCATTTCAGCATGCTTTTGGCTCTAAGTTGCACTTTACTTCCTCTGTTAGAACACTTCCTATGTATTTAAATTTCTGTACCTGCTTGATTTTAATATCCCTAACTTGTAATTGTCATTTTGGGCCCCTTTTTTTGCTGATGACCGTGTATTCAGTCTTCTTGTAGTTTATGTTTAGTCCTTTAAGTACCCTTAATAAGTCTGTGGATGGATAGCAGAATGGGGGTAAGAGAATGATGATAAAATGTCAAAAGTTAATTAGAACAATGAAAGACAGACAGTTGTGGAGAGGCATTACTGTTTATATTCTGAAAGCACATGGCATTTAAAAGAACTGCTTTCTAGGGAGAATCAGAGTAGAAAAACATTAATAAGTCTGTGTGAACAGATAGCAGAATGGAGATAAAAGAAGGATGGTAAAGGATCAAAAGTTTGACAGCAATAAAAGAAAAGGAAGTTGTGGGGAGCCAAGACTGCCCACATCCTGAAAAAGTATGGCACTGAAAAGAATGTGTGCATTCTGAATGAAATTGAAAAAGAAGAGTTAATATCGAAAAACACACCGACATTCATGTTGATTGGACACAGAAGAATCTGGGAGTTTTTCACCCTCCCACCATCCATCCAAACCAAGCAGGGCAAACAAAGATCTAAAATAAAAAGAGTAAGTGAATGAAAGAAAATATCAGTCATCAAATGGATGAATCAATCAACAGGGAAGAATTGGAGTGGGTGTACTGCTGTCAATGCCAATCATCATCGATCCAGTAAAGATGGGAGACTTCTTAGATCCCTTTGAGAACTGATAACGTTTAAGGATGAGACAAAATGCAGGGGTAAGAGGGAAGTCATCAGCGAAAACTCAAGATGCATTATTTCAATCAATGATAATAATACCCCACTGGTGTGGCTCTTTCATTCAGGGTGCTAAATGACAAAATAAAACTCCTATGGTTATATGGATATATTCTAAGTCTGCTACAAGGTCATACATGTAGGGCACCCAGTGAGGATCAAACATTTTTTATTTTAATCATTTCACTGCAAGCAGGATGTCAGGAGGATTACAAGAAATGAAATAGAATATGGACTTTAGAAAGGAGACATGATGAAAAGGACGATAAAGGAACAGTGTTTGGGAAGACAGAAGATGGCAATTGACATTGCATTGATATTTTTTGAAGATTGTAAGTGACATAGAAGATATCAAAAGAGTTTCACTGGCAAGAATAGAAACTATTAGAATAGAACAGCATATAGCTAGTTCAACAGTGAAATGAATGAGACCTAAATGCCAATCTAGTAGTATGCTGTCAAGGCACTAAGAACACTCACCATGAAAATATCTGTAGAAAAGACAAAGGGAAGCTACATCATTATAGTGAGAAAGTGACTGCAGTGGAGATGCCAGGTCAAGATTGATTAAATAATAAACTCGTCTTTGAATTTTGTCAAGAATCTCAAGATATATAGTAGGAGCACCAGGCTAGATATAGCAGCAATATTCAATGTATTGATGAATAGTAGATTTTTAAGTGTACAAGGTGAATTCTGACGAGGAAGATTGGCACAGTGAAATAACTTTCCTAGTAGTAGACACAGCAATTAATTCAATTTAACCACTCCACTTCATGCTAGTGGAAAACCTGATCCCAAAAAGGCACAAAGTCTTGCTCTCCCTGAGTTTAGCATCATCCATTTGGCAGGCAAAAATATATTCTTTATGATGATTAAATGAAGCAGTTTTGTTTTGAAGACATTACAATTTACAAGCCTTTCCTTGCACCAGTTAATAACTGATTGAAGGACTTTTCAAGAATGATTGCTAGTTTTACTTTGCTGGATCAGACTTGCTACTGAAACAGGAGTAAATAGTTGTATCAACTGCATAAATATCTAGAATGGATGACATGGGTCACTGATGAATATCAGAAATAGTTTCAGTTCAAAGATAGAACTCTGGAGTATTCCTGTATTAATAAGAAATGATCTGGAAGCATGTTTATTCAACATGACCTTCATTATAGAATTTGATAGGAATGATTAGATTAAGTCATATGTTCATCCAGAGACGCTGTAGCTCTTGAGCTTGTGGAGATAGTTAGAGCCACAGTCTAAGCTTTGCTGTTCCTATCTAAAGTTTGATAGACAAATTCAGTAATAACTGTTAACATATCAGTGGTAGACCTGGAGAAAGAGAAGCCATATTGTTTACTTCAAAGGAAACCATATAAACATGCATAATCAATTTGGCATGGATTAGAGACTCTAGTACTTTGCCAAAAAGAGGTAAGAGACTAATAGGGTGATAGTTTGAGGGCTAAGAAGTTTCCACAGATTTCTTAAAGACATCAGGGACACATTTTTTAGGACAACTTTTTTTTAATCATTTCACCTCAAGCAAGGCAATAAAGCCACTAAGATGCAATAGGTTACTGAGTGTGAGATAATATGATAAAATGAATACTATTAAGGAAAAAGAACAGGAAAACAAAAAGGTAACAATTGACATTGCATTTAAGTTTTTGAAGATCAAATTTGACCAGAAAACAGAAAATCAAAAGAGAATCCTACTGGTGTAACAAGAAACTGTTAACAGAAAGCTTGCAATTAAAACTAATCATTTCATCTGTAAAATGATAAAATCTTTCTGCCAACCTAGTACTACTTCATAAAACTTAAGTGCTATACAATTTCAAGGATATCATTAAATCTGCAAGCCTTTTGGCGATCTAACTTAAAAATAACAGCAAAAAAACATGGATGGAGTTATGTGCATATCACTCAGTAGAGACTGTTTGAGAGGGAAAATCAGGCAAATATACTCTAGATGAGTCAAGAGTGGAAATGGAAAAGAATTTACAAGCAAAACACTGTTTTATCTTCAATAGATGTCAATACTTTAAATTAATAAGAGTATCTGTTAAACCCTACTGAGGTATTACTATTGACCTACTCTAGTCCAGTTTGGTATAAGGCGAAAAGTATTCCCCTACCCCTAAAAAAAAATAAAGCAACAACAACCACCAAACTTACTATAGTAATTTTCAGCAAGACAAGCCTGCTGACCACTGTTCCATTTATGATTTGTGCTAAAAACTTTTTGGCTTGACCAAGAAGAAACTAAAAAGATAATTTTATTGTTTGGTCATTTGGTTAATGTTAATCATTTCTAATGATTATAATATTAGGTCTAGTTTAAGCTACTCACCATGACCTCTGTTATGTAGAAATACACTTGACTGACTCCAATGAGGTTCTTTTAGACTCATTTGGAGTTCTTTATTTAAGCATCTAGACTAGTCCATAAGTCTTACCAGGGGTGTATTATTTACACAAGAGTTAAATCTTGGAAAGTGGGTCAAGAACTTTTCAACTGGATATAAAATGGGAGATTATTTTATTAATTAACAATAATATAAAAACAATCAACCAAGAATTGCTACATACAAGGTGTGATGAAATGTTTCTGCTTCAGCTTAAAAGGGATTGAAAAAAAAAATTTTAATGTTTTATTATTTGGTTAGATTTTGGGAAGTGAGTCAGGTCAAGAAACTTTTTAGTATTTACTGTGAACGAAACATATTTGTATACACATACACACACATATCAATAAGTTTCAAGCTGAATAATGAAAAAAAAACATTCATTTTACACAAATATTTATTTTTAACACAATTCTCTTGCCAATGAATTTAATTAAACTGAAAATTTTAGCTCAAAATTCACCTAAAAACTGTATGTCACACTACAAAGTTACTGGTCTATACACAAGTAACATTTTATTTAACTGGGGATATATCTCTCTGGGCTTAATCTTGAAAAAACTACAGCAAAGCAAATCTATCCAAGAATTAAGTGCACACAAATACATTGGAAACCAGAAAAAATATAGAAAACAAGCAAAAACATCCTTAATGAAGAACTTTTGGTAAAGCTTATATATATATATATACATATATATATATATATATATATATATATATATATATATATATAATGAGTGATTGTACTTAGGCATTAGTTTTAATTGATAAGGAAATTATTAAACAATATTTTTTTCTTTAAACAGTCTAATAATCTACAACATTTTTGTTGTTGATCTTCAAGAAAAAAGTATGAATCCAGATGCTCACAAACTATTTTAGTGAATTTATATGGAGGAGAGCCGAGTTTGTTGCAATCATATACGCGCAAATACCCTTGTGAAAGGTATTAATCCATCTATTCCTTCCAGTTATGGGTCAACTAACAGGACAGATTGGGTTCTATAGCCTTGGTTGGCAACCAATCTACTGCAGAAAGCAATGGCAACCTACTCTGGGATAATCTTCTGCCCAGTCAGTCAAGTCTCTTTCGAGACATGATCGCCCAAGCATGTATCACGTATGGCACTTAACTGACTGATATGGAAGGAGCAAATGAAAGAAATGCAGAGAAAAATACTTGTTTTTTAGACATCACTCACAAAGTTCCAGACATGACATATAGATGACACCAGTAATAAAAAATCCATATGATTTTTATGAAGTACTAACCTTCAAATGGCATGTAACAAAATTTGGGCCCAGTCAGATTATTAGATTACAAATTACAGATATTTAAGTGAAGCTGCTGTTGCAAATTTTCAAAACAATGGAAAAATCTGAATTTTGTGTGTTGATAAAGCATTGCTTTCTGATGAAAAATAATACTGTTCAAGCAAAGCAGCGACTTGATAAGTTATTCAAACTTTGCTTCATCAGAAACGAGGATTAAGAGATGGTATGCTAAATTTAAATGCAGCCATAGGGGCACAAATGGGTGATACACTCGATTACCCAAAATCGGCATTTGTCTCGGAAAACACAAAAAATCGACAAATATTTTTGGCCGATCATAAATTGAAATTACTTGAGATAGCTGAGGAGTTAAACATATCAGAAGGCAGTGTAGTCATGATTTTGCAGGAGCATTTGTCAATGAGAAAGATGTGTTTAAAGTGGGTGCAGTCAATCAAAAACAACATGTCGATGATTCAAAGCGTTGTTTGCAACTGTTTCAACACAACAAGGAGTTTTTGTATAAATATGTGAAAATAAATGTAACATGGATCCACCACTTCTCTCCAGAGTCAAATCAGCAGTCAGCTGAGTAGGCAACAGCAGGTGAAAGCCATCCAAAATGACCAAAAATGCAAACATCAGCAGGCAAGGTTTTGGCTTTTGTATTTTGGGATACGCAAGGTATTTTGTTCATCGATTACCTTGAGAAAAGAAGAACCATCAATAGAGAATATTATATAGCATTGTTGGTGTGTTTGAAGGAAGAAATCACTAAAAAAACAGCCATAAATGAAGAAGAAAGAAGTGACCTTTAACCAAGACAACGCACTGAGTCACAAGTTGATCGCAATGATGGCAAAACTACATGAATTGCATTTTGAATTACTTCTGCATCCACCTTATTCTCCAGATCTGGCCTCCAGCAACCACTGGCTGTTTGCAGACCTCAAAAGAATGCTCCAGGGAAAGAGATTTGGTTCCAATGAAGAGATGATATTGGAAACTGAGGTGTATTTTGAGGCCAAAGACATATTGTTCTACAAAAAAGGCATCAAATTGTTAAGAGAAGTGTTAGAATCAGTGTATTACCCAGTAAAAGTTGAATTTTGCCTAAAGGTTGTTGTTTCATTAGTTAGGCCCGGGATTTATTGAGTGAGGTGTTATGATTTTTTTGTTTTCTTATCCAGACAATTTTATAAATTTATGAATAAAAAAATCTGTTTTCATAGTTAATTAATTTATCATATGAAAATGTTTCATCTCTATCCTAGATCTCCACAAAGCATGTGGACTTGATCATATCCCTGTAATAGTCATTAAGAAGTGTACTCCTGAACTGGCTGCTGTTCTCTCTAAACTGTACAATAAATTCTTCACTGCCTCCTGCTTTCCTGACTGCTGGAAGTCATCATCTGTTGTTCCAGTTTTCAAGAATTCTGTTGAGTTATCTGACTCTTCAAACTATTATTCTGTTAGCTTTCTACCTCTTTTTGGCAAACTTCTAGAGGTCCTAATCAATGCTGAATTGGTTCATCTCTCATTGCAGGGCTTTTTCTCAAACAAGTAATATAGCTTTCATTTCTCCAGGTTAACTGCTGATGTACTGATGATAATTGTTTAAAGTGTTTATCATGTTATAGATAAGAATGGTGAAGCTCGTGCTGTTGCATTGGATATCTTGAAAGCCTCTGAGAGTGTCTGGAATTCAGGTCTTCTCCACAAGCTGAAAAGTTACAGTGTCTCTAAACACATTTTTGAACTGATCCAGTCTTTCCTGCCAAATAGTGAAATGAAAGTTATTCTGAATGGCCATTCATCTAGATCCTTTTGTACTAAAGCTGATAGCCTCAGGACTCCATCCTTGGTTCTACTTCATTTTTGATTTTTTATTAATGACCTTCCCGATAACATCAGCCCTCAACTTAGCATCTACAGTGACAACACAACCATTTACTTCTGCCTCAATGGTAATGCTGATCAGTCCGAAAAAGTTAAAATGGTAGCCAATGCCCAAAACAACCTCCAGTCTGTCATTAACTGGGGCAAAAGATGGCTTGTTAATTTTTAACACCTCCAAAACTAGACTTCTCTCCATTAATTAACTGAGAGACCCCTCTATTCCTTTCATCAGTATGGCTGGTGCTAATCTCCAGGAAAATGGATCGTTGCACCTTCTGGGTCAGCTGCCAAGAAAGTTGCTTCACTGAATCATGTGAGACAATACTTCACTCAAGAACCTATCTTCTACATCTATCATTCATTCATGCTATCACCTATGGTCCAGTGATCCTGCTATTTACTCCTTGATAAGATCCAAAAAATAATCAGCAATATTATTGGTCCTAACCTGGCAGCTTGACTTTGGTCACTTTTCCTTCTGTCATAGGATGTGCCTTTTCTATAAATACTTTCATGGGAATTGTTCAGATGAGCTCTTCGCTATGGTACCTAGACTTTTTGAATTTAAGTACAGTACTAGACTGGTGTTAAGATCTCATCAATTTACAGCTGAGTTGGCTAGATGTAGCTGTAAGTTCTATGCTAACAGTTTCTTTTCTTGCACTTCTTACTTGTAGAACTCCCTTCTGGCTCCATGCTTTCCAGCCAACTTTAATCTGCAAAAATTTAAATGCAATGTCAATTGCTATTTGCTATCTACTGTCCTCTTGATTTCTCTTTTTGCTCATTATGTTTCTGTTCCTAATTCTTCCACTCCTTGTGGCTTTACTGACTGCCTGGGTGATACAGATTAAAGAAAAAATATTGTATTGTAATTGGTTTACATATATTTATATACATGTAAATATTAAATTATTCTTGTAAATAAACTAATATAAAAGTGTTCAATTTTTGCATTGTCAATTTGACAGTATTTCATTTAGTCAAAGGTCTGGATTGCATTTCACTGTTTAATCAATAACATACAATAAATATGCTTGTAAAATTCAAATTAGACTATTTGCATAGCCTTTGAGAGTCAATACTTGTCAACAAGAGAATTTATATTCATCCAAAATATTAAAGAAGTCATTATTTTGATTGTTCTTTCATAAAAAAATGTTTACTGACAATGTACAGACACAATGACAAAGACTAGTACACTGATGTTTTGAAAAGTTTGGATTTTTTCTCCTTTTTTAATCAAAAGAAATGACTTTCATTAACCGTAACATTTTTTGTTTCATTTCTATACTTATACAGAATGGCATATTGAGTATTTGTGTGTCAATATTTCAATATTTACAATGAATAAGGCACTTGCAAATTTTGCTTAAAAAAGCTTATATAATACTTGTATCTACCTTTTCTTGAGCAGGTGTGTATGTCAGAGAAAGGCACAAGAAAGATAATGAGGCAAAAATCTTAATATTTCTGTAAACTAAATATTTTCTATATCTTCCATAAACTAGACAAGGGCAACCCCAGTTATGACGTATGAAGTCTAAAAGACATTTGTTAATTAATCACAATGAAAAATAAAAGATTAAGTAAATAAAAAGGCCATTCAGAAAGTAAGGTATCCTCTTTATCATGTTGTCTCATAGCATCAGATGTGAGTGTTCAAACAGCTACATAAGTTACAGATTCCAACAAATAATTCATATTTTCTTTAGCTTTGTTACAGATAGCAGTTGGGCAAAATGTTATCTGACACAAAAGAACACATATGAAGCAAATACATACTATTAAATTGTTCAAAGAGGAAGAATGTGCACAGTGACATATACTAACATTCACTGAATGTTTATTAAGACCAAAAAATGTATGTGAGCACAGCTGGACATGAGGTAATGAATTTTAATAGTAGTGAAAAACCACCTTCAAAACAGCTATATATATATATATATATATATATATATATATATATATATATAAAATCCTATGTTGGTGGCACAACTCAAAGTGTCATGCATTATGCAATCATCAGGTGCATATATTAGTAATATTTACCGTATGATTGTATAACGCATAAAACTCTGAGTCATGCCACCAATGTAGAATTGTATGTATGTTTATTAATATATATAATTAATAGCTCTGTTTATACTACATTGAGCACTGTTTTAACACTTGAATAATATTTTTATGTGTGTATTCCCATATAAATATTTATTAATTCACACACACACACACACACACACACATTTATTTATGTTGAGGTTTCTCATTTTGTTGGGTTAAAGATTAGGGATGGTTAATTTAATGACATATCAAATCTTGTTAGGTCAATGTTGAATAGGACAATAATCACAATGAATTTATAGAAAGGTAGGTTAGATTTACAATAGCGGAAAAAAGTATATGTACTTTCAATTCAAGGTAGATATAAACATAAAATGTAAAGGTAAACATATGTCTAGTTTACACAGAGGCCAAAAGGTAGACAGTTTATGTTAGGATGAAAAAGGTAGATATAGATCCTTTTGTCAGGTTAAAAAGAAATTTGTACTAATTCATATGACCAAATAGAAAAAAAGGAAAAAAAATGTGATTATTTTTTTTTAATATTTTTGTCATCTGGCTGGCCCTCTTTATTTTCAAGTAACTGTTTTTTTTTGTTTTTTTAAATCATTTTACCCCACACAAGGCTATAAAGCCATTAGAACACTGGTGATTACAGGGAGTAAAAATGAAAGAGAATGAGAAGAGTAAGAATGGAAAGAATTGTGGAAAGAACCAAAAGGAACAGAGTTCAAGAAAATGGAAGACAGCAATTGACATTGTGCTTAAAATTTTGAAAATTGTAGTCATTAGGAAAGTAAGAAATCAAAAGGGATTTGTCTATATTTCTGAGATGAGGTAGTATTTACACCATTGACATTATTTGAACTATTGTCCTCATCTTTGTTATCATTTGTATGATGTTTTGGCTGTTGTATGTTCCGGCCTTCTTCAGGTGCTAGGAATCTCAACTGAACCCTTTATTCCAGTCACTGGGGTACATCATTCTCATTCCTTTGTGCAAAGCCTCTTTTGGAAGTCATGAACTATCTCATTCTAACCTGACTCTAAGTTACTTGTTCACCACTGCTGTAGCCTGGTATTGAACACTAAACTCTTTGGGCCAAGTCACAGGAACTAACCAACATCTATATTCACTAAGTCATTAGGTCCCTAAGGAAAAGAACAACTGAATTTCTGGGACTTATAAACCTCATGTTCAATAACCATTTTTTTTACCAGAGTCCATATTGCAATTTTTTTTTCATGTTAAACTTTGTACAAATGGTGACAAAGATGAGGACAATAGTCCAAATTATATAAATAGTGTAGTTCCACATAAAAAGTTTCACATGTGTGACACAATTGTTCTATCTCCATTTCCACCTGTACTTTATTAAACTAACTTCAAGAAACACCTACATAGTAATGTGTGTATGTACTTGATACTCATAAAAGAAATATAACTCAAAGGAAATTAAGAAATGGCTTCATCAAAACAGCAAAATAATTATTAGAAAATCAAGTCTTTTTTTTGTTGTTGCTAGTGGAGAGATGTTGAGAAATATGTGAAATATCTTCAAGGCATGAGAAATATTAGTTAACTTAATAGATCAAACAGTTCAATAAATCTGTTCAAATTTCAAATACCTGCAGGTAACATTGCATTATAACTTTGAGGAGAGTCATTAACATTTCCAACATTATTGGGATGCTCAAGTTTCTTTTTTGTGTGTTTGTAATTGTTAACAAAACATTTCAGTTGATCCATTCTTCATTCTTAGTCAGATGCAACCCGTAACAAAAAGGAAACCATTTCACTCTAGGAAAATATCTTCCCTGCCCTGTTGAAGTAGCTTGGAATCACCTGGGTATTTAGTTTATCTAAAGTTGTGAAAATAGACCAGTTCAGTAGTGGGTGGGGAACATAAACAAAACATTTTTGTTGCTTTTTATTTTTGTTTCATCAGTTAAAAGGTTTTCTTCTTTCTGATAGATTACATCTGTCATGAGGAATTGATTGGCCAAAACATTGTGTTAACAATAGCAAAAATACAAATGGATCTGAGCATCTTTAGGTTATAGGCTGGTTGATATGTTAATAGCTGTTACATTATTTTTTGTCAGAAATAAGTTTTCCTGTTTTATATTATATTTGAAACATCAAGTATTTACTTGGTTCAGGGATATATATATATATATATATATATATATGGAAATATTAGGTGTTTATATTTGAGATTATAAGCATTTGTTTGGTTTAGAGAGACATAATATTAGTGGTTTGTATTTGAATCTATATGCATTTAAATGGCCTGAGGATAGGCAAATATTGGTAAATTATATTTGAGTTTGAAAGCATTAAACTGGTTTAGGGATAGGATAATGAGGGTCATTTATATTAGAGTCTGTAAGTGTTTACTTGGTAAATATTGTTTATAATTGATTCCCTAAGCATTTACTTGGTTTAGGGATGATTGAATACCGGTTGTTTATACTCAAGTCTGTAATCATTTGGTCTAGGGAAAAATCAATTATTGGTTGTTTATATTTGAGCCTGTAAGCAGTTACTTGAGAGATGGCCCATTTTTTTGTGAGAGGAATATTACTTTACAACAGGGGATTCAGTCAGTGTATATGTGTCTATGCTCCACAAATAGAGGAAGCATCTTTAGTTCTGTGTGTGTGTGTGTATTAATCATTTTACTCCAAGTAAGGTGATAATGTCATTAGGATGCAAGGGGTTACTGAGAGTGAAAGAGAATGAGAAGGCTTTAATTAAAATCAAGGAGAAAGGATAATAAAATTGCAGGGTTCAAGAAAACAGAAGATGGTGACTGTTGTTACATTTGAATTTTTAAAAATTGTGTGTGGCAGGGAAGCAAGAAATCAACATGAAGCTCCATAGGTGAGAAGTGCAAGCACAGAAACTATTAGAATACGACAGATCATTGCATTGAACTATTTCAACAGCAAAATTGTGAGACCTAAATGGCAATGTAGCAGAAAGCTTAAATTCACACAGTTAAAGCACCAAAGAGAAAAGCTCAGAACAATTGCTATGAAAATATTTGTAAAAAAGACAGAGGGAATCCACATCATGTCAGCAACAGTCATTAAATTGCCGTATTCACAACATTTCAGCCATTGTAAGCTTCGACCTTCTTCAGGTGATAGGAATTTTTAACTTGAATAATTAAGAGATTCACTTTCACAAGGATGTTTCCAAGTAGCATCAAGTTGGCAGACAAAAATAAACAGGGTTGTAACTCAATACATGTCCCTCTCTCCTCTCACCAAAGGTGAATATTGTGCTGATATTTATTGAGCACAATATCCACACCGGAATCATCAGCCAATCAGAACCTACAGAATAGACTTGCCTAGATAGCAGAGTAGAATCTCCCAGGTTGTTATATAAACCACTTACCAATTTGCTGGGCATCTGGGAGCTGTCAGTTGATTACTGGCTGTTGCTATCTAAGAATTCTACAGAACTGAATCCTTTATTTAAGTTCTTTCCAAATTTCATTCATCTGAAGAAATTTAGAGCATACAACAGCTGAAATGTTGGAATTTTGTCAAGCTATTATAATTATTTACATAGTTTGGACTGCTGTCCTCATCCTTAACAGTCCAAACCATTTAAATAATTACAATACCTCATCTCAGAAATATAGACAAATAAAGTCAATGAAATCAAGATGCCAGGTCAGGATTGATTACATTGCAGACCTTTCTTTGAATTTTGTCATGAAACTCAAGATATATATATATATATATATATACTAGCAGTATAGCCCAGCGTTGCTTAGGACCATGGATTAGTTTTAAAGCTTTCATTACACCCAAGCAACGCTGGGCTATACTGCTAGTCTAGACTAGAGCTGGAAAGTACATTATGATACACATAGTAGTGATCACTTCCTAGTTGTCTTTAAAGATCTGGAACTTTGCCAGATGATAGAATACCTAATTGAAAACTTAAGAATGCCAGCTTGAAGGAATTTATAATACACTCGCAGTATAACTCGGCATTGCTTGGGTGTGATGAAAGCTTTAAAACTAATCCATGGTCCTGGAGCTCAGACTCAGCCTAAAGAATATTTGTGTGAAGTTTGGTGAGAATTGGATAAAAATTGTGGATTTGTATGAAGGACATACAGATAGATAAACAGACACACACAAACATCTTGCCTTTTATATATAATCGATTTTCTGCACTATTGTAAGAATTGCAACCTTGAAACTTCTGAATATCGTTTCCTATGTCTTTGTCTATGAATGTATCAAATTTGATTAAAATCGGACCACTCCTTCTATAACCCGATTTTTTTGATTATCGATTTTTGATATTTATCAGGAGTACCTCGACACAAAACCTAGCTAAGAACACTCGCAGACACTTATAGTACAACTGTGTAAATTTTCAAGAAAATCAATTCAGCCGTTTCAGAGTCTATAGGTAATGCACACACACACACACACACAGACATACACACACAGAGACAAAGTTCCATTTATAAATAAGTTTATTTATATATATATATATATATATATATATATATAGTAGGAGCACAAGATTAAACACAGCAAAAATATTCAATGCATGGATGAATGCTAGATTTGTAAATGTGCAAGATGGATTCTGATATATTCACATCTGTGTTTGAAAGAGAATGAATGAATAAAGAAGAAGCCTCCTATATTTATGCTGACTGGGCAATGAGAAAAAAAACCTTGGATTTTTCTCTGCTTTGTCCTTGTTTCAACTAAGTTTACACTGACCTAATAATTCACTTGGTCGACACAAGCAGAGAGAGAGCGAAAGTGATTAGATTTCTAGATTATTTAGACATTCTAATCAACAGCCAGAGGCAAATATTTACACTAGAAAATTTAAATCAAAATTAAACTAATTAAAATCGAAAAATAATGTCATTACGGTTAATTAGACATAGTTTGGCAGTAAGTATTGCGCAACTTATCAGCAGAGAAAAGAAAATTGTTGTTCTAAGTTTAAATTTCAACTGGAACTTATATTCATTTTATATAAAACACTAATTATTTTATATTTTGCAAAAAAATGTTATTTTAATTATCAAATATGTCAAATTGATTTGTTTGTTACAGTTTATCAGCCCTTTGCAGGTGATTTAAAGCCAGAAAATATTTCCTGATTGTAAGAAATTTTTAAAGATATAATTTTTTACTGATACAAGTTCTACTAATTAACTCATAGCTGGACTCTTACCTTTCCCAAAGTGTTTGAAACCTAAGTAAATATGAAAAAACCTGACTGGAATTGGAACTAAGTTCTCGAATTTCTGAATCTGTTATACAATATCTGCACATACAAATTTATAGCACCTGATACTTTTAAGCAGTCGCCGTTCTACTAACTAGGCTTGATGTTGCTTAACTTTAGTTATTGAATGAAAAAAAGGTGTTTCAACGTAATATGACCTTAAGCCCATCCTCCTTTGAAACTTGTGGACTGGTGTTACAGAATCACAAACAAAGAACTTCACCAAATAACAAAAAGCACATCAATTGAGAACTTTCAACAGCAGCAACAACTAAAATGAATGGCACATTTAACTTGAAGAGAAAATAATGATATATGTTTAAAAATTTTTTTTATAATGATGCACAAAGCCCAAGAGCCACTCAAGGTAAAATGTTAGAGAGTAAGATGCACAGGTTATGCAGATATGTGTGAAACATGACAGTTAACCATAGACTTGAATTGGTAAAAAGTTGTGGTGATCAGGGAACCAACCACTTTGGATTTGTTTCCACAAGGCAGAGCAGTTCATGGAATGCAAGATGTTGACTTTCCACATTACTTCAAACAAAAGGTTAGGAAGGAAGACCCTATCAGTCCTGAAAATAGTGATAACAGGACTTGAGAAATCTATTTTCTTAAAAATTGTTTCAATTGAAAGTAGTACTGGCTGTTTGGTCAATAAATGCCAAATGTTTCTGTTACAATGGAATATCCTATCACCCCCAACAGTTGATTTGCCAAAGAAATTAAGAAGTATCGAAGTAAGGGAGTACGTGACAATTCAACTTCCACTCCCATTCCTTCTTGACTTACCATTTTATGAACTCTCTGTTACTTGTACTTTTCTGTACAATAAACTGTTATTTGTTTACCCCTTATGTGTTGTGTAAATCTTTTTACTCGGAATTTACCTTGTTATTTATATCATTCCTGCGATATAACAGTTTCCTTATAAGGAAACAACTAATACTACCATTAACATTGTGCTTGCAAAGTGTACAGTTGGAGTGGACAATACAGTAACAAAGACAGCCTTACAATGTTGAAAGGGATGCTGCCCTGCTATGGGTTACCATAGTAACAGAATATTGCACAGGAATGCATCTTTTGCAGCAGGGAAACCACGCCATTTGATGCCTCAAAACCCGAGCTAATCAATAAATGGAAACTGAAAGAAGGCATTTACTGACACCATTTCATGGAGACATTTTCTCTGATTCTTTTTTGTTCTATATTATTTTTTCTCTTTCATTATGTCATGTCTTTTCTAGTTTCTTTCATCCTTTCTACATTTTTATTATCTCTTTCTCTCTCGTCATTTATAACATTCACTCTCTACTTTAATCATTTTCCTCTCTTTCTACTTTATCCTCTCTCTCACTTCTACTATCTTTTTCTATTATCTTCCTCCTCCTCTTATCTCTTTCCTTCTTTCTTTTGCTTTTCAGTCCTTTTCTGTTTTACTATAATCCTTCTCTTTTCCATCTCCATATTCTTATCTGTCTCTCTTTTCTGCTTTTTGATCTCCCTCTTCCTACTATTACCTTTCTGATCATCCTCTCTTTCCTACTATTATAGTCTATTTCTTTCTCATTTTTGATAATCCTCTCCTTACTTCCATTATCTCTCTCTCTTCTGATTTTCTTTTCAATCATCTTCTCTTTCCTCTTCTTATCTCTCTTTACCTCATCCTTTCCCTATTTCCATTATCTCTTCTTTTCTATCCTAACATCCTCTCTGCTCTCTCCCCCTTATTCCTCTCTCTCATATTTTAAGTGTTCCTTATTTAAAGTTTCTCCCAAATTCTCTCAACTCACTTCCATCTCTCTTTCTTCATCTTTTTCTTTTTCTTCTTTTTCCTTGTACACACTTTCTCATTCATGTGCTTTTGCAGCCTGTCTAATTCTGCTCTCCTCTCTGCTTTACCTCCATTCTTCTAAGCATTAACTCCTCCTCCCTGCTTTCATTCTGATAAACTCTCTACAATCCATCTCCACATACTTGGTTATCCTCTCACATTCTCTTTCTACTTTCATCCTCTCTATCATTCTTATTCTCTTTCACTCACCCTTTCTCAGCCTCACTTCCCTTCTCTCACATTGTGTTTTCTCTTTTTTATTTTTCCAAAGCATTCTTTGTTTCATGCTTTTTGTATTTCTCTTTCTCTCCCACGACCTTTTATTTCATTCTTCCTCTTTGACTCTTTCTGCCTTCCTTCTCTTTTCTCAAGCTAAACCCATTTATCTTTTCACCATTATTCTCTCTATTTGTTGATCATACTCTCTTCTCTAAAGCTCTAAAACGCTTTCTTTTTCCCTACCTCACTCAGAGATAGAATCATTCCTCTGAAGTTCCCCCCTCTCAACTTACTTCCTCCTGTAACTCGTTTCTTTTCTTCCTTCCTCTCTACTTCCATTATTCATTCCTCCTCTTTCTCCATTTTTGTCCCTGCTCTCTCCTTCCATCATACATCTCTTCTTCTGCTGAACTTTTCCTCTTTTAGTCTTTCTCTTATCCTCATTTAACTTTCTCTCTTCTTCCCTCATTTTTAGCTTTCTCCCTCTTTTTTCATTTGTCCCTCCTCTCTTATTGCTTGATTTGTCTTGTCTCTCTTCCTCTTTCTCAGTTTCTTAATCATTTTCTCTCTCTTTTTCCCTTACTCATTCTACTTTATTTTTCTTTCTTTTACTTATTTTCTTTCTCACTTGTTGCTTTTTTCTTTTGTTCCTTCAAATATTGCTCTTTTCCTCCATCCCTTTTTCTAATTCTTTCACTAATTCCCTTTTTATTTCAGCACCACCCCCATAAACTCAGTAATTTCTTAAAAGCACCAGCTGCTCTTTTTCTAAAATCCCAAGAAATAATGACAACAATAACATATAAAAGTCTCTTGAAAGTTGATGGAAATAATCTCAACAAGCTGAAGACAGCTGCATAGAGAGAGGCTCTTGCATCATGACTTTGCACAATGGTGATAACTCAATTTTAATGCAGAATTCATTCAGACGTATATCCTTATCATTTTCTTGGAGTAGTAAGGGTGGGGTGGCAGAAAAGACATGTCAGTAATGCAAAATGAAGAATACTTTCAGATATTTATAAAAAATATCACATGATCAAATGTTTAACTTGCCATCTTGTATTTCCTCTGAATCTTTGAAATGTTATTCCAAAATCCTTTGCAACTAACATTCTTATCTTGTTTATATTACAAAATTTTGAGGAGTATACTCCTCAAAATTTTGTAATATAAACAACAAATATGAGGATCTGTTCTTTGTTTGCAAAAACTAAAAAAAAAAAAGTGCACTCTCCCAACTGCTGAAAAGTGAAATACCTTAATGCATTATTTATTTTAAACCATAACTTAGTTCTCAGAAATACAAAGGCTTTTTGCTCTTTTCACCAAAAGTACGAATTGCTGCCATCTATGGAGTGTGCACAATACGCTTAGAATCATTGACTTACATACAACACCTCTGTTCATATCTGGAGACTTTAAGTACCATATTGATTCTTTTAAACATAAATAATAATGACTCTTCACCATTTCCTCTCTTTTAATATTTCTAAACAGAAGAGTTCCCCATTGCTTTCTCATTTAGTTTTAAATTCAAAGTTGTACCTATAAACTAAAGCTGTATTTCCCAGTCAGTTCTACTGTTTAATGCATAACCGGGGGAAGAAGAGATGAATTCATGCCTTTATTCCCAAGTGCATTTGTATGAATTGAATACAAAATGTCTTGACCAAAGTTCAAACTCAGTTTATGATCCCATGATTGTTCATAAAGTAACGATGGTAATAAATGTATGAAATATCTACAGAGCTGTCCTTATACCTGTTGCAGAGACAATGAAAGTGCAAAAAATCAAGTCTTCTAGCAAAAACTTAATGTATTATGCTGAAAAAATTGTATGCACATCACCCTAAACAAATCATAGAAGTCACTATTCTTTAAGACTTTACCATTTATACTGACAGACTTATGAAATCTTTTTTTTATTTTTTAAGAGTGGAGTTCATCCTATATAAGGCCAACGAGTCACTCGAGGTAGAGAGTTACAGAGTAAGTGGTACAGCTTATGCAAATATGCATGAAAGATTACAGTTAACCCTAGACCTGAACAATTTAAGATTGTAGTGATTGAGGAAGCAGCCACTTGGGAGTTGGTTCCATGAGGCAGTAGTTTATAGAAAGAAGCTACTTCAGTAGAACTTACATCTCAACCAGAGGATGAGGATATGAAGGGAATGAGTGTGGTCTGCTACAATGTGCATGGCATGGTGTGTCTTAGCTATGACGGTGGAACTAAGAAGTGTAGTTCAGCTGAACACTCACCATGGTAGAGCAGTGAGAGAATTGTGACATCTTGTCTGTGAGAAAGAGGTTGCAGAGTGGAAAATAATTTGTCACCTACAAGAACACAGAGATACTTTTAGACTCTATTGAAACTGCAAAGTGAAGACTGGTCAGCTCATGCCCATATATGGCACCAGTATTCCATTTTCAGGTAGAGGATAGCAAGAGAAGTGAGGTACTGTACATATTGACAATTAGAATTGAAACTTCCAGAAAACTGTGTAGCAGTGACTTACCTCGGTGACCTAAACGGGCCAGAGTCGAGTGTATGTTTTGTAAGGGGGTGTGGCAACAGCGAATTGGCAAGCATTGGTCAGATGGAGAATCGGACAGCACTTTGTGGTAAACAGAATTGGTGCTGCTTGTAGCCATTTATATTTACTGTGCTGAGTGTTCATTGGCTGAGTGGTAGCCAGGTCGAGAAAATAAGACGTAGTCATAAGGACACAATGACTTTATATTATTGGTGTACGTAGTTTTAAAAGAAATATCCTATCATGAACTATGTAATTGAAAAAAGTTCACTATAATGACTTCGACTTAAATATTTCACATGTATAATGGGGCACCTAAGTAAGTGTAAATTGAGATATGTCTCTCATATTTAATTGGAGTAGGTAGACTAAACTATTGCCCGGTTCACACTCCACCCATGTCTATTAAACAGGTTAAGAGGCTCATCCCTTGTTCCCTGTTTAGGATGTGGTTTCCAGCTTTCTCTTTTCCAATCTTTTCACTCTTACCTAGCCTCCTGCGCATCAGTGGCGTTACTGCCTTGCTTGGGGTGAAATGATCAATATATATATATATATATATATATATGGGTGAACCTCATTTTTTGCATGCTTCTATAGGATTTTCTGCATGTTTATATATTATTGTATGTATAGGAGGCACCTAGGTATAAGTGTATTTCATATATAAGATCAGACCTAATTATGTATACGTTTTTCCATCATGTGAGTACACCTGATTATATGAGGGTTATGTTAATTTTAGATGGAGTCAATTGTGCATTCTTGAACTGATTATACCTTCATGTACTGATCATTCTACCCAGGTGTACAGGTTAGTATCAACAATCTGAATGAGGTATGCCGGTATATATGGTTATTAAGACGTATGAAAAGAAAATATACCACCTCGTTTGGGAGTTAAGTGAACACAGACGTACACTGTCTTCATGCATAGGGGTATATAAAAAGTTGCTCATATATTTATATATAAATATAACTATAATTTCATATATATATATATATATATATGTGTGTGTGTGTGTGTGTGTGTGTGTGTGTGTGTGTGTGTGTGTGTATACGGATGTGTATACATGTATGCATGAATCCACTCCTCATAGATTTACGAGTGTGTGAACACAATAATTGTATGTGGATATAAAGAGATAAATGTAGGTAGGAAGAACACATTTATGAATATATATAGGTATAGATGTGAGGATGTATGGAAGTATGAAAATATAAGTGTAATTCGGGAGTATGTGTGAGAATTACTAGCAATTATGTGTATATAACACTATTTATATGCGCAGAAATCCCATCTTTATGAAATATATATGTGGGAGTATACAAACACAAGGATCCGTATGTAGACAGAAAAAAAAAAGGGTTGGTCGGTAAGTATATACAAAGTCACGTTTGTAAGTATATGTGGGAATGTACACATATGTATATATGGATATAAGTTAGTATAAATGGGTGCGTTAGTTTATGGGGTCACACAAACACCAGTATCTATGGAATTAGAAGTTTCTTCAGAGGTCAACCTCTTCACAATGGTCTGAATACTCCCAGCCTGATCTGATGCCAATACCGAAGTCCTGACTTCTTTTTCTCATTCTCTTTTCTTTCTCTTTTCCTTCTCCTTATTTTTATAATTTTTATCCCTATCTTCAGTTAAAGAAAATGCTTATTCCGGCAAAATTTTTTGTACCAAATGGAAGGAATATTGTGTGGTCTGATGAAATGAGCTAATTTAGCTCATAGAAATGAATTATAATTTATAACCAATTTAAATGATGCGTGGAGTTTTCCTTTATAAATATCATGTTGCTCTGGATAACATCCATTGAGCTCTCTATACAGATATAACACTTAATATTTTACATTAAGTTAATCTTGTTGGATTATCTTCATCGTTTACAGACAGGACATCTCTACCTATATATATATATATATATAGGAAAAACTACTAAAAAGTTGTAAGTTTAAAAATGTATTTTTTTGACAGTATTTATTTATTTCTAATATTATATTTGATATTTCAGACTGTCCTTGGCCTTTCATCAGAAACAAATGATTTTAAAATTTAAATTAGAAGCGTCCGTCGTAAGAGCGTTCGTGAAGAGATTGTTTACATCACATGACGTAGAAAGCGACAGATTTTTAAAAATATTTGCAAATGTAGACCTATCTTTAATAATACTTATGAATGTTGTTTTAAAGAAAATATATATATATATATATATATATATATATATATATACATATAGGTACACACACACACTACCTCACCCGAGGTCTTAGGTAATGATTTGATAAAGGAAAAATGTAAAAGAAGATTATAATTTTTAATGAGTATAAATATAAAATTAAAATTATACTACAAATGATAATAATAATAATAATAATAATAACAATAATAATTGGTACAATCATGTGCCTTGCAGAACAAGTGAAGAAGTTGGAAAGCCAACAATATTCTGGGAATTTGATTTTCATATAGAGTGATACACCATCACCATCTGGATATTACTGTGCTAGATAAAGACACTAAGAATTGTATTATTATTGATGCTGTACTACTAAATGACACAAATATTGGTGACTGATGTATTAGAATCAATTCTATTAAAACTATATAACCTCCAAGGACTAGTTGGGTATACCATACCAACTTGGCGTCATCCAAAAATCAGCTCTTTTGAGCACTGCATCAACTCAGAATGAGAAATCGGAGAGCAGTAGAAGTCAAATAACTTATCTTTCAACATGGTGGTCTCCTTTGGTCTCCCTGTAGGAAGACGAACATTCAAGAGTGTGAGATTCACCTTCCTGCGGTGTCCAACTAGCGTCCAGTTGGCAGACAAAAATAAACAGGGTTGTAACTGAATACATGTCCCTATGTGGCCCAAAGACAAATGGTGGATATTGTGCTCAATATTTATGGAGCTCAATGTACACTGAAATTCTTACAGAATAGTCTTGCCTGTAACAGAATGGAATCTCCCAGGTTATTATTTAAACCACCTACCAATTTGCCCTGGTGTTTTTTTTTGGTCAGTTTGACTCAACTTCTATTCTAGTTGATTACTGGTTGTTCTATAAGATTTTTACAAGAGCCAAGTTCAAATTCCAGTTGAATTCATTGCATTCACTTATGCATAAATACCTTTGGCAAAGGTATTAATCTAGCTGTTCTCTCTCCATCTATGTGTTGAACAGCAGGACAGATTGGGTTCTATAGCCTTGATTCACAGCCAGTCAACTGCAGAAAGAAATGGCAACCGACTGCAGGAAAATCTTCTGCTTAGTCAGTCATATATTGAGGAAAGTGTTGCTTGTTTGAGGTCATTGTTGTAACTTCACAGATAACTTAATGTATCCAGTTTATTTAAGAACTTATGCTGTTTGACAAAACATACTAATGTGTCCCCAACTGAAAAAGCAAAACAAATAGGTCTTAAATGCATTAGGGAGAAATAGGAAAAAAAAAGAGCCTCCACCTAGTAAATACCCTACCAGAGTCATCAATTCTGATTTAAATCAAACACTTTAACATCAGTGGATGGCATGCTCTGGTTTCAAACCAAAAACTGAAGAAGTCAAAATTGCTGTTCAGGACCAATACCTTTCAACCAGGAACTACTAATGTCATATCCTGAAACTTAACACCTGCTCATCCTGCTATATATGTGGAAAACATCTGGCAGTAACTGACAACATAGTATCTGGATGAGGCTAACTGGAGCTAAATGAATACATGCAATGATATGTTTGACCTGCTCAGTACATTCATTGGTAAATATGTTGAACATTCAACCTCCATTGCAAATAAGAATTGGCAGGAATATAAGCTGCTATAATTTGTAATAAAGAGGTTACCATTCTTTAAAATATTAGTGCAAAAAATGATAGGGAAATCAAGGCAGATCAACCAGACATAATTGTGAAAAATATTTGAGAAACTATGTCAATACAAGAACCTTGAAATATAAATAAAAAAGAATGTGGCATTTCAAGAAAACAATATTACTTGTTGTTATTGTGGCTTAGAGAAAGGCATAAAAAACAAAAAATATATGTGAACATTAACATTTGTGAACTGGCAAAAAAATAATACTCATGAGTACTTGTTATATCTTATATAGATTTCCCTCTCTATAGTGGCTATATTTATGTGTTTTTTCTCTCTGATTACAAGGCATTTCATCTTTTTTGCATTTTCTGGTACAAAAAAATTGTCTCTTGTAATTTCTGTTTGAGACTTGGTGGCAACTCATACTAAACAAAGTAAAACAATAATTATACAGAGTGTCACAAACAAAATGCTTTTGAAGAAAACTAAACATGAACCTAAAAAAAACAAACCTGTAATAAATTAATTTAGTCTTACCAGAAGATCTTGAACAATTTTCACAACTTACCTGAAAAGAGGAAAGAAAAACACATATTATTGTCATAATTTCATCAATATGCTAGTCTATATTGTTACAGTCATAATAATAAAAAAAAAAAATGAAATTTTTAGAACAAGTAGAGAGGGAAAGTTTTTGCACAAATAAAGTTCTCAGAGGACGATAATGTTTCTTATAAATGAGCTTTGTATAGTTGAAGAAAAATCTGAATTTAACAAAATAAGCAACTGACTTTTGCTTAGGCTTGAACACTAACTTCTGATACCACTAAGAAAAGTCAAATAAATATTTGAGAAACCCTCAATATTTACACAAATAGGAGAAATATATTGAAAATAGTATCAAGCTCCTCCAATACCCCCAACTATTTCATATTCAATGCAAAAGAAAATGCTCATAAAATATTCCAAATCAGAAAAGTGACCCTCTCCTGAAAGACCCAACAAATCAAAAAATATATTGTTCTACTTGCTAACTCTATCACAACTACAATTGAAAAGCATTTATCTAAACTCAACATAGAATTTACCACAACTACATCTCAAAAGATAAAAGACTTAATCAATACAAAACAACAAGCCAAAACTTGAAGAAGGAATTTACTCTATCACCAGCAAGGATTGCCAGAACTAATATATTGGAGAAACCTCAAGAAGTTTAAATGAAGGATTACATGAACACTAAATAGACATTAACCCTCTAGGGCCATTCGTATCATATTTGATACAGTATTTCCCTATAAGGAAACATTTGGTATTTCCCTATAAGGAAACATTTGGTATTCATTGACTGAGCAGTCAGTACTGCTTTCATTTGAAATTTATAAAATACTTCTCTTAAAAAATTTTTCAGGAAAATATTTCTTTCAAGGCTTGTTTTCATACTGTATCAAATATGATACGAATGGCCCTAGAGGGTTAAAAAAAAACACATTAACAACTCACCATAATGAAACTGACCACAATTTTTATATAAAAAATGGTAACGTAAATGAGAAAATAATTCACTAAGATGAAATGTTTAGAAAGTGCTTTAATCACTAGTTAATCCACAGTAAATTTATATCAAACTTCTTATATTTCACCATTCTTGGTAGATCTTCTGTTATCAACAACAAAGATGATGGAAGCAAAAAGAAAAAGAAGAATTAATCTAAATGAAAATGGCCAAATTATTACCTAGAACACATAACAAAAAAATTTTTTTTCTAAATTCGAAATTCCCAGCATCTCTCATTCATGTCCAATCACTTTAATGTAAACAAATCAAGTCGAATAAAGTCCTAAGGGATGAAACATTTTCCACTTTATCATATATCTTTCCTCCAAAATTATTCTTGATATATAAAAATTTATATAATTTTTAGCATTTATTTAGAAGATGAGTAATTTTCAATATCTTGGTATCATTTCGAACGCTTGTTCTCATCTTTGTTGATATAGATGTTATTATAGACATGTTTTGACCAAGTACCTTCTGGTCATCATCAGGTGTCCATTGATTGTCTGATATGGATTATCTGTTGATTATTATAATATATCCTGTGATATCAGTTATTGTTCATTCATTGTTGTTTATATATCGTTGTTATATATATATATGTGTGTGTGTGTGTGTGTGTGTAAACGAAAACCAACAAACATTTCCAGTTGATTATCTTTTTATTTACTTTTTCAATATTACGATTAATTTTTTTTTCTGGTTGGTTTATGCAAATATAAATTTCCATGGTACCTCGCGTTTTTGAGTTTAAGTATTGAGATCTCATCAATTTACAGTTGATCTGGCTAGATGTAGCCATAAGTTCTAAGCTAACAGTTTTTTTTTCCTGCACTTCTCACTTGTGGAAATTCCTTCAGACTCCATGCTTTCCAGCCAACTTTAATCTGCAAAAATTTAAATGTAACGTCAATCACTATCTACTGCCCTGATTACACTTTGCTCTTCCTGCTGATTACTAATGTTTTTTTCCTAATTCTTCCCCACTCAGTAATCCCTTGTGTCTTAGTAGCTTTACTGGCTTACTTTGAATGAAACTGATTAAAAAAAAAAATGTGGAGGCAATTTTGGCAAATCTCTGTTGCCTGTCATGTCATTAATTTATTCATGATAAAAAACATACAATAACACAATATTTAAAAAATTAACCTGATGATATAACAAACAACCAAAGTCTTTGGAAATAACTAGTATGTGTACCTTTCATTATCATTAATTAGTGCAACAATAACTTCATTTCACTTGGCATGAATTGTGGAATCAGTTTATATCAAACACTGATCTGTATTTTAACACTGATCAGTGCTTAATGTTGATTGATACTAAGCACTGATCAGTGTTTTAACTGACCTGTATTTTGACATTGATCAGTATTAAATACTGATCTTTGAGGATTAAAGAAATTTGCAATAAGAGTACCAAGAGAAATCTAATCTTAAATAAAAACAAAATTTTTTAAATTCTTTTTTCTTGCTAAGTTAATGAGTTTGATTTGATTGAGCAATTTGGGAAGCGGTAATATAAAAAGTTTGCATCTCTTACCACTGTGCTACATCAATAATTAAGAACAGGTGTCTCTGATTGTCTCTTAGCAAAGAAAGTAGTTCCTTATTTGATGATCACACAAGACAAGGCACTGATGACAATGATAAGCAGGAAAAGGAAGACAATTTAGGAAACCAAAAAGATGGGAAAACAGTTGAAGAGAATTTCCTGGGAATTTCCTGCGTTTAAAAGTTTCTACTTGTTTCCTTTTTATTTTTAAATGGCATTTTGTTGAAGTGCGCCTGGACATAAGCTGGTTGTTATGGAAACGGTGATGTTTTCTGTTCATCGCCACTCAAGGAAATCTTCCTTCATGTGGGTTTGTGGATGACTTGATTGAGTTTGGGTGTGTGTTCAGATCAGAGAGAGCAGATTAATTTAAATAGAAGGCAGATTTTCATTAGTTGAAGAGGAGCGTGTACATATTTAATGAGATTTCAGTGTTTTTAGATAAAGGCAAGAAATAATGCGAAGGAGAGATGTATGTACGCAAGATACAAGGTGTCACCGAAGATAGAATTTCGGTTTAAGCCTTTATAACATATATTCAAGTTTATAGGTTTTACATCAGCACCAAATAGTCAGTCAGTTAAGTGCTATACGTGAGACACGCTTGGGCGATCATGTCTCAAAAGAGACATGGCTGACTGGGCAGAACATTATCCTGCAGTAGGTTGCCATTGCTTTCTGCGGTAGACTGGTTGCCAGCCAAGGCTATAGAACCCAATCTGTCCTGTTATTTAACCCATAACTGTAAGGAAGAGATTAATACCTTTCCCAAGGGTATTTACGCATAAGTGAATGCAGTGAATTCAACTGGAATTCAAACCCGACTCCCTGATTTCTCGTTCTGAGCCAATATCCACTGCACCACAATGCACCAAATAGACATTAAATTAAAAATAATGTGTGTCATAAACAAGGTCTTGTAAAGCTATTTTTTTTTTCATTATTATGTTAAAATTTATTTTCCCAGAGAATTATCTTGAAAAGCATAAAACAAACCAAGGCAAGTAATAAGATCATAAACTTTAATTAAAACAGGAATGGGGGTGACCAGTAAAAGATAATGATTTTCTGATTAAATTATATATTGGTTTGATAGAAAACTCCATCATGATCCTTGAATTTTATTGAAACTGAAATCTCTTAACATTTACAAGATTTTCTTATTGAAAAAAAAATTTTTTTTAATTAAACTGAGTTATTTCCAGCCTAAAAAAAATTTGAAATTTGCAAATTTCTAGTACTTAAAATTTTTGATCTTGAATGTAAATTTACCATGGAGGCTAAATTATACATCTAGAGATTAAAAGAATTTGAAGATCCCTTGTCTTTAATAGTTTGAAGGTAAAATTTAGTTAGCATTTTTTATATTTTTACCTCCACCATGTGTGGATGTATGCTGTGGTGCAGTGAATATCAACTCGGAACAACAAATCAGGGAGTGGAGTTCGAATTCCAGTTAAATTCCTTGCATTCATTTACGCACAAATACCCTTGTAAAAGGTATTAATCCATATCTTCCCTCCAGTTATGAGTTAAATAATTGGACAGACTGGGTTCTATAGCCTTGGTTGGCAACCAGTCTACCGCAGAAAGCAATGGCAACCTACTGCGGTATAATCTTCAGCCCTAATCAGTCATGTCTCTTTCGAGACATGATCACCCAAAGCATGTATCACATATGGCACTTAACTGACTGACTGACCCCCACCATATATATATATATATATATATATGTATGTATTATTTTAGTGGAAAAATGTATTTGAGTAACTGTCCTGTTTTCTTTTCTTAACAGTGTTAATGATATCTACTGGCCTGTGCATTTGAGAGTTTTAATAAAGAAAATTATATACTTTCCTGCAGGTTTTGAATGTGCAAGCTGACAGACATAACCTATGCTGTTTAAAGAAAACCCCCAAAAACAGGCAATCTACTCAAACAGACGTATCTACTGTTAGGTAGATACATATTGGTAGAGAATACCCACTTTCTACAATAAATTAAGTAATAATAGTAGTAATCGTTAACTGACCATGAGTAAGCAAGGAAGGTGGAAGATGCGTTTGACCATGGGTTAGAAAACAAAGACCCCTTTCTTGGATGGCAACCCGTGTGATAAGAAAGAAAAGGCACGAAAAATCAAAGATTGAAATAGAGTTGAATGAATCAGACGTGCTGATGGGTCTTGCTAAAAGATAAGAATTGAATCACTAACTATAAGTCAGAATATCAATTTCTACTTAAAGAAATCATCTCTAATGAAAATATCGACTTTTCACATGAAGCTCGAAGACAATTTTATTCATGCAAAAATATTGTTTCATTTATTTGTTTCTGAAATACACAAGTAAGAATATTGTTTTTTTTCTGGTATTCATAAGTAAGGATTATGAACATTCTTTTGTCAATTAAGACATATCTATAACATCTTTGGACAATAATCTCATTCCTAAACACATGGATTAATTTTTATATGTATTGCATACACCAATTACACCTCTCTGCTGTCAAATATTGGTTGTTAGAATTTTGAAATATATTAAAATTCTATTTAAACCACTAGCTGTTCATTTATTCTGCCATTGCTAATCTTTTATTTATCTTTTCGTACACATCTCTACCAGTGTCAACATCAAAATACAATTAATAGAATCCAAGCCAATCTAGACAATGATTTTATTTTAAACATTACAAACCAGGACCTTGCCCAGAACCCTAATAAAATTGGAATTTGCCCCTTTGCATGTACACAACAAAATTCTGAGCTCATCCGAGATTTGTAACACAATTGGGGGCTGGTCAGTGTTTGTAACACCACTAAAATAACATTTAGAGTAATAACACACACACACACACACACACACACACACACACACACACACACACAAATATATATAAGTAATGGTTACTAACGGAAGTACATTCCACAGTAAGATATTTACTTTTAAAAAGTGTTCAATACAAAAGTACAGCATAAATATGGTAATTATCATAATAATAATAATAATAATAATAGCATACTGCAATTCAATAGCTATAAAATTTCGGTGTTAAAACACCATCATCAGATAGTAAAATGTGGTTAATTTAGTTGGTAATTATGAGTCTAGATCACAAAAGGAAATATATTTCCATTTTAAATTCTAGAAAAAATAGTTTTTTAAAAGTATTAAACAAACTTTTTATCAATAAATAAATTTTGAAAAATAAGATGTTAATGGATAGAATTTTTCAATCAATTAATATGTATCAAAATACTAAATATCTATGCATAATAATTAAGTAATATTATATAAAAATAAAACATATATATAAAATACCATACTATGTCATTACAATATTACAATTAAGTAATATAAATAACATACAATAACATATAATAATAAAAAATGATAATAATAATAATAATAATAATAATAATGACAACAAACAACAATAATAATATATAATAATGAGAAAAATAATAGGGAGAAAACAATTATGAAATAAAATAGAATGTAGTTCATATAGCTTAAAAATATCTATGTATGGAAATTATTACAATAACATAAGTAATATTATATACATATAAAATATACAATATCATTACAATATTACAATTAAGCAATATAAATAATGTAATATATAACAGAAAATAATAATAAAACTAATGATGATGATGATAATAATAATAATAATAACAAACAACAATAATAATATATAATAATAGTGAGAAAAATATAGATTTTAGGGAGAAAACATAATTAAATTAATTATGAAATAAAATAGAATGTAGTTCATACAGAGAAAAAATTATTATTGTTAAGAACATAAGGAACTATCTTTAAATTATTTAATAATATCTATTGGTATTTTGGATTCATGAATTATATATTTGTGAAAAAGTGTAGAAATAATGTAATGTTTTAATTGCATATTTATAATTGGTAGTAATGTTATCAATATGGTTTCAAAGTACTTCCTCCTTAAAAGGTTATATTCTTTTTTTAGTTAAACTAGCATTTGAGAAAACAAAATTGTGTTCTATGTTTTGATGTAAGACAAGAGAGTTGGAACTTATGTCCAAACGTAAGTCTTTTTTATGTTCCTAGATCTGTGCTTTTTAGATTTTGTGATATTTCCCCTATATATAAGTTATTGCACTGTAGACACTGTATTTTGTAAATCCCAGCATTTCAATTGGTGTCTATTTATATATATATATATATATATATATATATATATATATGTGTGTGTGTGTGTGTGTGTGTGTGTGTGTGTGTGTGTGTGTGTGAGAGCATGTATGAATGTGTGCCTGTGGGTATATGTAAATATATGCACAGATGCATTTGTATGTACATATGTGGAAGTATGGACATATGCGTATGTGGATATAAGTACACATGATTGTGTTAATATGTAGGGTTACATGTATATATGTATTCCTGTGCTTGTGAGTGGGCATGTAATGAGTTTATGGTCACTAAGAATGATGACCTGTTTTTAACTGGCCTAGAGATCCCCAACTGAGATAAGGATAAGGTCTCTGTTTTAAATCATCTTACTTGTTTTCCATTTTATTTTAAAGAAATGTTTATTTCAGGAAAATATTTGTACCAAATGAAATGAATATAGTGTGGTCTGATGAAATGAGCTAATTTAGCTCATAGAAATGAATTATAATTTATAGCCAATCTAAATGATGTGTGGAGTTTTCCTTTATAAATATCATATTGCTCTGGATAACATCCATTGAGTTCCCTATACAGATATAACACTTAATATTTTACATTAAGTTAATCTTGTTGGATTATCCTCAAGGTTTACAGACTGGACATTTACACCTATATATATATATATATATATATATAGGTACACACACACACACTACCTCATCCAAGGTCTTAGGTAATGATTTGGTAAAGGAAAAATGTAAAAGAAGATTATAATTTTTAATGAGTATAAATATAAAATTAAAATTATACTACAAATGATAATAATAGTAATAATAATAATAATTGGTACAATCATGTGCCTTGCAGAACAACTGAAGAAGTTGGAAAGCCAACAATATTCTGGGAATTTGATTTTCATATAGAGTGATACACCATCGCCATCTGGATTATATTGTGCTAGATAAAGACACTAAGAATTGTATTATTATTGATGCTGTACTGCTAAATGACAAAATATTGGTGACTGATGTATTAGAATCAATTCTGTTAAAACTATGTAACCTCCAAGGACTAGTTGGGTATACCATACCAACTTGGCATCATCCAAAAATCAGCTCTTTTGAGCACTGCATCGACTTAGAATGAGAAATTGGAGAGCCAAGTTCAAATTCAAGTTGAATTCATTGCATTCATTTATGCGTAAATACCTTTGGCAAAGGTATTAATCTTGCTGTTCTCTCTCCAGCTATGGGTTGAACAGCAGGACAGATTGGGTTCTATAGCCTTGATTCACAACCAGTCAACTGCAGAAAGAAATGGCAACCTACTGCAGGAAAATATATATAAATAAAATGAAAGTGTGTAGCTTCATTTTAGATGACGTTATAAAACAATATAAAAGTGAAGCAACTGGTTTTGTTCCCACTCGTCAGGCCTCTACAGAAGATTTGAACTTAGATTAAAATAAAGAAATGTGTGATGAATAAAGGAGGAAAAAAAAATGAATCTAAAGAGCTAGAGACTAATAATAGCGAGCCCCAACAAACATTCACGCTGTTTACACAGGGAATGTTCATGGGACCCCAACATAGAGAACCTCCAGCACCTTGAGATGAAATAAAAATTGCAAACGGGGCACAACAGGGAACCAGTCAGCACTAAAGTAAGCAGCATACTTTCTCTTATTTATTAGGTGCTCACAAATAGCGGAACCATATGTATTTGGGACAAGTTCATTTTGAGGCATATATATATATATATATATATATATATATATATATATATATATATAATATTCAACACTCACTTGCTACCCAGGTTTCAACCATATAGGTTACATCAGACTGTAAGAGCAAACCATATTTCTTAACACCTATTTTTTTAAAATTTATATGCACGACTGCAGATGAGCAAGAGTGAGTGTATTTGGACATGAAAAGAGGCAGAAAAAAAAAATATATATGTAAGTACACAAACACACATATACCCTCAACCAGGTTTGTACAGGCCCAAAACATGCTTTTTTTGCATGTCTGCACCATGTCATTACCTCAGACCTCTCATTCAATAAATTCTCCTGCTACTATAGCCATATATATATATATATATATATATATAAGATTCACTTTAAAATAACTTATTTTTTAATAAAAAATAAATTGATTTTTAATTTATGATAAAGAAATAAGTTCATAAACCTAAATATAATTAACTAAATTTTAGCAATAATAATCATTTATTAAAATATTTAATTACCGTAACTAAAATCAAATATTTTTTCTATTTTCAAAAATAATAATAAAATACTTCTATTTACTACAAGTTAAAAATTCTATTGGCAACATTTACTTAAAATATTTTTCAATTACTACAAATGAATGTTAACTGACATTACTTTTTATTTTTTCTCTAATATTTTCCTCCTTATAATTAAAAAATTGTTTTTTTTTATTATGGCTTTATTTCTCATAATTGGGTGTGGTCATCACACTTTAAGAGATTACACACACATAAAAAAAGATAGCTTGTCTGCGTGTATAAAAATAGTAGACAGTAGAAGCAAGTATCATTCTCAAACCAGAGATCCTTACTTTAGTGAAGTCAGACCTCACTAGGGGCTTCATGTTTATGGCCTTTTACCAAATTATGCCTTTCAGCAGAGCTTAGAATGTGACTGCCGTGGAATAAGATCCCTTAAAAAAGACCACCTACCAAGTAAATACACACAAATATAAATAATAGTTACCCATTCTGGAATCAAGTAAATGATCAATATTTATTAAATAAAGCCACAAAAATCTCTTAAGCATAGACATGAATATAATATGAAATCCAGTAATAGAGAGCTACAGAAAAACAATAAAAAAATTGTAATATAAACTCTAGTAAACATTGATAACTGAGACATTAGGTTTATAAGTCCCAAAAACTCACTCTCTGATGTGCTCACAGACAGTGGATAAAAACATAGGTAGAGTAATTCAAAAGTGACTTTAGAGTGAGTTGTGAGTTCAATACCTGACCACCTGGAAACAAAAACTTGGAAAGTTGAGTTATATCCAAAGCATGGCATGGGGAATTGGAACACTCCAACCCTATAGATTAAATAAACATTTGAAAATTCAACTAATATCACCTGAAGAAAGCTGGAGTGTATAATGGCTGTGAATATGGCCATAAAAATGAGGACAACATTCCAAACAATCTAAATAATTACAATACTTCATCTTAGAAATATAGACAAATTACTTTTACTATTACCATATATTTCCATATATAAGGCAACCTTTAGATTAGACTAGGTCAAAAAACATAGCAAGTTTTCATCTTAGAAATATAGACAAATTACTTTTACTATTACCATATATTTCCATATATAAGGCAACCTTTAGATTAGACTAGGTCAAAAAACATAGCAAGTTTTCATGAATTTATTTTATACTTATAGCAGAAGATGAGTGCTTATTGATTATATAAAGATGATATTGGAAATGTTGTTACTTTATCCTTAGAAATCTAAACTTATTTATAAATGGAACTTTGTATGTGTGTGTGTGTGTGTGTGTGTGCATGTCCATTACCTATAGACTCCGAAACGGCTGAATCGATTTTCTTGAAAATTTACACAGTTGTACTATAACTGTCTACGAGTGTTCTTCGCTAGGTTTTGTGTCGAGGTACCCTCGATAAATATTGATAATAAAAAAAATCGGGTTATAGAAGGAGTGGTCCGATTTTAATCAAATTTCATACACTCATAGACAAAGACATGTGAAACGATATTCAGAAGTTTCAAGGTTGCAGTTCTTACAAAAGTGCAGAAAATCAATAATATATATATATATATATAAAAGACAAGATGTTTGTGTGTGTGTGTCTGTTTATCTGCCTGTATGTCTGTATTTTTTTTTTCAGCTCTTTTATTTTAGTTTTTGCTTCGGGTTTGGCTCTAAGTAGGTATAATTGTAGTTCTTAGTCTCAACCATGATACCATTTACTAGAGAACTTATTTAGCCTTCAAAATTCAGTTTACAACAAAAAAAACTAATTTGATATCAATACCAGGAAATCAAAATTTGACTTGCATCCATTCATTTCAGTCTACGGTTTTGCTTTAACTGGAAACAACTATTGCTTTTTAGTCTTTTGTGCCAACGTCCAAAGAGTCTGAGCTCCAGGACCATGGATTATTTTTAAAGCTTTCATTACACCCAAGCAACGCAGGGCTGTACTGCTAGTTCAAAATAAATTAAATAACCAGTTCTATATAATGTTTTTCCCTACAAGTTCTCTAAATAGGAAATCATTGTTTTGTTAATGTTTCATCACATGATCTCTTGCAAATACTGATTCTTATTCTTCCACTTTTCTTATATATAAACAATTACAAACAGCCTGGTGTACTTATTGCTATTTACTTAAACTCTCACAAAATACTTCTAATAACAGTGCATTCCACTTCCAACATTTTTTTTTTATTTGCAATCATAACTCAATATTTGCATCTTAGCTGAGCTTGTATAGAAACAGATTGATTTCATTAATATGGAATTATTTTTCGAACAGGCAATTTATTATGTATGAAGTTATGCCAGTAATATGTAGGATAGAAATGGTTTTATTACTTTTATTATCAGTTTATTTGATAATGCAAATCTTTTCATCCTTTTTTTTCGATAATTATTTCACCCCAAGCAAGTCAGGACTGACACTGTTGTGCAGCAGTTTATAGCGAGAGAAAAAACAAAATATAGGAGATGTTAAAGAAAGGATACGTGAAAGATAGAAATCAAGGAGATAGAAGATGGCAATTGACGTTGCATTTAAACTTTTGGAAATTATAGCTATCAGGAAAGCAAGTATATGGAAGGAAGTTTCGCAGGTGGGAAGTGTGAGAAAAGAAGCTGATACAGTAGAAGTGAGGTTACATTTAGTGGTAAAAGAGTGAGACCTAGAAGCCAATCTAGTAACACAAGTAAATTCATGTGATCAGGGCACCAGGGAAAAAAGCTAGTCAGAGCAGAAGCCATGAAAATATTTGTAGAAAAGACAGAGGGAAGCCACATTCTGATGGTGAGAAAGTGACTGAAGTAGAGTTGCTAAATTTGGATCAATTACATTGCAGATCCTCCTTTGTTTTTTGTCAAGAACCCTCAAATGAATGGCAAGAGCACCTGACCATTTATGGCAGCAGTACTCAATACACAGACGAATGGTAGATTTATAAATTAGCAAGATGGATTTTGATGAGAAAAACTTTCTGGCCTAAAACAGTGACCCGACTTTCTTAGCAGATGTAGCTGCTGATTCAATATAGTTATTCCACTTAGAGTCAGTTGAGAGAGTGAAGCCAAGGAAGTGATTTTTGGGAGATTAGCGTCATCCGTACTGATGGAAGACAGGAAGTATTAAAATTGACGAGCCATTTCTCTGCTCCAATTCAACACAGATTGGAGATCCTTTTCAAAAGCAGCAGCAAGGTTAATTTCATTAGCTTTGGCAGATTTCTGACCAAGACAGGAGTAAATGATGGTTTCATCTGCACAGATGCCTACTTGTGAACTGATTACATCAGGAAGATCATTGAAGAAGATCAGAAAAAGTGTAGGACAGAGTTTTGTGGGACACCTGTGTTTGTGTGAAAGGATCTAGAAGCATGCCCTTTTAAAATGACCATCATTTCACAATTAGATAGAAATGATTGGATTAAATTGAATAACCATAGCCCGGTAGTGTATACAGAAGGCCAGCATGCCAAACCCTGTCAAATGCTTTAGAGATATCCAGGGCAACAGCTAGTGCTTTGCTGTTCTTATCAGTGATGGTCATTGGAACATCAGTGGTGAACCTGGCAAAGTGGAAGCCTTACTGCATGACAGAGAGTGGGTTGTGAGATGTGAGATGAAGAACCATTTCAGCATTGATAATAGCTTTGCACACCTTGCCTAAAAGTAGTAAGAGGCTGACAGGGTGATAATTTTTTTTTTTTTTAATCATCTCACCCCAAGCAAGGCATTCTACTGCCACTGTTGCACAGGGGGTTACGTAGGGGAAAGTGATGAGAAAGAGGGGTTAGTTATAGGAAATGTCAGGAGGAGGGTAATAGACAGATGAGGAAACAAAGGATGGGGGTGGAGTAGATAAGGATGGGGGTGGAGTAGATAAGAATGGATGTGAGTTAGTGTGATAGAAGATGTCTATTGACCTTACATTTAAATTCCTGGAGATTGTAGCTGTCGGGGAAGCAAGTATATGAAAGGGAATTCTACAGGTGGGAAGTGCATGAAAAAAAACTATTAGAGTAGAAATTGAGGTTATATTTTATAGGTTTCACTGTAAAAGGGTGATACCTAGTTGCTAATCTAGTAGCTCATGTAAATTCATACCTAGTGGGCACCAGTGATTTAAGTTCATTAGAGCAGAAGCCGTGAAAGTATTTATAGAAGAGACACAGGAAAGCCATGTTATGCCGGTCAGAAAGCGACTGCAGCCAAGCTGCCAAGTTGATATCGATCATGTTACAGATTCTTCGGTGGATTTTTGTCAAGAAACCCGAGGTGAATAGCAGGGGCACCCGACCAGATGTGGCAGCAGTATTCAATACATGGGCGGATGGTAGATTTATATATGTGCAGGATTGACTCAGATGGGAAAACCTTCCTGGCCCTGAATTAGAGAGGTTAGAAGGCTACCTAGTGTTTATAAAAACTCTGCCTCCTCTTACTACTGAACTACAGAAGACTTCCAACAAGCAGGAAAACAGGAAGCAGCAAGGCAGTAGTTGTAGAGTTGGAGAGGACAGGAGAGAGTTCAGGGGCACATTTTTTTAGGACAATGACAAGAATATTGTCATCTTTGCTTGCCTTATGGGAGGCAAGCTTAAAAATTATTTTAGAGACCAGAAATGGGGTTATATATACATCACTCACTTCTAGCTGGGAAGTCAGGTATGGGTACTCCAGATGAGTCAAGTGTAGAGTTGGAAGAGAATTTGTGAGCTGAGCATTCAGCCTTGTCCATTGTGAATGCGAGGACCTCAAATTGATTGAATAGAGGAGGGATCATGAGTTTGCTGTTCTTCAGTATATTTTTGCAGAGCTGCCAGCAGCCTTTGGAATCAAACTTGTGAGATGCTATACATTGATTCATTCTATCAGCAAATGACAGCATCATTTAAGACATGCTTGCATTCATTATGAGTGGAGACAAAAAGGCACCTATTGGCTTGACACTACAACTAAACCTTCGTAGCATTAGATGTATGAGTCTGAGGTTAACCAACAAACATCAATCAGAATTTAAGGTTTCTTCTTTAGAATTGTAGTATAAAGATAAACCCCAAATTTTAAAAGTGATTTTGAGGATTTGAAGGTTGTTATATATACGGAAACATATTCTAATTATATTTTTAATTATGATTCCTCTTTATTTTCAAAGATTACATATTTTCTTACATAAAAAGAAAAATATTTAACAAATTATGCAGGACTTATTTCAATTAACTGTGTTACTTAGAACAATTACTTTGCTACTTATGTAAATGTAAAAACAATTTTGGCTATAATATGTGACAGGTTGCTATGAAAAGGCACTGTTGATTATTTACAGCTAATTTATTTAAATAATACACTGATTATTGTTTGTGTCACTGGTAATAATTATAAGTGAAATGATGCAGTAAAATAAGTAACCTAGTAATTGTTTCAAATCCTTTGAATATTGGTGCCATTGTGCTCATTGAAAAAGCAATTTCACTGAATATTCTTTTTTCTAAAGTACATTTTTTACTTTTTGTAGTATTTCTTCACTGGAAATATAAGAAGCTACTATTTTAAAAGTATCTTAAACCTCTGCTGTGTTGCAGCTATACCCAACACAGGAAATGCCTTGAGAGTAAACTGAGAACAAATCCAGAGCTTGAGTCCCTAAGATAGTCAAACATTATGTTCAATTTCATTCTGGCAACTCCTGCAATGACGATGATACCAAGCTGCATCGGACTCTACCTTATCCCTTGAAAAACATTACTGGCATGAAAAAGGGGATGAACTGCATGAGCAACTACCAGTCTCTCAAAACCCAGCCCAGGTTTGCGCCCTGGAGAGGACATGACAGCATTGCTTCACCATGACATCAAAACACAGGAAACAACAGTCTACTGATGGGAGGATTCTGAAGGTCTGTCTGAGCATGGAACTGGCCACCTGTAAGAGTACAAGAGCAAACTCATCTTTGCGGTACCAAGACATTGCCAATAATCACAAATGTTGGAGATGCGATTTACACCAAGCACTGGAATTAATAGAGAAGACTTACTGCTGGGACTTAAATGCTCAAAGGAAAGGAAACAACACAGCAACCTTGGGGGTAATTGTCTTTGCAGGCATTTATTGCACTTAAGACTGCCACTCCCATGTGGAACTGTACAGCTATAGCTGTTGCTGCATCACCATCAGCAACTAAGGAATAACTTTTTAGTTACAGATCCATGGTCTTTGGATACTGATGGATGCCATATACTGGAAAAAAAGAGATGCTAATTTCCAAATTATGTCTATAAACCAATAATGTAAAAAGAAAAAATAATGAAGAATGAATAAAAATGTTCTCATTGAAGAATAGTATAAAGTATCTTCATGATACTAAAATGTCTTTTTATCCTTAATTTCATATCATAACCCATTTAATTTAAAATCTAATTTAAAGTGGATATAGTCCTACTCCTATCAATTTGCTGAAAAGCAAACTCATTTTCGAAAAAATATCACACTGAAATTTTAAATTATAATGACCTCATTAAATACTACCTTTTCTTAAAGAGATCTTTTTAAAATAAGGCTGTGTTAGTTAAAGCAGGAGTTATACAAATTTAAAATTTTTCATATTTTAAAAATCAGTTGCATTTTATTGATTTTGAGATTCAGCTTTCGAACTATTAGAAAAGATCTTAAGGCAAATAATGAAAAACAACAAAACAGACATACAAAAACTGTGTTAATGAATATTGCACACATACTTAGAAAAACTCTTTCAATCTAATATACTCAGTAACTTCCTAAAAAACTATCATTTACCTTAGGTCTATATATTGAAAGACTTTGTAAATGAGTGTATCTGAATAATAATAATAAATGAAGAACATAGAGAAAGCAGGTACTGAAAAAGAAACAAGAAGTGCAAGAAGCAATGCAATTTATGGACAGTTTTTAAAGAGACACAAAGGTCATTAAAACAATGGTTTGATGGGATTAGCTGATGAAAACTGAATTGGACCACAAAACAGAAAGTTTAATGATAGCCACTCAAGTCCGAATCCTAAATACTAATTTTACCTGAAAGAACATATAAACTCAATTGGATTTAAATCAGCAATTCCCAAACTAGGGGAAAGTTCCCCCTGGGGGGAAATTTCAAGCTACCAGGGGGAAATAATTACACTACCTACCAAATAAAAAAATCTCATATGTTGCACTCTTGCCAAAACTAACCCTGATATTGATACACTGGTGCACAAGAAGCAGCATCACCCTTCTCACTAATTTAATTCTGAAGTAGAGGAGCAAACAAAATTCCTTTTATTTGTCACTAACTGCTTACTATCCACTTTACTCTGAAACTATAAGTTTATCAGTGTATTTGTACATTTGAAAAATAAATTAGTAAATAGTCTCAGTGTGTTTTAACTGCTCTTTCTCTCATACACATGAAGAGGCAAATCTGGTTGGTTGAACTGGGTGTAGGGGGAAATGACAGAAAAAAGTTTGGGAACCACTGATTTAGATAATTGCAGACAATGGGGTAAGTCAGAAAATGCCACCCACAAAATTAACTTGTGCAGAAAAAATAAGAATAGCGCCATGAGATCTGCACTGTCCTAACATTCAAAACACTCTGAAATATTTGTTGGTTGGTTGGTTTATTTAACCAGCATATCGGCCTTCATTAGGTCATCTAATGCTGAAAACCATTTTGATTTGTTTTATTTAGTTTATTTGTTTTTGTTTGTTTATATTTGGGGGGGGTTGTTTTCATTCAATAAAGTTTTGTTGGTTAAATTTTTAAATTCAATAAAGTTTTGTTGGTTAAATTTTTCATTCAAAAAAGTTTTGTTGATAAATACTTTCATAGGATTTTGACACTGATTTGGGGGTCAACTATTTACCCATAGCTGGGAACCTAGCATGTGCTACCACTCTGGGTCAGGGTGGACCTGGGAATAACAGCAATTAAGAGGTGGTTCCATGCTCCTCACAACCTCCCAATTGCTGCCAGATGCAGTTTACCATCATACCCAGGACCTGAAATATTGTATTGGAACTTAAAAAATGAATGCCAAGCAGTACAGCATACCGTTTCCAAATTTCTGGTGGAGTGAATTGTGCCATGATGCTCTTTTTCTCACAGACGGTTCCCAACTAATTGTGTTATACTGTGCAGTGGATAAAATTCGAAAACAGCATGTATGCTCAAAATTAAAAATATAAAATAGTGACAATTGACCCATCGCATCCTGTTGCACTCATATCAGACTGGGTGTGATGAGGTGCATATTGGGCTTTGCATATTGATGCTGTGTTACTCTTTCACTCAATAATAACAATAATGAAGAAACTAAAAAGATTGCGCTATTGAGTACTTCTATCTAATATACTCAATAACTTCCTAAGAAAAACTTTTAATTACTTTGGGTTTCAGGTTAAAGACTTGGTAAATGATAACTTGTACTTGTCACAACATTCAACCAGGATCAGTTGAGCCAGCTCTGTTAAATGAATCTGCTGCATTCCAAACAAAAGCTAACCAAGCTCAGTAATCAGATGCAATTGAGTCAGTAAAGAATAATCAACCATGGTTCCAACCGAAACTCCTACTATGAATTTGCACATCCAATTAAAGACAACATCTGCTTTGACAGTCAAAGGTAATGATAACGAAAGATAATAATTATAAAAATCAAGCGTGGACCCTAAATGTAACTTAAAAGATTGAAAAAGTAACAGGAAATGGCTAGGGAATTGAAGAAGCAATGGAACATGACAATCTGTAGTAATTCGTGCACTTGAAACAGGATATAAAACTTGAAAGAACACATTGAAAATTGGAATTGATTGTAGACTTTCAGAAAACTACTATTTTTTATTCTTCAGATTGCAAGACATCATGCCACAAGAATAGAATTCTCATTGACTAGGCAAAAGGTCTCATACCAACATATTATCATTATTATTATAATGTACTATTTGCTTAAAATAGTATGAACATCACCTTGAACCAGTCATAGAAAGCCATGATGTATGTAATAAACCAGACAGTCATTAAATCTTTAAAAAAAAAATCCTTTTCATGAATATAGCAGTACTCTCAGATAAAAATATGGTAACATAAAATGACTATTATAATGATAATAATTGGCAACTTTGGTTCAATCAAAAATGATACAGCAAAAAATATTAACAAAATCTCTGGCAATGCCTGTTTACAAAAGATTTTAAAAACTGCACTGTGCTGAACTGATACTCTATTCAGGAGGGCTTTATCAATTGTAAAATAAATAAATACAGTCAATGTACTTTGCTAAATATCACTTAACATCAGAATTTGTGCAAACAGAATATATATATTTACTACCTTGCCTTACTCAAGGAAGGGTATTGTACTAAACAGGGAAAAAACAGAACAAGAAAGAAATAATAAATTACAACTGAATAAACAAACAACAGTGACGATTATATACACAGAACATGGCAGCTTGTTGTAAAAGGTCAATGAGTGTGACATTAGGGCTCTCATAGAATGCTCAATTGGAAAAGGCCATCGCTGGCAAATGATTGGTGGAAGAATATTGGAGAGAGGAAGCAGACAACAGGTAGAGGATTTTAAAAAGAAAAGAATGTAAAGGTAGGGATTTATAGCTCTTTCCCAGTATGTCTCCCTGTCTTTCATCAGTGTCCATAACCATAAAAAAGGTGGAGATAGAGAGAGTGAAATCAAATATTCCACCAACTTAGGTGAGAGATAGGGAAATCAATAAACAAAAAAACAAAAAAAAAATTAAATTGGTAGTAGAGTCAAGCTTTCTTTGAGTTGACTCATTCCTATAAAATGGGGGCTTATTTATTTTGCTGGAAAAATACTCTAGCAAATAAAAAAAGGAAAAGTTTAGATGAACACATGTAGATTTCTTTTTTATTTATTAAAATATTTTTACTTAAAGGGAATAAGTAATCACTTTTCATTTCACATTAAGAGAGAAAAGGCACTCAGGGAGGATAAAAAATCTAAAATTTACAGCCTGTGTTTCCGACAAGCAAAATATAGTGGAAGGCAAGTTCTGGTTGTTGGTGGTGGGAGAGATTAGTTGTAATGGACATTTTACCTTTTCCCTGCAAAAATGTAAGGAAAAGGCTAACACTAAAGTAGAAATTGGAGGGGAAAGACCTGTCTGCAAAAGAACTTCTAACAGCCACAAGATGGCATTGCCAAATCAATATATAAGAAAATGGTACAAAAAAGTTTCAAACTTTTTCTTTACTTGTTGTAAGTGATTTTGTAAATATCTGTTTTTCTTTGTAAATAACCAGCGGGAAAATTTTCATGTTGGTATTGCTTTTATCCCCACTTCCCAAAATTATACATGTAAGATGAATAACAGAAGTTGTGGTATTATGGTGCTTGTAGTATGACTGAGAAAGGTAAATGCTAAGTTTTGGTGCTAGGAAAAAAATTTACACAATTGTGTCAGTGATTCTGACTAAAATATTAGGACCTTGAATAAGTTTCCACTGTTTTCCAACAGATGACATTGCCAGAACTGCGTGCATATAGTTTCAGATATAGTTTCACATCTAAGAGGAAATACTATAAGCAAGCTTGAAATTCAGTGATTGTCATTTTGCTGAAGTGTAAACAACTTTGTTTTTCATAGTGTTAAACATGTTGGATTTCATGCCAAAGAAAGTGTATTTGCAAGGAATTTTATTGCACTACTTTATTCAAAAGAAATCTGCAGCCGAATCACACAGAATTCTTGTTGAGACCTACGGTGACCATGTCCTGTTGGAAACAGCCTGCAGAGATTGGTTTAGACACTTCAAAAATAATTATTTTAATGTTGAAAATTACAAATACTCTGGTGCACCAAAAAGGTTTCAAGATGAAGAATTAGAGGTAAACCAACCAAAACCATCACAGGAGGTTACTATCAACCCCAATTGATTTGTTAGAGCTAAGCATTGAAGAAAAAACAACTGCAATATGAGCAGGCACATGATAAAGTGATTTTGCAACATGACAATGCTAGGTCACATGATGCAAAGTGAGCACAAACCAACTTGGAAATGCTTAAATGGGAAGTCCTATCCCACATTCTTCTGTCTGTTATCACTTGTTCTGATTAATGAAGATGCCAAAAAATGGGTTGATTCATGGTTAGCCTCAAAAGATGTGTCATTTTTCTGATATGGAATCCAAATACTGCCAGAAAAATGGGAAAAGTGGTGGCTAACAATGGACAGTATTTCAGTGACATGTTTCTTACTAACTTTTGCAAATAAAACATTACTTTTCAGGAAAAACCAGCAAGAACTTATTCAAGATTCTAATAGGTTAAAGGGATAACCATATCTTGCCATCTTCATTGTTGGCTTTGTGTTATAGTATAAAAATCAAAGATGAATTACAGTAAGACTGAATGCATGTTTGTTAGCAAAAGGACAGCTCAACAAGCAAATTACAAATTGGAGATACCAAAATCAAATGCATACAACACTTTAAATATCTGGTAAGTGTTTTAACAGAGTACAGAAAGTATGACATTGAAATTCAAAGGTGCGTTGGGATATTGAAGATGCCTATCAAAACCTGTTATAACTTGCTCCTAGTGGATATAATATGTCTCACTTAGGATACTCGCTGTAATATCATTAGAAATTCTCCTAGATTTCTTTGACTAACTTTGAGTTCTTTATTTAAGGCATTTTTTCCTAGACAATTTGTGTTACTGGGAACAACTTATTAACTCCACCCCACCACTGTTTTTAACTATTTTTTTTCACAAGTAAATATTTTCTGCAGTCTTGAGCATGGAGTGTATGTTTTTTGCCAAAACTGTAATTTCATGGTAGGTGATTTTGCTGCCAGAGCACAACCTCTGCAGGCTTTTACTACTTTTTTAACGTCTTGATCCATTTTGGTCCAGTATACATTGCTTTTCATAAGAGATTTCACTCTTGAAATTTGCAGATATCCACTATGAAATCCATTCAATATTTGCTTTTTAGTATAAGTATTCCTATTCTTTGTGCCAACATTAGTACTATATCACATAGCAAGTAAACATTCAAGTCTGGATTGTGTTCTAAAAATTGTCTATCTTGTGTTTCAGCTTTCATGTTAATTTCATCAAATTTATGTAGAATTACCAATTCTATACCAAAATCACTATCATCTGAGGCTAACATGATTTCAGCTTTTGGATCATAATGCACAAATGATAAATCTGACATGAGTATTTTTCTTGATTTCTTTAAATGTCTTCTGAGAATTATCTGTCCAGTTCCACATTACCCCATTTTAAGCAAATTGTTCAGTGGAGAGTTCAAATTGTGTATATTAGGTATGTAGATTTGATAATAGTTTGCTCAACCTAGAAACACTTGTAACCTAGTAACTTTACTTGTCCTCAACAGAGCTGATTGATGACCAAGTACTTAATTTTAGGAAAAAATAATTTGCACTTTCCCCTCAAGGAGTTTTGAACATGTACTCTCGTATTTTTTCAAAAATTCTTTGCACATGCCTGATATGGTGTTCCTTAGATACATTTTAATAAATATATCATTCAGATAAGCAGCTGCAAAATCACAATCTGCAAGCATAGTAACCATAGCTTGTTGAAATATAGCTGGAGACACTATATCTCAAAAGGAAGTTGGTTGAACTTATACAATCCCATGTGCACATTTATAGTTATTAACACTGAACATATATTTGCAAATATGCTTTAGAAAAATACAGTTTCAAAATATTTTTTCCCTCTGTTTAAATCTGAAAAATATTTCCTGTAGACTTGTTGATGGGTAGCAGTAGGATTCTAAACACAAATTTTATTATTTTTTCTTTACATACACTGCTGCTGTTCCTTGTTTTGGATGGTCAATTTTTTCAATTAGACCTGTTTTCTTCAAGTCAGTCTAATTTTTGTTGACTTTATCCAATAATACCATTTCAATTTAAATACTGGCATCAATCTTTTTATCACTTGAAGTTTCACTTTGACTTTGGAACACTGACTAACTCATCTGACAGAACACCTGGAAAACATTTTTTCAATTCTTTAAAATTTTCACCTTGTTTTTTGAACTGGTAACTTGTCCAGTTACATTTTTGCAATAAATATTTATAGGTAAATCCCACAACTCAAATAATTTCATCCAGTCTGTATTAAATAAGTTTGTAGTATTTTTAGCTTTTATACACTAATTATGAAATGAAGCGTTACAAATCATTTCACCAATAAAAAAATAATTTCATCTCTGACACAGCCACCAATTTTAATTAATTTTCATATGCACGTTTTCTTTGGATTTTTATAATTATTTTTTTGTCTCAATGCTGTATATGCAATGTTTTCTGTTAGAACTTTTCTTTAGTTTTACAGTGTGACGTTTTATGTTCTACTTTTCCAATGAAATTCTTTAAGGACAGTCATCCCTGAAATGTAACCTTCTACATCTAAACTATGGATTCATTTTTCTTTATCCATCTTTTTATCTAGCTTTTGTTTGCATATTCTTTGTATTCAATTTCTTCTGCAATGTGTCTCAGATTCAAGATTCTCTGACATTCATCTAATATATCTTGTAGTGTTAATTTTTGATTCTGTTTAATTCCGTTAGGATTCTAGCACATAATTTTGCATATGTTTTTGTTGTTAAACCTTGAATGAAAGGTAACCCTTTAAACAACTCTAGAGTTAATTTAATGTGAATATTTCACACTCCTTGTTAACAATTCCAGCATATGTGACAAAATCTTTGTCTTCTTTTTTCATCAGATCCATACACTTCCAATGAGTATTGATTAACAAACTTTTCTAGCTAAAAGTTTTAGTCAGAATATTTACTGTTTCTTCAAATCAAATTTCTCTTATCTTTTTTTTTTTTGGTAGTACAAAATTAGGGTTTTTTCATGTTCTGCCAGTGCTAACTTTATCAGTGCTAACTTCAATAAAAGTTTTTTTCTGGTCTTCCCATTTGCTTCATTCTTCTCTGAAAATTTACTCACATCATCTAAAATAAGCAGAAAATGTAATTCCATCACATGAATTGTATGTGAATTCATCTATGGCTTTTGCCACTGTATCAGGTGTGTAAGAACTTGGAGAAGACTCCATTTTTTTTCAGTATTATTTTGATTAAATTTTGTTGTTGTTTCTGGAGTTCCAACCCTTGCTGCTGTTGTATTTTTTACCATTTTAGCTAATGATTCTTTCATATTTAAATAATATGTTTTTCTTCTTTTTCTTTATAGATACAGAAGAAAAAATTAAACTAATATATGCTGAAGTAAAAAGTACTTTTTTCTACTCTGTATGAGTTTTGATCCCTTGATGCCATTGTCATAACTTGCTCCTAGCAATTATAACATTATGTCTCGCTTAAGCTACTCATCATTAGAAATTATCCTTGACTGACTCCAATGGCCTTCTCACTGAGTTCTTCATTTAAGGCATTTTGTCTCATTCATTTGTGTCACCGAAGCTATCTTGTTTACTCTACAACAAAATCTAAACAAATAATCAAAAAATAGAAAAATATTAATAAAACCAAAGAAAAGAGTACTGAACTGATATGTAATATCCTGTTATATAGCAGTGAATGCTGGACAATTTCACAGATGAAGAGACTGGAAGCAACAAAAATGTGGTTCTACAGAAGGATACTAAGAATAACATGGAAACAAAAAGGATATTTGTACTTAATATCAGGAAGAAATAGATGAAATTTTTGGTAGGGTATAATAAGAAAAAATGGCTTGAAAAATTTGATTCTCACAGGAAAGTTTGAAGGTAAGAGAGACAAAGGAAAGCAATGTATGACCTACCTGATTTATCACCCTTGCTTTTAACAGAACTATTTTAAAATGGATGTGCGTTGTGGTGCTGTGGATATCGAATTGGAATAAGAGATCAGGGTGCCAAGTTCGAATTCCAATTGAATTCCTTGCATTCACTTACACACAAATAACCTTGGGAAAGGTATTAATCCATCTCTTCCCTCCAGTTATGGGTAAAATAACAGGACAAATTGGATTCTATAGCCTTGGCTGGCAACCAGTCTACTGCAGAAAGCAATATCAATCTACTGTGGGATTATCTTCTACCCAGTGAGTCATGTCTCCTTCAAGACATGATTGCCCAAAGTGTGTATCACGTATAGCACTTAACTGACTGACTGATTTTAAAATAATTAAATGAAAGCCAGACAGTCAAAAAATAAACTCATAAATTTGATGTGAAACATTTTAACTTTATAAAAATAGAATAGCAAAAAAAAAAAAACCTTCTTAAAGTAAATTGCTCAAAGGCACAGTGTATAAGAATTAATCTTCAAATTTAAAAAAAATTTGACCATCCTGGATATGACAATAAACTACATACAGCAGCAAAGCCTCTAATTGGGAGATTTAGAGGAGTGTGAAACCACCACTTAATTGTTGCTGCTACCAGGTCCACTCTGATCTGGGGTGGTAGCACCTGTTAGAGTCCCAGCTATAGACAAAAAGGTAACCCCCAGACTGATGTCCTTTAAGAGAAAAAGAATGTTAAGCTGGGTAAGAGTCTTTATCTTTGGATAGCAATTTGTCTAAGAGAAGGAAACCTATGAAAAAAACCTCTATACCTACTCTGTGTAGAATAGGGTAAGCTGAACTCTTTAACCTTGGTAAATAATCTTAATAGAAATGGTGTCTCAATAAAAACATTGAGTTTGCAGTCTCCAAATCTGGTTGGTGTTAGTTATGGCATACAGCTCTAAAACTTGCTCCAATATTTTCATGACTGCCATAAAAAAAAAACCCTATCCAATCCATGCTAGCATAAAAACAGAAGTATGATGATGATAAAACAGGAGGATGACTTCTACCCACACTAAGTCAAAATCTGCCTGGAACCTATTTCACAACTATATAATAACTTGAGTTGAGCACAAAATTTCAGTTTACAAGAAAACAAGAGATACTACAGGGTTGGTGACATGTCATCAGGATTCATAAAAAAATAAAGTGAGAAGGATATTAGAAGAAAAAGCAATTTAGGCTGTCACCAGTGGATGAACTAGGCTGTTTCTTAGGTATAAAGTAGGAAGCAAATGAAGACAGAAACAGTCGAAGGCCAGATTATGTTGAAAATATTGGTTCTTGTACGATCAGCAATGTCAAGTCTGGCCTGTGCTAAATAAGCAACCACTTGAGAATACCAGGTGTTTTTAGCTTGGATGTGTGGATGGTATAATGAATAATGGCTCAGAATTGTTAATTGGATTTTGAAGAATAATTGAAGGTTATGTGTCTTTTTCAAACTAATTTCTTAGCTCAGGTCAGAGGGACTTCCTATATTTGAAGAGTTTTAATACAGATTCAATAAGTCAGAATTAATTCATTATTGCATCTGTTTACCAAATCTATCTTGCTGGCTAGTTTTAGCATCCAAATTATGTATGAAATTTACTAGTTATTATAGCCAGATTGATTACCCACAAAATCTGGCCTATAATTTACTAAAAAAAAAATTGTTGACTGAACATATATATATATATAAAACAAACATAATTCATTTAAATAAACAAAACAAGAGGTAAATACATGAAAAGGTGCTAAAATCATTGTTCTTATCCACTTTTGTGACCAAACATCTAAGAAGATTGATTTTGCCTATTTTCAGTGACTCTTTGTACTAGAATAAGCAACCATTCCTGATCATAAAATCAAAAGTGTGAATGCCTGACTGTTTTCTTTTGTGTTTGCCAACACAGCAACAACATAATTCCTTAAAACAAGGTATAAGAAGTGAGGAAATTGGGGGCACAGGCAACCAATGCATGAGGGAGAGAGAGAAAGAGGGGTGGTGTATTGAAGTTTCATTCAGAGTGGAAACATAAAATAGTGTATCTGTAATTTCCAAAACTGAATTGCTTTTTTTTTAGCCTCTGCTGTCAATACAAATATTTACTCAGACATTTATAACAAAAAAAAAGTAAATTAAATAAAAATAAATAAATATGGCCATGTCAAAGCTGGAAGAAGGTAAATTAAGTTTTTATTTTCTTGAAATAGAATCTATTAATAAAGTATAGAAATATATTACATGCCTTTTCTCCAATCCTTTAATTAGATCACTTTTTTTATGGATTATCAACCTTGATGATTATTTAAAGCCAAGACAGTTTTTGAATTGTAAAAATAAACATTTTGAGAAACACATAGATTTTCCAGATACATGTTCCATTATTTAACCCATAGGGGTGGGGAATAGATGGTTTCATATAATTCCCAAGAGTATTTGCCTATAACTGAATATAATGAATCTGACTGGAATTCAAACTTGACTCTCTGATTTTTCATTCTGAGCTGTTATCAATTAAACCAACTGCACATCTGCCCACCAATCCTCAAAAGAAATCTAATGGATGCTTCAAATGAATGTTGTTACATGCAAGTCTGACACATGTTGCAAGAGGCTATGTCTATGCACATGTCAAGAATGCTTCTTCTCTTAGCAGTTTCTGCCTGAAGATTACCTCTGAACATACATTTGCTGTTATATATACAGTTTGGAAAAGAGGGTGGAAAGTAAAGCCAATTCAAAAATTTAAATGAAATGTCAGTTATTTTCTTCTGTCTTAAATCTTATTAATTTATTGTTCTCTTTCCTTAATGTTTTTTCTCATATTTTCTAACACTCAGTAACCCCTTGTATCATAGTGGCTTTATTGCTTTCTTTTGGGGAAATAATTAAAAAAAAATTTTTTAAATTTTAATCTCTGAATTCAGACTGCAGTGTTGATGGATATCAACTGTGTTGCAGTGGTTATAAGTTTGAAATGGGAAATTGGAGAGCCAAGTTTGAATTCCAGTTAAATTTGTTGCCTTCACTGGTGCACAAATACCCTTGGGAAAGCTATTAATCCATCTCTTCTCTCTCCAGCTATAGGTTAAATTGCAAACCAGATTGAGTTCTATAGTCTTGGTTGGCAACCAGTCTTCCTTGTCTGGAGGCTAAAGGAATTTGTGCAGGGTCAATTCTCCTATCTATAAATGAGACAAGTTACAGAAGCATTGACAACCCCCTTGTCAATGGCCTGTGCTTCACTGGGAGCAAATGGGGTTTAGGGCTGATGGAGAAATGAACCAACAACAATTATTGCTTTGCTTGTGTTTGATTTTCCAAAACAAAATTTTTAACATTTATGTTTTTGTAGCACCTTTCAGACATATTAGATTTAGTTGTAATTTCTATTTTGGTCAACCAATTGTAATCATCCAAACTGTTCCTTAAACATATCTTCTTCTATGTGCCATGTCCCTCAGGACATAGGTGATCATGGCCTTCCACATCTCCCTATCAGCTCTTAACAAGCTTTCTCCTGTTACTCCTCCCAAACCCCTTTGCCATCCATTTGCTCAAGACCATCAAGTATGTTATGCATTGCTTTCCCCTGTCTCTCTTTCCCTCTATCTGACGTGTGAGTATCAGATTTTTCAAGCCCTTCTTCTTCATTACATGCCCCAGGAACTTCAGCAGTCTTTTACTGATTTTAAGTATTAGTTTCCTTTTCGTTTCCATCCTTTCCAAAACCTCATCACTGCTTATATGTTTGGCCCAGGGTATCCTCAGCATCCTTCTGCAGAATCACATTTCATTTACTTCAAGTCTTTCCTTCATCTTTGATGAGATTGTCCAGCATTCACTGCCATATTAAGGACAGACATCACATAGCAACCAGTACTCTCTTCTCTCTACTGAGGTTCTGGAATGCATCCTTGGCCAATGCCAATTCGCTTTTGGATCTCAGTGTTGTTCTTATTACCTCCCTCCCCCCCCCACCGTTAGAACACTTCCCAGGTATTTAAATTTCTGGATTGGCTAGATTTTAGTATCTCTAGCATTTTGGGCTCATCTTTTTACTCATGACCATGCATTCAGTTTTCTTTTATTTTACATATAACAAGTGATAAAAAAAGGGTCCTCTACAACTGACACCAAATTTTGAGCTCCATGGAATAAAGGTAATGTTGTATGTGTAGTGGGGTTGTTGGGGAATTATTCATCATCTTCTTCTATATGCCCTGTCCTTTCAGGAGATAGGCGATCATGGCTTTCCACATCTCCCTATCCCTGGTGTCTCTTAGCACGCCTTCTCCTGTTTCACCATGCAACCCTTGTTCCACCATCCACCTGATCAGGTCTTTCAAATATGTTATCCGCTGCTTTCCCCTGTCTCTTTTTCCCCATATCTGGCCTGTTAGTATCAGGTTCTCCAAGCCTTCTTTCCTCATAGATTTCTTAAAATACAATGACATACTAAATGTACATTTATACAATCAGCAGCAGCCACATGTTCATAAAATTTTAACCAAAAAAGCACATTATTGTATATTGTGCGTTTTTGTTTAAAAACATCAAAAGTAAAAATGTTGTTCTCTTCCATGACAAAGCAAGGCCACATATAGCAAGAATAACACAGAAAACATTTTGAAAACTGACTGGACTGTTCTACCTTACCTGTCACTTTCACCTGACCTTATACTAACTGATTATTACTTTTTCAATTACTGCAAAACACTTTCACGGAGAAAACTTTATCACATCAAATTTCATGTGATTACCAAACTAATTCAGGGGATAAGCAAAGTTTAATTTTAGTTTCTTTAATTTGATGATGCAGTTGGGAGGATATGAGAGACACATTATTAGTTTGTGAGCATCCGGATTTATACTTTTTGTTCTTGAGGATTGATAACAAAAAAAGTTAAAAACTATCAAACAGTTTAATTAAAAGCATAATGTTTAATGTTTAATACTTTTCTAATTAATTAAAACTAATACCCAGATACACTCACTATATATATATATATATGTGTGTGTGTGTGTGTGCGTGTGTTTCATTAAAAATGACAGACAAGGTATTATAGTGAAATTTTTTACATAATTTTTCATTTGATTTTATGATTTTTTCCTTTTCAGAAGATAAATTATACAAAAATTGTCCACATTTTGTTTTTCAGAGTGCTTTTGGCTATAATTTTAGCCATTATCGATAGATTCTATTTTACATGTGACTTAATATGTGTAGTGTTTATGTATGTGTGTAGAGTCATATCATATCAGATTCATATCGTATCAGATTCTGAACATGATAAGCAGATTATTATTAAGTGTTCAAATTTTCTTTTTTATTAATAATGTTTCCATTATTTTTAGCCTTTTTGAATGCTATGATATTTGTGTTATCAACAAGTATGTTATGAATAGAGTTTGGTAGGTCTCCATGTTTGTTTAAATGAGATCAAACTGAACTGTGGTCAATCATGTGGTAATGTGTCTAATGTAATTATTTACAATATCTATATCTATATATATAAACTTTACCAAAAGTTTTTCATTAAGGATATTTTTGCTTGTATTTTTTGGATTGTTTTGCTGTAGATTTTTCAAGATTAGGCCCAAAGAGACAAATTCCTAGTTAACTAAAATTTGTTATGTGTAGAACAGTAAGTCTGTAGTCTGACGTGCAGTTATTAATTGAGCTGAAATTTTCACTGTCTAATTCAATTCACTGACAAAAGAAATTATGTTAAAAATAAATATTTATTTTGATACAGTTCTGGAACAAAGTGAGCCAGAAAATCAGAAAATATGGTCACCTGCAGAATAGATAGCCCAAAGTGTGGGCTACAAATTAGAGATGCCAAAATCAAACAAGTATCTGGGAAATATTTTAACAGAGGACAGAAAATGTAACACTGAAATCTGAAGGTACATTAAAAGACCAAAAGATGCCTTTCAAAAGCTAAACAAAGTATTAAAAACAGGAAAATGTCAGAAACAAAAAAAAAGACTGCTGTATCAGTACTCTTATATGGCAGGGAATGCTGGCCAATGAAGAAGAGACTTGAGGCAAAAGAAATGTGGTTTTGCAAAAAGATGCTGAGATTATGATGAACTAAATAAGTGAGTAGCAAGGAAGTTTTAAGGAAAATGGAAACAAAAATGATGTCTATACTTAGAAGTACTTGAAATTTCTAGGACATATAACGAGGAAAGAGAGCTTAAAGAATTTGATACTCACAGGACATAATGAAAGCAAAAGAGAAAGAGGGGAAACAGCAAGTAACCTACCTAGCAGCTCATGTAAATAGATGGCAGAACAGAGAGTAGGAGAGATGGTGAAAAGATAAACCTTACTATGTAAGAGCTACAAAGGATTGGAAGTTGTGGAGAGCCATAATCGTTAACATTCTCAAAGAAAATGTCACAGAGAAGAAGAGTTGTATATTTCAAGACTCACTTAAAATATGACGTTATTTTAGGTAAACTAGTATTCATGCTAATAATACTTTCACTGAAATAAAATGCAAGCTATCTCCATGCACAAAAATACATCATATACATAGTGCGATGGATAGATTGTCGCCTAAATTATGCAAAAATGAAAAGAACACTGACATCTCATCTTAAGAGGTATATTTATCAAAATTACACAAAAATATTTTTGAATACTAATGAATAAATTTTATTCTCTAGTATTCCAAAATACTTAATGAAATCACAACTGGTTTCAACAACAGCCTCCAGATGACTTCAGAATCTCATGCATCTCTTATAAACAGTCTCCTTGTTTAAGTTGGTCTATGCTGCCATAATCCTTGCCTTATTTTTGGTTTTACAAAGAGTTTTATTGGTCTCTCAATCAACTGTGTCTCACACATAATAATCAAGGGAGTTGTTGTCTGGGAGGGTGAGATGTAAGCGGGTATGTGGTGACAAAAATTGTCTGACAGCCATCACTGGGTTCTGCTGCTTGTGTGGCATGGTGCAGAGTCCTGTTGCCAGATATAGGCCACAGCCACACTGTTGACCCAGAGCAGCACTACCTCAAGGCACTTGATATAGGTCTCCATATTGAGTCTGAAGCCCTTGCCATAAAATTTGGGAGTTCTTTTCTTATCAGAATGATCAGAGTAAGTTTTCTGAGCTGCCAGACCTTGGGAATCACCAACAGACTCATCCATCTCTTTCTGAATCCTCTTTACTGTCCTCAGATTGACACCAAAAACACTTTAAATTGTTCATATTGGAGCTTCCATTGTGAATACCAAACAGTACAGCATGCTGTTTCCAAATTTCTGGCAGCGTGAATTATGTCATGATGCTTTTATTCTCACAGATGGTGCCCAACTGACCCTACTATATTGTGCAGTCAACAAAATCAAAAACAAATAATATGCACAGGGAATGAGAATGATATGCCCCAGTGATTGTAATAAAGTCTGTTTAGTTTGAAATTCCTAGCACCTGAAGAAGGCCAAAACATCACACAAATGGCAACCAGGATGAGAACAATAGTCTGAATAATGTAAATAGTGTGAATAATATGCATGCACAAAATTAAAAATATAAAATGGCGACAATTTACCCATCGCACATTGTATATATATGTGTGTTTGAGTATGGAAACACCCATCTCCATCTTTTTAGTTAATTAGCATTCTGTCTATTATGGAAACAGATGATTGAAATGAAAGAGAGAAAAAAATTATTTTTCCCTTTTCTTTCTTTATAAATTAGTGCTTATCTGACAGACTGTCAATTTGCTTGAAGATATTTACTGAGCTTAATTTAATCTGGCAAAAAGACCACTAACAAGAGAGACTCTTCATCTATGCCAGGTCCTTTCAGGACATGGATGATTATGGCCATCCACAACTTTCTATCTTTTATTGCCTGCCTTTAAAATCAGCATTTAACTGCTTCTATCTCTGTACCCAATTCTTTCAGGAAGTTTGTGATTATGACCCTCCCTCCACAAATTTTTGTCTTTTATTGCCTGTTTGTCTTTAAATTAGCATTTGACTGCTTCTTTCCCATGTCCTTTTATGATATGAGCATTCATGGTCATTTATAACTTTGTTTTTTTGCTCATTGTGCCTGCTTTTAAAAATCAACATTTAGTTGTCTTCCATTCCTTGTGCCATGTCCTTTCAGGTAGTTGGTGATCATGGCCTACCAGGACTTCCTATCTTCTGTTGCCTGCTTCCCTACCTGTCTTTAAAATAAACATTTGACTGTCTGCCTCTCCTTCTATGCCATCTTCTTTTAGGATATGGCTAACCATTACTCTCTGCTTCCTGTTTTTTGCTACCTGCCCACCTTTAAAATCAGCATTTGACTGTCTGCTTCTTACTCATCATTTCAAGATGTGGGTGACCTTTTTCATCCACAGCTTGAAATGGTTGCTTTTTAAAAATATGTGGGCCTTATATCCAGCAGGGAATATCATTCATTTTATCTCCATTTATCCTTTTAAATCTTGGATAGAAGCAATAAGTATTACCTGTTGTTAAATAGTGACTGTTATAAGTTTTCAGCCATTTTGTATATCTTGTGAACCAATTAAGAGGACCGAACTGCACATGCATGAACATTCCCTGCCTGGGTTTACTCATTTGATAGTGAGACACTACTCAGTGAGCTTGTGTATTGTCTTACTGTTGTATTCATAAGAAACAAATTTTTCTGGTCTCAGACAAGAATTGGCAAAAGTTATCCCATCAGCCAAGTTTGCTATCTTCTGGGATTTTTTCACAAAGATAAAAATCATTGCTGAAACACTATAGATGAGATTAAGGGGCAGCCAATGGCGATTCCAAAATATGATTTTGTAGATGATTTAGAAAAGCCAAAGAGATGTTGGGATAAGTGAGGTATCAAAGAGTATTTTGAAATGAAGGCTATTCCTTTATATTAGATAGCTAAATAATTTCTGTTAACATATATTTCTACTTTGTGAAAAGTTGGACTTGTGTCCTTGTCATTAAAGAGCAAAAACTTCTCTTTCAGCAGAATTGGAAACCAGGATGAAAATATGAGCTCATAAGGGTTTAAATACCAATCACTGGTATGAAATCTACAACTATATCAGCTATAATATTGGCTAATTTATATACAAAGTAACCAAAAAAGTTCTGTCCGTTTTTTGATTAGTCATTGAATGAAGTTGAAATATATACAAAATGCGTGTAGCAATTGTTTTCAAATTTGAACAGCCGGAAGTAGGAACATCAGACATTATAAAAAACATGCGCACCATGCCTGGCCATCATTTATAAGCCAGACAGCTCTGAGAAGGATGGTAGTTTCTAGAGATCTCATTCGGGGCTGTTTGCTTTACGACTTCAAAGTGGGCTTATCAGCAGCTGCATCAAGTCACTGCATATGTCAAGCATTTGGGGATAGTGCTGTAAATGAACATACTGCAAGGTGTTGGTTTTGAAAATTCAAGTCGGGAGATTTGTCTCTCCATGATGAGCCTCGCAGTGGACAACCACAGGTCTTGAATGACGGAGTCCTGAAGGTGGCCATTGAAGAGGACAGTAGTCTAATGTGTGGTAGACTTGCAAGACAGTTCAATGTTTCTGATGAAACAGTTAGACTTCACCTGCACCGCCTAGGTAAGACATACAAACTGAGCAAGTGGGTTCTGCAAACGCTGTTGAAGGTTCACAAGGGACAATGAGTGGCAGCCTGCATATCGCTGCTTTCTCACCACAGTACCGCATCCTTGTTCAACCGAGTGCTTACCAGTGATAAAAAGTGGGTTCTGTACGAAACTCCCAAGCATTCCAGACATTGGTAGTCTCCTCAGGATGCTGTCCCTCACACCGCAAGACTGCCTATGCACCCATGCAAGATTATGCTTTGTGTCTGGTGGACAGATCGTTAAGTGGTTCATTATGAACTGCTACCAATGGGCCAAACGGTCACTGAGACCTATACTCACAGCAATTGAAACATGTGCAACAGGCATTGTGCCAAAAGGAGCCAGCACTGGTGAATCGCAAAGGTGTGCTTTTTCTCCATGACAATGCCAGGCCGTATGTTGCGCAAGTGGTCAGGGATACGATACAGCAACTTGGGTGGGAGGAGACTTTGTGCCATCCACCTTATTCACCTGACCTTGCGCCATATGATTACCACCTCTTCCACTCCCTGGATAATCAATGAAGCAGACTTGTGCAAAGCCCTTACGGACTTCTTTGTGTCAAAACTCCCGAGTTCTACCGTAAGGGCATTGAACAGCTGGAGACACATTAGCAGAAGATGCTGGATGCCAATGGCGATTACTTCAAAGACTAAATGTAAGTTACACATACTGTGAAACGTTTTCTTTTTTTCCTTTAAAAACAGACAGAACTTTTTTGGTTACCTTGTATGTACAGGATTCGAGATTAACGTTATCACCCTGAGGACAATAGAACATCATTTTAGGCATTTTGGGGATGATGTTGGGACAATACATAACTATATTTATTTTATAAAATAATTTCTCAAGAAACCTTACTTCTCACCAATAATAGAGGAATTTTATTAATAAATGAAGCATGTGATTACACATGTATTATAAATAAAATTTATGTGCTTCTTTCAAAAATGGTGAATGAAAGCAAAACAGAACTTAAATTTGGGTATTTGTATTAATTTCTAAATATGAAAAATATTAGGAACTAATTGTAAGAACTAATTTTGATTTCATCAACAAATCAAGAAAATTATATTTTTTGTAAAAACTTTGCTAATAATCTTTATATGGAAAATGAATGCATAGAGCACGATTCTTAAATTATAAGAAAAGTTACTTTTATCATAAAATCACTTAATATTTTCATGTAAGATTATTCAAGATGATTTATTATAATTTTTATAAAAATTGCAGAGAAAATTTAATTACTTTGTTTTTGTATTTATCCTTTTTTTTAAAAACTTTAATATGTTATAATTTTTTAATTTGTTATGCAGTGAAGAATTATTAATCGCTGGCATCAAAAATTATGGCAAAATATTTGAGAGGATTATTAGCTATTTCGTCACAGGTTACCTCTCCTGGGTACGACAAGCGGATATATATATATATATATATATAAATGAAATCGTTTTAACAACCAACATATTCAATATATTTGAACATTATTTTTACTCAGTACTCGTATTTGAGTAGATATTCTGTTTTTCATCAAAGAGTATATTTATAAATTTATTTCTACCGACCTGATTATTTATGGTAAGTTTTGTTACAAACTGTGTGTCATTCAGTAGGATTTGAACTTGCAACCCCTAACAACTGAAGATTATCGTAAATAATCAGGTTGATTAAAAACAGAACATCTCAAATACAAACATCAATTAAAAATAATGTTCAAACAAGTAAATTAAATATGTCAGTTGTTAAAATCATGCCGATAATCTTTGGAACATCCGTAAGATTGTATGTTTACATTTGTGGACATTACGATACACTTTCAAAGCAGAGATGGTTATTTATGTAGATTCAAAAATTGTGCTTTATAAAGCTTAAATTAACTTCAAGTGATCTAAGACGCACCAGATCAATTGCTGACTTCTCCTATGTTGTTAAGAATTGCTGGTTTGAATCCTGCCAAATTACACATTTTCATAAAATTTATAATCAGGCCAGTAGAAATAAATACATAAATATACTGTTTGATTAAAAACGGAATATCTACTCAAATAAGAGTATTGATTAAAAATAATGTTCAAACAAATATATATATATATATATATATATATATATATATACACACATACACACACATACACAACAATCTTTATTATAATACAATTTAAAATATTTTGATTTCATGACAGTCCAAGTTTATTTTTTATTTTTTTTTTATTCAAGACAAAGCTGTTCTTCAGGATGATGAAAAAAAAATGTTAGTCTGATAGCCTACATACAGACACAGTTTTCATACACATAAAAAGATCTTGAAATAGCAAAACTTTCAAATTAATCATTATATTCCTGAAAGTATTGCTACAGAACTTTTTGGAGACTAATAATTAAAGGGACCTCATTCTTGTTTTTTTTTTTTTTTTTTACTTTCCTCTTTGTAAATTTATGAGGTGTGTTCAGAAATTGGTTTTCACTTGTCTATAATGTTTCTAGTTAAAAAAAACAAAAGTTACCTTACATTATGTTACATTATGTTACCCACACATTCATGATCAAGAAAATAAACAACAAAGAAGGGAACATCAGAACAATTTCAATAAGATCACAATAGAGTAATATATGAAAACTGACCATGTTCTGAGCAGATTAACTTAAAGAAAGCTCTACTTAAAAATCAATGTTTGGCAATTATCTAAGGATTCTTTATGACTATTTTAAAAGTAACCTTACTACTATGAGTGGCTCTCAAGTATTGTATTATATGATCTTTTATATAAAAATCCCAAATACTTCTAATAAAGTTTGCCAGTTACAAATATGTACATATCTATATGTAAGTCGAATGATAGGATAAGGAAGAAATAAGAAATGTTTATAAATTTAACATATTTCCCTTTTATTCACGTTTAATCAGAATTTTTTGAAAAACAGTTATTTTAAATGAAGCTTAAATAAAATCAGAATATTTTAAATTTAGAAACATTTCCTATTTGTTTCTTTGTCAATCATTTTGTCATATTTTAATCATATTGAAACAGTTCTTGAATGATCACCAAAGTTAAGCAACATTGAGCATGGTTAGTACCTAGATGTGTGAGTTGGGTATTTCAAGTGCTGTAAGCTTGGATTTGTGGGTGGTGTGATGGGGTAACAATATGGAATTGAAAATGGAAAGCCCAATATTCACTTATGCATAAATACCCTTGGGAAAGGGTATGAAACCATTTTTTCTCCCCACAGCTATGGATTAATAAGTAAAACTTGTATCAGTAGAAAATGTTATCTCCAAAAAATTCTTACATCTAAAAAAATAATATTTTCTGGCTTTAAATAATATTCAAATGGTCAATAAGCCATAAAAAATAAATGAGCCTATTATTCTATCAAATTTTAATTTATCTAAGTTGAAGACAGCTAAATACTGGTAGAAATTAACCAACTGTCTCAGACACAATACAACCAAAAATGGTTGTGCCAGTCTTCAAAGTGGGGAGAACCTGATAACTTTGAAAATCAGTAATTCAAATCTTGGCTTTTACTTAAGTTCAAACACCAACCTTTGATGGGAAAATGCCAAACTATTCCAGCCATCCAGATGATAAATTGTATACATGTGCACTCACATTCATGTTGACGAATATTTGAACAGCCTATGTCTGATCTTTGATCTTAGAGACTTAAGATATTTCCTCTTTTTTGATGTTGTCAGACAAAGTTGAGTTAGGTATGCCAAAGCTGAACCAACAATAATCCTTGACAGCCCACTTAAATAGGAAATAATTTAGTTGTTTGTCAGTCATGTTTTTCGTGTTTTTTTGTTTTGTTTTTTTTTTCCAGGGAAAATTCACATATATCATAGCTTGACCTTATGAATGTGGATTTGGGAGAGGAATCCATGCTTGTCACAAAACCCACACAAAGCAGACATAAGCTTCCATGGCGGTGGCGCAGGAAGAGGAGTGGAGAGAACACAAAGTTTACATCATTGTCTCTTCTCTGATTCTGTGATTGGATTCCGTAAAATAGGTTTGTTTAGAAGACCTTTCTATTTCATCTAATCATATCTGTAAGAGACAATGGTTGTTTTTAGGAAGTCCTTATGTTTCCTTCACAGCATACCTTGTTGATCAGAGACTAACTCTGCCACATAGAGTCTTTGATAATTTATTTAGGATACAGGCTTTCACCCAGCTCATCTGTCTTTTTTGCCATATTGTCTCAATACTGAAGAAATGAAAATTTAAAGAAAAATACAAAGTCAACCTAGTTGAATGATATCAATTAAGGTTGAATGCTTACCAAAACATTTGCTTGATAAAAACCCTCAGAAGATGATACATGTAGTTTTTTCTTGTTTTAATTATTTTGTTCCTTTACATACGCACACACACTCACATATTTTTTATTTATAAATGTGTTATTATGTGACCTAGGTTTCTACCATGGTGTCTTCAGATGATTTGCAATAACTCATTTACAAATGAAGAATATTCACAAGTTCTACAATATAATTGTATTGAACACTTTAATACAAATATGTACTGGTCTAATTTTATTTTTACCAAAAACTAAGTAATTAAATAATATATATATATATATATATATATATATATATATGAAATAAAAAATAAGAAACATGAAAATGACCAACTGGTTTCAATCCTGTTTTTTCGTCAGGGTCAACTGGGACTTTTTCTTTTAATTCTTCAATATTTAAAATATTAAAACTGAAGATGAATCAAGATGAAGGGGGGGGAAACAAGGGGGAGGAGGAGGCACTAAATGGTAATTATTTGGAGTTCAATCACACAATCTCTCTGTTTACAGAGAGATGGGGTCCTAGCTTTGATGTATAGTGACTTCAAAGCCTGTAAATGAGTGTGAACAAAACAATACAGTGAACTGGTCCACATTGAAGCCATTCACACAATTTCTGCTACTTATCAAATGTTCAGTGATCACTGACCCAGAAGTGTTCACAAGTTGACGTGCAAGGACATCCGTTTTGAGAATTCTTAGTGGCACATGTTGCTTAATTCTGCAATCCAATCCCTGTGACGTCCTTCCTATGTAGTCATTACCACAACTACAGATAAATTTATAGATAACAGAAGAAATATGATGGGGAGGAAGTGTGTATATATATATATATATATATATATATACACGCACACACACACATAATTATAGTTCCTGAAAATCTTCTTTTATGATTGAATACCCAAGACAAATATCTGCATAATGTCATTTTAAAAATAAAAAAAAAAGCTTGTAAAACAATTTGTTGAGTAAATAATGAAGCTGTGAATTGATATAAAAGCATTTTTCCACAGATGCTAAAATATTTTACATCAACCTTGTGTGCACAGGAGGAGGCTTTGGAAAATGTTGGTGCCAACATTAAGAAATAATGTATTTCTCACATACATTTCTTTAGTAATGGAAATCTTCCAAGACATCTGAGCAAAGAAACAATGATCTTAATACTTTACCATACAGTGAGGGACAATCCATACAAAAATGTCTTCCATATTGGTTGGCAGGGAAGCAATGAAAGCAAATCAATAAACAGCCAAATCAGGAAGTGTGGCAGTGAGCCAAAGGGCGGATTCTCAAAGAGATTGAACAAAGACACTAAAACCACAAGTGGACAGTGGACAGAAGATGAAAGGCGATTACAAATGATTTCAAAATCTACAGGAGTCATAAGAATCCAAAGAGGAAGCTTGGGGAAAATGTTAGTGCCAGCTGCAAAACATGAAATATGGAAGAAAAACCAAACTATGTCTAAGAGTTTGTTTTTTTCTGATGACTGCTTCTGTTGAAGAAAGCTAACATACCTGGTATTGAATAAATCAAATGAAATATCAATGTACAGAAACACAAAGGCAAGCACAAATTAACATTTCACACACACACTCTTCATAAAAAAAAAAAATTAATCAAGACTTAAGGATTAAAATGCACTTTATAAAATGGAATTTTTTCTTGAAGCTTATAGATGAAATTTAATATTTCTAATAAGCAAAATACTTTTCTGTCTTTCAAACTGAATTGAAATTGATTAGAATTATTTTTTTCTCATTATCAGTAAAAATCTATCATCTATAGTGACAAATCTGTCAACATAATTCTTTTCACTAACAATTCTTTAGAAAATATACTTTTATAAAACAGAAAATTAGCTGATTCAGAGTTTAATTCATCTGAATTGAAACAAATATTACTTACTTTTTAGCTTAATATATCACAGAAAATCATTTTTTAACATGGAGGTGGGTATTAGTTTGACATAATGAATGATGTACTGACAGTCTGGTGTTTTGGAATTTTAAGTAATGTGGGCATAATGGAAATAAAATTATGAATACAATGTAAACATAATTGTTTTTCATGTAATTTCTTTTTCATTAACTTTAACAATTTTAAATATTTTTAGCATTCTAATATTTTATTGAATCTTCGGGACTCTAAAAGTTTTACTTATGAAGATAATTTTTAATATTTCCTCAAAAAGCATCAATAAATTTCAAATTTATTACAGTTACGTTCTTATTTTTAACTGATGATAATGTCTATGGATGTTCATAGTTACAAAAAAAAAAAACACTTATTTGTGAACATAAATAAATTCAAAATTATTTTTAAAATACTGTGAATCATTCAATTGTAGTAAGTTTTTTTTACTGATTATTAGTAAATAGAATGATTAATCTGATAATATAACTTGACTGCAACAAATTAATACAAAAATTTCAAAGATTTAAAAGTTTATAAATTATTCTAATTAAAATTTTAAAAAAATGTTCTTGTAAAAATTCATTATTCATCAAAAAAAATTTTTTTTTAAAATAGTGTGTATAATATATTTTATTCATAAAAGTAATTAAATGTTTTTGTAATTAAATAATGTCTTAGTTTTAATTAATTTTTATTTTATGATTCAGGACAGATTTTCTCTAATTGGGGATCCTGTTTGATCAAAAAAATATAGGATTTAAATTCTCCAGGAACTTATCCTTATAATTAATAATAATAATAATAATAATAAGCGCTATAAAAAAAGAATTTTATGAAATTTCATAAATGGTAGTGGTGGTGGGAGGTAATAAATGTAAACAATATTTTTACCAAGATATTCTAAAAAAAAAAAAAAACATTTAAAAAATAATTTCTGAATAAGTTCTGAAAGTTTCTTTAAAATCTGACAATTATTTGATTTTTGCAACAATTTCTAACTCAATGTGCTTTTCACAACAAAAAGATGCTCAAATTTCCTGTACAAATTTATGGTCCTGCATCAACACTAGGAAAACAAAATTCTTAATAAAAATTTCCAAAGTTCTAAGAAGGATAAAAAAATAACTTACACATTAAAAAAATATAGATCCAATTCTCTTAATAACAAAGGTTTTTAATTATAGAATTTTGTTTTATTATTTTTTTATCATGTATCCTTTTTATTTTTAGCAATATTTTGGGAAACACATTTAAATCTATTGAACTATTAAAAAACAAAGAAATATTAATTATCCAGATTTTCTAAGCATTATTCAATAATATGAAATTCTAAATAGGTGAGGAACTGAGGAAGTGTGAGATCCTAAGGGAATTCGGAGAAGCACTAAAAAGAATTGAGACATGGAAAACATTACAAATTTTATTTGTTATTTTAAAAAGAAACTACTCAAAGAGCCAGAAAGAAGCACATTTTATTAAAAGTTATAAAACCAGGAGAGCCGTGATTACCCATATTTAAGATACACCATGCTACTTCCATGGAATGGAACCACTGCCATTCCTGCTGTATGCCAAATATAAGGAGGAAGTTCCACTCAGCTTTTTCCTAAGAACTACACTGTGTGGAAAAGATTCCCACATGAGTGCTTCCCTCAACATGGCAATCTTAATCTTTTCAAGTTAAAGATCAATCATTATCTATCCTCCATATCCTCATAATCTTCACTTTCTACCACCTTCTCTTTCATACATATTTCATTAATCATAACCATTTTAACAGTTACCCTCTACATTGAGTAGCTCTTGAGCCTTGTATTTGATGAAATTTAGTATTAAAAAAATGGTGTTATTTTTTTTCAATGACTCATCTAGAACTGTACAAAATCTAGCAAAAGATTCTTTTTCTATATGCCATGTCCCTTCAAAACACAGGCAATCATGGCTCTCCACAATTTTCTGTCAAAGATTAGATGAAAAAAAAAAAACAGCTTCCATTTGATTGTTAGGTTTCAAAATGCTACAGGATCTGGCTTGATACCTGACAAATTTTATTTGCCACTACACATTCTTCTTTTATGTATTATCTTCTTCCTGGATGTAGACAATCATAGCTTCCATAACTTCCTCTCTTGTGTTGCTCTAAGTAACTTTTGACTCTTTAAAGAATATGATATTACAATCAGATAAAGACAATAAAAATTCTTGTACAAATAATCAAGAAAGAGGGTCTAGAGAGTTTAACACTCAAACATCATACTGAAGGCATGAGAAGGAACAGAGAAAACAGTGAGTAACCTACAGTATTTACATTATTCAGACTATTGTCCTCATCTTTGTTGCCATTTGTATGACGTTTCGGCTATTGTACGCTCAGGCCTTCTTCAGGTGTTAGGAATTTCGAACAGAAACTTTTACTACACATTCTGGGGTATATCATTCTCATTCCTTGCATATTATATACCCTAGTGATTGTAATAAAGGGTTCGGTTCGAATTATTTCTAGCACCTGAAGAAGGCCTGAGCGTACAATGGCCGAAACGTCATACAAATGGCAACAAAGATGAGGACAATAGTCCGAATGATGTAAACACTGTAAATACTACCTCATCTCAGAAATACAGACAAATAGTGAGTAACCTACTTAATAAGCTTGTTTGAGTTTGAGTTTTGTTTAACGGCATATCAACCTGTCAGTTATTTAATGCCAAAAAAGTATTTTTAATGTTCAGTCATAGTGAGAAGATTGATTTAGTCAGAGTTTAATGAAAATTTGTTTTTATTATTCATTTTAGAAAACTGAAAATGTCTTCTAGTTTTGTATTCAAAAATGTTTTGCTGAGAATAATTTTTTCTTCAATTTTCTTTAAAAATGTATATTTTTCTATAAAAAAGTCTATTTTTATATATATATTTCTATAAAAGTGTATCTGTACTTTCATAGTGTTTTGACCCCAGTTTGGAAATTAACTATTTGCCCATACCTGGGACCCTAACATGTGCTACCACTCCGGGTCAGGGTGGACCTGGGAACAACAGCAATTAAGAGGTGGTTCCATGCTCCCCACAATCTCCCAATCAGAGGCCTTGCTGTTGGATGCAGTTTACCGTCAGGCCCAGGAACAAAGCTTGTTTGAAAGAAGTGTAGAACAGAAACAAACAGGGATAGTATATATAGACATCTTTGTTCCTCTACAATAGTGCTAAATTTATAAATTAGGCACAAATCGCCTGGTTCACACTCCACTCACGTCTATTGAACAGGCGAAGAGGCTCAACCCTTGTTCCCTGTTTAGGATGTGGTTTCCGGCTTTCTCTTTTCCAATCTTTTTACTCTTACGTAGCCCCCTGCACATCAGTGGCGTTACCGATATGATTAAAAAAAAACACAAGAAGAAAATAACAATAAAATAGAACAATGACAACACCACACTGTAGTAAAACTTGTGAGTGATGAAAAATTTCTTATCTCAAATCTTATTAGACACAATAAAAGATAGACAATAACTAAAAATAAAAGAGAACAATTATAAGAATATACCATATTAAAAGCTATGTGATTGAAAGAAAATTAATTCTTACTGTAGAGCTTAGGTGCAATAAAAGATTGATAACAAATTATAATAAATAGAGTAATTAAAACAATATAACAATAAATAAATGTAATGTGACTAATAGATAATACATTCTTAGTGTTGATCTTATTAGCTTCAGCAGAAATTAACTTTCACCTTTTCATCATAAAGAGGAACTTTACAGCTTCCCTCAGTCAGTCAGTTAAATGCCATACATGTCTCTAAAAAGAAATGACTGACTAGACAGAATATTTTCCCCAACAGTAGGTTGCCATTACTTTCTACAGTAGACTGGTTGCCAACCAAGGCTATAGAACCCAATCTGTCCTGCTATTCAACCCATAGCTAGAGGGAGAAGAGATAGATTAATACCTTTCCCATAAGTATTTGTGTGTAAGTGAATGAAACGAATTCGACTAGAATTTGAACTTGGCTCTTTGATTTTTTATCCTGAGCTGATATCCATTACACCATAATGCTATGACATCCAAATAGCCAGTGTTATCACTCTTGCATTTTGGGAACATTATTAAGCAAACGAAGGATGTGCGTTGTGGTGCAGTGGATATCAGCTCGGAACAAGAAATCGGGGAGCAGAGTTCAAATTCCAGTTGAATTCATTGCATTCACTTACACGCAAATACCCTTGGGAAAGGTATTAATCTGTCTCTTCCTTCCAGTTATGGGTTAAATAACAGGACAGATTGGGTTCTATAGCCTTGGCTGGCAACCAGTCTACCTCAGAAAGCAATGACAATCTACTGTGGGATAATCTTTTGCCCAGTCAGTCATGTCACTTTCGAGACATGATCGCCCAAGTGTGTTTCATGTACGGCACTTAACTGACTGATTAAGCAAAACTTTAAAATTATTTATTTATGAGTAAGTAGAAAATAAAGGGGACATTGTCATTACAATGAAAAGTGGATGGTTCAAAGGGTGTGTAGTGCAGTTTAAATTCAAACACTTTATTTTCTCTGTTAAAATCAACTGATATATTATGTAGTACAATCTAAAATGAGATCATAGGCTTGCCTGCACCTCGAATAGGAGATGCCATCAGATATTACTGTTATTAAATGCAGAAAGTTTTTTCCTATTGAATAGAACCACCTGGAATTATTATTGTGTGAATAAGAACGGCTCATAGGTCACCATCACCAGGGCTATCAGGTTTTCTGCTTGTGTCCTGAGGCATATACATCGAACAATACTCAAGTACTGGCAGATGCAGAGCTGTGCATCTGCTCTCTACTCTCACAGCAGTTGCATTGTGCACAATATTTTTACAAAGAACTTTCAAGCTAAGATTTCACACCTGCAAGTGACTAAAGAGAAAATATACCACAGAAGATTAATTAGATCTTATAATGAATGTTACCTATCATGCTGACACAACTGTCTATTGATATGTTTGTCCAAATCTACCTACTTTCTGAAAGAGGATGTAACATTTTTATACTGAACAACTGTCCTTCATTAATACTGTGATCTTGCTGGTGAACACATTATCAAGGTTGACTTTGACCTAATGTTTCCCATCTTAACACACACACACACACACACACACACACACACACACACAAAGTATAGGGTAGGTATGGATGGAATAAAATTCTGTATCCAAAGAAATACTATTCTTAAAAAAGTGCTCAATACAAAGTTGAGTGAATAATATTTATTTAGAATTTATAACATAAATATGATCACTTGATAAGACACAGACAGTGTCGAAATAAAATGGCTACTTTTGTAGTAATAAATTCTCTCTCTTTCTTTATCTATCTATCTATATTCTTAATTTGTAAAGAAGTTATTACATGACCTAGGTTTCTACCATGTGGTGTCTTCAGGCAATTTGCAATAACTGATTTTACTGTTTTTTTTAAAGAATGATCATGTCATGAGGATTTTTTTATGAATGCGCAATTGTCAAAATTAGAAGTTATAATGTTTTCATCGATGACCATATGACCTTAATAGGTATTTCATGGTAGGATCGCACTTAGTCATAATTTCTGTTCTTTCATTCAGTAATTCATTTTTGTTTGGAAATAACATAATAGCTAACTTTTCTTCCTAGCACCATCTACATATATTGCCACCATTGTAAGGCTTGGCTCTTTTCACTATACTCTATGTTATGTCTGAGTCTTTTCCATATTTTAATTTCAATTTCTACACATGGCTAGACAATTTTGTACAATTTTTAAAATTTTCTAGTTTAAATGCAGTTAAAGGCCAAGATTTTAAATCCTAATTTTCTGAGCCAGAAGATTAGCACAAAACAATCTTCTGATATCTTGTTTCTCCCCTTACTATTTGGTACTGTGCCATACTAATGTAAATTCAGAAAATATTAAGAAATGCTGAGGGGCATTATGCACATACAATGGAAGGCAATAGCAATGAAAAATAAAAAAGGAAAAGAAATAGAGAACGAGATCAAAGAAAGAAAGAAGGATTAAAACTGAAAACTCAGACACCTAATCCACACAAATTCTTTACCTGAAACCATTAAGAATAGTTTGGCTTCTTGTTGTTGGTGATGATGATGATGATAATTAGTAGTATTTTAATGATGAGGAAAAGAGAACTGGGAAGACTGGATTTGTTCTTTTTATCGTTAATTTTTTTTGTCATCTTTGCAGTAATACATGAGGAAAAAGCCAACATTTCAAGTAAGTTTGGAAATTTCCCTGCAGCGTTTTCCGTTATCAAAACAAAAACATGCAGAATCTTCCAAGTGCGGTGTTTGGTTGGAGTGGGAGAGATAAGTAAGCAGGTAGATTTAATGAGAGACAGATGGATGGAAAGTTAGAGGATGAACATATGCTGTAAATTGAATGAGGTTGATATGAGAAAGAGGCCAGCCAATCAAATCAAGAAAGGAGGAGAAGTTTGAGTGACATGTCTATCCATACAAGAAAATGCTGAAAAGTTTTTAGCCACTTTCTGAAATCTGGCTAAATGATCACACCTGATTTGTTTTTCTAAAGGATTTTTTTCTCGTTTTTTTAGGTATCCAAGAATGTTTTAGTACTCAATTGTATATATGTAATCATTCCTAAATACGCCAGCAATACATCCTGAAATTTTAAGAAAAGATTATACAAACATGGATGTACACTGTGGTGCAGTGGATATCGGCTCAGAATGACAAAGTAGACAGCCGAGTTCAAATTCGAGTTGAAGTCAATCGCGCTTTCATTGAATAAATTTACTCTTCAGTATTTCAAGATATTTTTGTGTAATTTTAGCAAATATACCTACTAAAATGAAATGTTAATATTATTTTCATTTTTGTGTAATTTGGACGACAATTTATCCATCGCACCTTGTATATATGCCATAGCTACTCATTTTCAAGTAAACCTGTCTGTTAGAGCAGCAGGTAATCAGTGCTTGTTGCAGAGGGCTACTCCAGTATATTTGTGTTTGTTCAACACCCACAGAGCCCACTTTTTTGTACTAAGCAGACCTCAAAGTTTCTGATAGAGGGAGAGTGCATCATCTGGTGTGAGCAACACTTTTGATAATGTCAGTGCAATCAAACCCTTGGTCATGATGACTAATGGCTTCATGCTAGCACAACCATCAAGAGCTTCTGAACAGTTCAGTCTATGAAATTTTACTCACAAGGCATGAGTCAACCTGTGGCATTGTTTGCCAGAATTTTCCAAACATGCTACTTGCTTGAATCACCTGATAGGATCACAAAGTCACCTTCCTAATAAATTGACTCTGCTGAAGTTCAAATCCTGCATCTCATAGAAAGAAAGTAAATGTTCTAGCCACTCTGCTATATACCTATACATACATATATATTGAGATGCAAAAATGCCAATGATCTATAAAGTGGACACAGCATTCTGTGATGGTTTTGTTGTTATGATAGAAGGTCACAAGTCTAAATGGGATGAAAAAAGTGTTGCACCAATTGTCTACATTAGGACCTAACTTACTGGAAAATTCACATTCCAAATTCTGGAACATGCTTGCGCTTGAACATGAATGCCCATAACACATCACTCAATAAGTCCAGAGGGCTTGATATATAGATGACGCTACAAATAAAAATCCATTTTTATGAATTACAAATTTTCAAATGGCATGTGACAAAATGTGGGCCCAATTGGATCATTAGTTTACAAATTACAGTTATTTAAGAGAAGCTACTATTGCAAATTTTCAAAACAATGGAAAAATATGAATTTCATGTTTTGATAAAGTATTGCTTTCTGATGAGAAAAAATACTGTTCAAGCAAAGCAATGGCTTGATAAGTGTTATTCAGACTCTGAACAATTAAGAGGTGGTATGCTGACTTTAAATGTGGTCATACAGACACAAAAGATGGTGAATGCTCAGGTTGCCCAAAATCGACAGTTGTCCCGGAAAACACCAAAAAAATTCACAAATTCGTTTTGGCCGACCATAAATTGAAGTTGTGTGAAATAGCAGAAGTTGAACATAACAGAAGGCAGTGTAATCACCATTTTTCATAAACATTTGTCAATGAGAAAGCTGTGTTCAAAGTGGATGCCACATTTGTTCACAGTCAATCAAAAACAACAACCCATCGACGTTTCAGAGCCTTGTTTGCAACTGTTTTAACGCAACACGAAGGAGTTTTTGCATAAATACATGACAATGGATGAAACATGGATCTACCCCTTCACTCTGGCGTCAAATTGGCAGCCAGCTGAGTAGACAGCAGCAGGTGAAAGCTGTCCAAATTGACCAAAGACGCAAATGTCAGCAGGCAAGGCTTAGCCCTCAGTATTTTGGGATGCACAAAGTATTTTGTTCATTGATTACCTTGAGAAAGGAAGAACCATCAACAGCAAACATTATATAGTATTATTCATACTTTGAAGGAAGAAATCACCAAAAAATGGCCATAAATGAAGAAGAAAAAAGTTATCTTTTATTAAGACAGCGCACCATGTCACAAGTCAATCGCAATGATGGCAAAACTATATGAACTGCACTTCAAATTGCTTCTGCATCTACCCTATTCTCCAGATCTGGCCCCCAGTGACTACTGGCTGTTTGCAGACCTCAAATGAATGCTCCAGGGAAAGAGATTTGGCTCCAAAGAAGAAGTGATATCAGAAACTGAGGCATATTTTGAGGCCAAAGACAAATCGTTCTACAAAAAAGGCATTGAATTATGAGAGAAGCATTGGAATCAGTGTATCACTTTAGAAGAAGACTATGTTGATGAATAAAATTTAATTTTTGCCTAAAAGATGTTTTATTAGTTAGGCCTGGGATTTATTAAATGATGTATTAAGTCTCCTGTTTAAAGGATAATACATTTATTTATTAAAATAAAGTTTAAATCTTCTTATATATTCTTATGTAGTAATTTCTAATGATAAATAACATGGTGATTCTCTAAGTGTAGCTTAGATGTGGCACAAGGCTAAAAGTACAGAGCACCCAATGATGATAGAACTCACTACTCTGTCATAATTGTTTTAGCTAGACAAGCTTTTGTTAACCATTACACCACAATGAGATGCCTATTATACATGATACTATGAAAGGGTTCAAATATCCAAGTTACAAGTGAATATATAAATAAATTCATCTTATCTAATTACTAATACTGACAAATACATAGATTATATTATCTAAGAGTTCAAGATAACAGTGACTAATTTAATCCATCTAATTATATTTACCAAAATAAAACATAAGTAGACTTATGTAGCAGTTCATAATGGTAACTAAAAAAACAGAGATGGCATTATTTAAGGGTTCAAATATTCAAGGTAATAGTGGATAGATTAATTGTATCTACATCAATGATTCTGATCAAAGCTATAAAACACACATGTATACATTTTCAGACAAATAAATTAACAAATTTATCTTTCAATGAGTGGGCCCATGCAGTCAAAAATTATGGCAACATGTATATTGATGTACCAACTATTGTGTATCTTACATTAAGACATAAGAAAAACAAAACAAAAAAAACAAAAGTAATAATCCAAACATCAGAGCATGACAGGAGGGAAATATATATTACATACAAAAAAATGCACAACATACTTTCTATTATAATAGAAATATATATATATATATTAGAGAAAATTTTCAAAATCCAAGGGTGTCAGATGAAAATTTCGACATGAGATCTCTAACAGAGGTTCCATGTCACCTCAGCGACATTGCTCTGTTCTAAATGGAGAAAGCCCTGGGGTAAAGGGTGAAGGGGCAAAATTAACAACCATCAAGAATTGAGAGTTCCCTTAAGGTCAGCGAAGTGGGATTTTTTAAAAGTTGGGGATTAGGTTAAACAAAAACAGAACAGGACAGAACTGGGAGGAGCAGAGATTAGAGGGTGTGTAGAGACGAGAGAAAGATGGGGTATGTTTACAGGGGTTTCAAACGGTATATTTAGGGGTGGAGGGAATATATTTAAATGTAAGATCTTAAAAATTTTTTTTTAATTTTATTTATTATAGGAAGTTCTAATTTTAAATTATTAAAGAAATATATATATATATATATATATACACACACACACACACACATATATATATATATGCATATGCATATATATATATGTGTGTGTGTGTTAAAGGAGAAAAGGGGTTTAGTAAAGGAATCCTTATTCTATAAAGATAGACAACTAAAGGAGTTAAATTACTTTTTAAGGTTAAAATTTTGGGCTGTTTGAAGAGGTATATTTAGTGGAGGAAGGAATGGGTTTAAATATAAATTCTTAGAAAATCTTCAATTAAGTTTATTTAATTAATCTTTCTTTTTAGGTAAATGCGAGCTAAATACCAATTACAGGAAGTTATAAGTTTAAAAATTATATATATATGTGTGTGTGTGTGTATGTGTTAACTAAGGTAAAAAGGGGGTTTAATAAAAGAATCCATATTTTATAAAGATGGGCAATTAAAGAAGATTGGGATAGGAAGGTAGGGGGATTAAATGACTATTTTTAAGGTTAACGTTAAAATAAAATTAAGATTAAAATTTAAATTGAATCCATTTAATTTATATTTATATCCTAACATCTAGAAAACGGGGATTTAAATTCTAAATTTAAGTATTTGAAAAATTTGCCTTGTGGTGGCACTTGCTGATGAATTGCCTTCTAAGATTCAGTAGCCGGTATTGGTGGGGGTATTTTAATATTGAAATTTTTTCCAGTAAACATAGACAGCACCTATCGCAAAAATTCCTTGGAACACAGGCTGAACCTACTAGTTTCCAGCTAATTTCAGGATCCAGCCCTTCCTCTTTCATTTTCCAGAATGCTCGCGAAAGCACTGTCTGGTACCTCTGACCAGGGTTCAAAAAAGAGTACCTGTGGTTATACAGTCTTTGTTTGAAAGGACTGGCGGACATACTAATATAGGTCCGGAAGTCGTTTTTATTGTCTGATGGAGAAATGTGGGCTTCATAAATCACTTGGGTGGATTTGCATTTTCCCTCCACTGGGCAGGTGTCCACAGAGTTACAGGTGCATTCGTTTAGAATTCTGGACCTAGATTCAGCATTGCGCAAGTTCACCAGAATACTCCTATTATGGGAGCCAATAAGGCTGTCCATATTCAGGGTGCAAGAATAACTGATTTTAAGGGTATACCTATTAAAAATCTTCCGTAGAGGGTTACTGCTATTAAAATGTTTGTCTATTAACTTGAGAAAATATTTACCAATATTGATGTTTGTTAGTTTACAATAAGGGGGGTTAAACCAAATTATCTTTCTTTTTCTACAGTTTCCTTTACTTTTATTTTTGGATGATTTGGAGTCTATTGTAGGTTTATTATATGTTAACTTGTTTTTATATCCGCTTTTTTGCAGGGCCTTATTGTAAATATTTTTAAAAATATTTTTTTATATATTTCACTACACGATAACATAATTATTGCAAGAAAATAAAATGATAAGCCACTGTTACAAAGTAAACACACGACAAGAGTTTTCATAACTGGTGGTAGAGAGAATGAATTGAGCCAACACTGCCTTATTTTCTGTCTCTCTCTCTCTCCATGAGTGTGACAGGTCCTTCCTCTCTCTCTCTCTATATATATATATATATATATATATATATATATATATATATATAAAGCTTAATTCCGTTTTAGAAATAAAAAAAGATATCTGTTTATGAACAAAAAAAAAAGTAAGGATATTTTGCTAGTGTCTGTGGCCACCAGATTTTGCTGTGATAAATAAACACTTTTTGCATCAACATTTTTCACTCATAATACCTGTGTTCATGTACATGTCTTGTGAAATAATGCGAAGATAAGGCTGTCAAAAATTTCTCAGATAAAATGCTGTTCTCATTCAATTAATTATTGAGAATTTTTCTTTTTCATTATAATATCCTAACCCTTCAGAGCAGATCTCTCCATAAATCAACAGTTTTGAATTCAGACTAATTCTTCTAATCTGGTTGCCAGAAAACCTAGTCAACCTGACCATCACACACATTTTTTTTTAATGCTATTTCCTCACAACGCATAGACAACCATAGCTTTTCATAATTTTTTTCTTTATGAAGTAAAAATTGCAATGTCTTACTTGGGAAAGATAGTGGAGTAGTTTTCCATTGCCATTTGCAATTTAGAATTTATTGTCCTTTTCCAACTTGGTTGCCATTCAAGGCAAGAGAATTTAGTCTACTCTCCTATTACACAAACATACACACTTGTTTTTAAATGCCATTCAGGAAAATAGGTAAGAATAGGTTTCCACAGGTTCCTTTTCTTTATTTTCTATAAATTTCCACACCTTCTTCAGAAAGAGGCTTGAGCAATTTCCCATTGCCATGTCCAGATATTTTAATTTATAAGCATTCTTCAAGACTGAATAACATGCAAGGTTTAGGAGCCAATTTTGTCCTACTATTTAACCTAAATTTGAAGATAGAAAAGTTGGATTCATGCCTTTTCTGAAGGTATTTATCTAAAAGTGAATGCTAAGGTTAGGTTGAAATTTGAACATTACTTGCTAAGTTCACTTCCAAAATCCTTAGCATTTAATTATTTACATGTGTAATTCCTTCCGCCCAGCTATCCCTAAATGTAATGACCTGTATTCCTTTGAATCTTGATAATACAGCTGAGAGGAGGGCCATGTAGTCTGGGTAGTGTACAGCCTCTATACATCACTGCTCTGGTCAATGCCCTGGAAAGGTCATTCCAGTCTGTGGATTTTCACAGAACAGGACAAGACACTATCTTTCAGATAAAAGACAAATAATGTTTTATAAAGTTTCTTCTTTTATACTTCTTGCTTATGAAACTTTTTATCTTACATATTTAATATTCAACCATTTGTCCCTGCCTTGAATATTATTACCACATTTGGTTTAGTGTCCCTGTTATATACTTAGAGATTCTTGATAAAATCTAAAGAAACTGTAATATTATTGTTCTTGACCTGGAATCTCATTTTCGTTCTCTTCCTCACAGCTGTAACATAGCTTACCTGTGCCTTTTCTTTAAATATTTTATGGCAGTTATTCTGATGAACTTTCTGCTTTAGTACCTACATTTTATGAATTTAAGTGCAGTACTTTGATTGACAAAAAAGTCTTCTCATTTTGCAGTTGAAACAGCTAGATGTAACTGTAAGTTCTATGCTAACAGTTTCTTCTATTGCATTTCTTGCGTGTGGAACTATTTTGGCTTCTTGCTTTCTAGCTAACTTTGATCTTCAAAATTTTAAATGCAATGTCAATCATTATCTACTGTTACAGAAAATCTCGAAGATTAATGAAATGGTTTAACAACCAACATATTAAAATTGCATCGAATCCTGCCGAATGACACACATTTTCGTAATTAAATTTATCATAACTAATCAGGCCAGTAGAAATAAATATACTGTTTGATTAAAAACAGAATATCTACTCAAATACAAGTATTGATTAAGAATAATGTTCAAACAAATAATTTCATTGTCTACTGTCTTAATTCTTGTTCTTTTTTTTTTATTCTTTTCTCTTCTTAATAGTAGTTTTTTTTATATTCTCTAACATCCAATAACCCTTGCATCTTTATTGCCTTGCTTGGAGTGAAATGATTAAAATAAAATGGGTGTCAATGAACAAATATGTGTTAAATTGTTATGATGCTTAGTGCCAAAATTGCTGTGTTTTTCGTAGTTTATTGGTAGGAAGACATTTTAGGTAAACAAGTTTTTTTGTCAAAATGTAGATAGAGGGCTAATAGAATTAATGTGGAGAAATTTGTCACTTAGCTGAACCATGTTATTTCAGTCTTGTCAACTTTGAAGTTTCATGAAGGTATTATTATGATATCTTCACTCTTCAGGGTTTCTGCTTTTTGAAAAGAGTAAAGACGTCGCAATAATGTCTTCATGAAACTTTGAAGTCAAAATGACTAAAATTACACTGTTCAACTGACAAACTTCACTACCTTAATTCTATTCTTTCAATCACTCAATCCCTCATGCAAGTGGTGGATTTCTCTGTGCATTTCTCTAATAACCCTAATGAAACTGACTTTTTTGCTAGATCTCTTTTTCACTTCTATCCCTGAATCTTGCCAGGTCATGCAGCTTTGCCCTCTTGTCAACTCTGATCATGCTGTGGTTTCCGTTAATATCTCCTTTCACTTCCTCTCTCACCAGGAACCACTGACCAGCAGAATATCTTACTGCTACCAAAGTGCAGGCTGGGAGTTGTTCCATGATTTCCTGAGTGACATCCCTTGGAACAAAGTTTTTAGTCATCCCGTTCAAGATTGTGTATTTATGGTTTCCTCTTAAAGTTAAAGCTGACATCAATGCTTTCATCCCAGCCAGGAAGTTACAGCTTAAACCCCATTCATTCCTGTGGTTCTTCCCTGCTATTGCCTACATAAATCACTTCTTCTGGCTTTATCAGACCCATGTGTATGACCATAATAGGTTCCTTTTTATCTCTGCTCGTAATGAGTGCAAGAGAATCCTAAATGATGATAAGTGGTTGTTTGCTGAAAGAATGAAGTAGCATATAGCATCCTGCAAGTTTGGCTCCAAAGACTACTGGCTGTTTTGTAAAAATGTGATAAATAACAGCAAGCCCTCAATCCCCACTTTAATCAATAAATTTGAGATCCTCACATCTTCACTGGACAAGGCCGAGTGCTTTACTCACAGATTCTTCGCCAACTCAAATTTGATCCGTCTGAGGTATCCGTACCTGATTTCCCACATAGAATTGAGGCTCCACTGAGTGATGTTTACATTACCTCCTTACTGGTCTCTAACATAATTTCAAAGCTTGACCCCCATGAGATGAGCAGAGGTGATGGAATACCAATCATTGTCTTGAAGAAATGTGACCCTGGACACTCCTCTATCCTCTCCGAACTCTACAACTACTGCCTCTCTGCTTCTTGCTTTCCTGCCAACTAGAAATCCTTCTCTGTGGTTCCTGTATTTAAGGACCCTGGAGAACCCTCAAACTCCTCTAATTATCACCCTACCACTCTCCTACCAATTTTTGGCAAAGTGTTTTAGGCTATTATCAATGCTTAAGTGGTACAACATCTCACAGCCCATGGCCTCTTCTCTGATAAACCATATGGTTTCTGCTTCACCAGGTCTACTGCTGATATGCTAACAACCACCACAGAGTATATATATATATATATATATACAGGGCTATGATATAACTGATTGCTTGTTTGATCTAATCCAGTCATTCCATTCAAGTTGTGTAATAAAGGTAGTATTTAATGGGCATGCTTCCAGATATTATCATATGAACACAGGTGCTCCTCAAAGCTCTATTCTAAGTCCTATGCTTTTTCTGATCTTCATCAACAATCTTCCTGATATAATCGGATTCCAAGTAGGCATCTATGCTAACAACACCACCATTTACTCCCACCTCGATAAGAAATTTGCTGGGGCTGACAAAACAAACTCACTGCTGATCTGGAAAAAACCTCCAATCTGTGGTGGTCTGGGGTAAGAAATGGCTTGTAAATGTTAATGCTTCCAAAACAAAGCTGCTATCCCTAAACCACTATAGAGAATCGCTAGTACCCCACCATCATCATGGATCAGGCTAATCTCCCTGAAAGCAAAACACTGTGCCTCCTCGGCCTATCAGCCAACCTCAAGTGAAATTACTACATTGAATTCATAGCTAAATCTGCTGCTAGGAAGATCAGTTCACTGTGTAGGACCAGAAAGTTTTTTCTCATCTGAATTCATCTTGCACATATATAAATCTACCATCTGCTGTCACATTTGGTTAAGTGCCCCTGCTATTCATCTTAAGGTTCTTAACAAAATCCAACGAATAATCTGCAATGTAATTATCTCAATCTACGAGCTTAACTCCAGCCATTTTCTCACTGACACAATGTGGCTTCCCTCTGTCTCTTCTACAAATACTTTCACAGCTTTTGCTTTGATGAGCTTAGCTCCCTACTGCCCCCTCTGCATGAATTTACTTGAGCTACTAGACTTGTGACTAGGTCCCATGCTTTTACAGTGAAACCAAGCAAATGTAACTGCAGCTTCTTTTCTTGTACTTCCTGCCTATGGAATTCCTTTCTGTATACTTGCTTCCCTGAGAGGTACAATCTCCAAGAATTTAAATGTGATGTCAATCTCTCATCTCTTTGACTTGCATCCTTTCCCTGACAATCCTTGTCTCATATATTCTCCCTTTTCACTTTACTCTCATGCAGCTCTCTTCACATCAGTGTTCTCATTCTTCTCTTATCCATTTTCTGACCCCCTCTGTAACTTGTTCCTCTTTCTCATCACTCACCTCTCATGTAACCCCCTGTGCACCAGTGGCAGTTCTGCCTAGCTTGGGGGTAAAATGATTATATATATATTTTTTTAAATATAAAACTTTAATCCAAAAGGAAAAGCAGGAAGGTAAATCCCAAATACCCAATCCTAATTAATATTAATTACATTAATATTAAAACTGATCAAGGTGGAGGGCTCAATGTAATTAATATTTAAATTACAGAGTCAATTATAAAATAAAATAAATTCTGATTTTCAAATCAGTTGTATGGCTATTTCTACATGAAATCTGTAAGAGACATTTCACACATCATCGGCAACTTCTTTATTTAAAAATAAACCAAGATATTTTACCGGCGGAAGTTAAAAAAAAATATACATCACAGAAAAATTAAAGGGGTGGGATTAATAAGAAAGCAGACAGAAATCAATGTCTATTTTTAGATTTTTGGAAAACCTTACTTTTAAACCGAGTTAAGAGTTGTAAGTGAAAATTTAGCCTTGTCTGGCTCTAAGAAATGGAAGGGGAAAGATAAAGGAAAGAAAGAAGTAAAAGAAGTGAGAAGGGGTGGTTGACAGAGAAGTAAGAAAAGAAAAGAAGAAAAAGGAAAAAAAAGGAAAAAAAAGATTAATCTCCATAGAAATGTTAACAAACATGTTGACAAATAAATCATAGCAGGTTTTTGTTTTAAATAAATAGGATAAAGTTAGAAAAAAATTTTTTTTGGAAAAACCTTGACATATAATTTAAATATAAAACTAGATTTAGATTAAAAAAAAATAGAGAAAATAAATAAAATTTATAAAATCATAGAATAAAATAAAATAGAATAAATATAAAAATGAAAATGAAAAAGTTTTTACTTAAGGAATATAATAAATTAATAAGTCCAACAAGTGTACACTTACACACACACACTCACACACACACACATATATATATATATATATATATATATATATATCACATACATATATACACATATACACATACAAATATATATAAAAATAAAATACTACACACATACATGCATACTAACCCAACAACACATACAAAAAAAAAAAAAATAATAATAGTAATATCTGTGGGAAAAAGAAAGAAAGGGAGCGAGAAAGAAAGACAAATATATAGGGGAATCTGTATCAATCAGGATCTGAGAATTTAAGTAAGTATTTTTTTCTATGGCAGCATGTGATCATTAAATCACTTTTTTGTTAAGTAGATTACGGTTATTTATATAATTTAAGATGACAAGTTTTTCTAAAAGGTGCAAGTTACATCTGTTTTCTTTTCCATTATAAGATTTGTTTTTAGCGATGATATTCCAGGTAATAATTAGGTTCTTATTGTTTTTTAATTTCCAGTAATATATGGATAAAGTGGGGCATTTGCTGTATTTATTGTTGTTTCAAAACAACATATGGTTAATGAAACAGCATTTACACTTATTTGCAGTTTCTCCAATATAAAGTTTAACATCATCCGAATAGATACAAGCTCTATTAATACCTTTGGACATACACTGACTATTCAATAGACAGGTCTTATATTTTCAGCAGTTGAAGTTATTTTGGAAGGGTCACTAGTATAAATAGTAGGTAACTGCTATTATTCAAGTGGGCCAAGTATTTATTTGTTATCATATTGTCATGTTGTGAAATATATTTATGTTCTTAATGCAACTATAGCTAACTTTAACATTGTTTTGTTGAAAATATTTTTTAGTGTGGATGAATGCTAGAAATTTTTGTGAATTAAATTTAGGAAGAAATTTCCAATGTTTTAAACATTACAGCTGAAGGATGAGTTAAACCAAATAATGTTACATTTACATAGCTTCTACTTATTTCTGCCTGCTTTGTTTTTAACAAAGAATTCTAAACAAATGTTGAAGTTACTTTTGTCTAATGCATTAATGTATTTAATTTTGGAGTTGTCAAAAACTTCCTTATAACTCAAGTTAGATCATAAATGAAATTGGATAGATTTATGCAAGTTATTAATAGTACTATGGTGATGATTGTATTCTTTGTAGATGCATTTAGGGTTGTGTGAATCTTTAGCATACAGGCCATTGTTCAGGTTAAAGATTACATCTAAGAAGTTCCCAACTTTAGCATTAGTGGCGGTTAAGATTATGGGCTTTGAAAAACTTACATCTTTTCTAAGCCTGTCCATTTGTTGTGGAATTGTTTTACTGTTTTGTTGAATTATCAGTCATCTCTGTAAAGTTTGGTGTTTTTAATCCAAAAATATGCCTTAGATTCCATAGTAAAAATACCTGACTACAGCAGTGGTGAACAAAAACTTAGAGAGTTGATTTAAAGAGAGATAACTGAGACATCTGGAAGTAGCATGACTGATGGAATGAAAACAATCTACCCCGGTGAACAAAATAAAAGGTTCAGTTCAAAACTCCAGTCACCTGAAGAAAGACAGTTGCTGAAACATTATGAATATGACAACAAGGATGAGGACAAAAATGTAAATAATTACAATACCACATCTCAGAAATATAGACAAATATAGATCAATATCCATATCTCACTACATCTTATTGAGTCTTTTCACAGGTTAAAAAGATAAAATCTCTTTCAAAGCCTTTCAAAAGTTATACTTGAAAATGACTAGAGAGCATACAGGTCAAATTTTATATTGCGTTTCATTTGCTACTCTGTATTTTATTCTTATTGGAAAATATTACATGTAAGTTTTCATTATTTTGTTATGAAATTTGACCATTTTTACCATATTTTTTTGTTTCCATAGAAATTCATCAAAGTAATCACACTGAATTTCTAAATTAAAGATATCAGTCAGTCAGTTAAGTACCATACGTGATACACGCTTGGGCAATCATGTCTCGAAAGAGACATGACTGACTGGACAGAAGATTATCCCACAGTAGGTTGCCATTGATTTCTGCAGTAGACTGGTTGCCAGCCAAGGCTATAGAACCCAATCTGTCCTGTTATTTAACCCATAACTGGAAGGAAGAGATGGATTAATACCTTTTCCAAGGGTATTTGCGCGTAAGTAAATGCAAAGAATTCAGCTGGAATTCAAACTCGGCTCCCCGATTCCTCGTTCTGAGTCAATATCCACTGCACCACAACGCACATCCTCACATTGAAGATGCATCATGATTTATTTACACTTGCACAAATATCCTCAGATTTATTATTATTACAACATTTTGACTGTTATGCTCCTCTCTTTTCAGCATTTACTGCTATGAACATTTTGACGTCTGTTGGACACATCCTAAAGACATTACTTTATTTATAAAAAACCTTAATTGATATATTGTATATATAAAATGTTGTTTTTATACTCAATTTGATTTTCTTGTTTTGTAACCCCTTTTATAACTTATAGTGGGCTATCTACTAACGAGGCCAAATTCAGTTAATCTGTTTCAACATACTACTACGTTTCACTAGAACGGATAACCCACTATAAAGATACCCCAAAATTAGAGAGTGAGAAAAAAAAACCTCTTACAGTAAAATAACTGATAGTAAGATTTAAATATTGTTCTTTTGTTTTCGTTCATGTCTGATTTCTAACTACCTAACAGAAAAATGCCTATATTTTGTATAACTCCCAATTTTTTGTGAAAAATCTTATTCTTTTACTCGAGTATATACTGTATGATGTTTTAAAGTAAACAAGTATTATTTAATAAACAAATAAATTTCAAAAAATAATTTGAAAATTATAAAAATTCCTGGTTAATATTTATTTTAACAAAGTACTTATTTTTGTCCGAATTTCTAAGATAAGAAGTAATCATTATTTACACTATTTATAATTGGGCTATTGATTTTCTTAAGGTGTCAGACTTCAAATTGAACCCTTTATTTAATCTACGGAATTAAATTGTTCTTGCTTTACTATCCATGCCTAAAGATATCTTTTTAAATTTTTGCTTGTCCATTATCAATCAGTACTACCTAGCCAAGAAATTGAACTCACAATTACTATGTCACTAAATTCATAAACCAATGTTTTAATCTATTAAGTGATTCTAACAAAGGTTATTTGAATTGAGAGACGCTGGAAAAAGCCAGAGAGAACTGTCATGATAACAATGAAAACATTAGTTTAAATGTAAATAATCATAATTTCTCATTCCAGAAATTCAGACAGAATTTTCTCATTTTTTATAGTGAATTTGGCACTTTTTACAGGATTTTCATTCAGATTGTTGCTATGGAAACTCACAGAAGTTAACAATATCAGCTACTTCACACCAAATAGAACAAAATGTGTAATTCTGAGTCAGAATTGAGCAGAAATTGATGACTCCAAGGCCAATTCTGAAGATGACTCAGATATAGATGACACTCAAACTGTTGTGGTCAATGTAGGTCACAAATAATGATCATCATGGGGTTATGGGAGCTTGATAGGCATTCTGACAATTTTATTCCTATTTGGTGTCCTGCTGATAATGAGAGATCAAATCATAGGCTCCCTGCAAAGAATCATTTAGCTGATTACTTTTTTCATTGCAAGTCAGAAGATTTTGGAACTTATATTTGAGATGATAACAAATCTTTATCACTGCAATTCTTTGACAACTCAATTTACTCACTCTTGAAAAGAAAAAAAAGTGGCAGAAAGACTATTCCTGTAAACATATATATATAGTGGATTATGGGATTATATATGTAAGCAAATTTTCCAAGATGGCTCTACAAATTTTGATATTTTTTTTATTATCTAAGTATTATTTTACTCTCAAATTGAAAAAAACGTATTACAAAGATTCTTTGCAAATGACTTCACACAAAATATTTTGTCCATTTTTTTTTTTTGCAGTACAACCAAAATGAATTGCATTAATATAGGGGAAATGGAAAATGAAGCAGCATGAGAGAATGTATGTGACACAATAAATGCATGTTGTTTTATCTATGTAAATAAATTGTAGTTGTTGGCTGTATGAAATACACAGGGGAGCTAACTTGCTGCTATTGATGCTCATAAACAAACTTAGCCTGGATGGTTTTTTTATGTGTCAATATTGTCAGACATTTTTTCTAATATTATATCTAATCTAAATTTAAACTTATTTATAAATGGAACTTTGTGCATGTGTCTGTTACCTATAAACTCCGAAACAGCTGAACCAATTTTCTTGAAAATTTACATAGTTGTACTATAAGCGTCTGCAAGTGTTCTTAGCTAGGTTTTGTGTCGAGGTACCCCCGATAAATATTGAAAATCAATAATCGAAAAAATCGGGTTATAAAAGGAGTGGTCCGATTTGATCAAATTTGATACACTCATAGACAAAGACATAAGAAATGATATTCAGAAGTTTCAAGGTTGCAGTTTCTACCATAGTCCAGAAAATTGATAATATATATATAAAAGGCAAGATGTTTGTGTGTGTGTGTTTATCTGCCTGCATGTCTGTATTTTTTCAGCCCTTTTATTTTAGTTTTTGCTTCGGGTTTGGCTCTAATTAGGTATAATTGTAGTTCTTAGTCTCAGCCATGATACCATTTACTCAGGACTTATTTAGCCTTCAAATTTCAGTTTACAATGAAAAAAACTTATTTGATATCGATACCAGGAAATCAAAATTTGACTTACATCCATTCATTTTTCTTTCAGTCTACGGTTTCGCTTTAACTGGAAACGACTATTGCTTTTTAGTCTTTCATGCCAACATCCAAAGAGTCTGAGCTCCAGGACCATGGATTAGTTTTAAAGCCTTCATTACACCCGAGCAACGCCGGGCTATGCTGCTAGTACTCAAATAAATATGTGAAAAATGTAATTAAGTGTGAGAATTTCAGTTTTGTTTGTATAACAAACTCCTGGTCAAGGTTAACTGAAAACTAAGTGAGTCAGTTAAGTACCATATGAGATACACACTTGGTCAATCATGTCTTGAAAGTTACATGACTGACTGGGCAAAAGATTTTTCTGCAGTAGGTTGTTATTACTTTCTACAGTAAACTGGTTGCCAACCAAGTCTATAGAATCTGTTCCACTATTTAACACATAGCTGGAGGGAGATTAATACCTTTCTCAAGGATATTTGCACGTAAGTGAATGCAACGAATTCAACTAAAATTTGAACTCAGCTCTTTGATTTCTTGTTCCAAGCCAATATCCACTGCACCACAATGCATATCCCCGAAAACTAAGTAGTGAACTAAAAATTGATTATCAATATAAAGAAACATCAGCCCCAGTCAAAAACAAAATTAGATTTATTAATCTTAAGTTTATTGGTGAATAAATATTTTTCAAATCTTTTAATAACCATTTTAAAATATTGTTTATCATATTATGAACTGATCCTCAAAAGTTTTGGAGCTCATATAATGTTGCTGATTAGTTAATATATATAAATACAAACCAAAGATTATTGAAGCTGGTCAGTCATTAAAAAGATGAGTTAATTTCTGTGTGATTTGTTTGTTTTTTTTCTCTCAAAAAATGAGTTTACTTTCAATGACAGTACTTAAATCTATAACAATTTCCTACAATTTTATAATAGGGTTCCACATATCTGTTCTTTTCTCAGCTTTTCTCATACTGGACAAATTGCCACATGTTCAGATTAAAAATATAAAAGGGTGAAATTGCACTCTGTATATAGTTAAACATATATATTTTCTAAAACAGTAATGAATTTTTATCTATTAATTCAACAGATTTTATCACTTTAAATGTTATTTTTAGTGGAAACTTGGATTTTAGTAAATGTTCTGTCTATTTATTCAACTGTATATGTATGTATTTTCATCTACAAGTCTTAATATTTGAGAAATTTTATTAAAGAGGAATATACCCTCTCCAGCAAAATATGAAACTGTGTTCCCCTGGGCAGAGGAAACCATCTTTAGATCTAATGTGCTCTAACCAACTGAGCTTCAGAGAATTTAACCAGTCAGACAAGGCTGGATAATGACTTTAAGCAAAATTCCTCTCATCATAGACTTCCTTAAAATTTTCATATTTGCTGAGTTTTGTATCTGAGTGCATGAGAGAGAATGAAGAGAAAGTCACTTTCAAGACTCTCCAAAATACTTTATGTGTTACATATGTAATAAGTTAGACAGGAGTAAATTGTTTGATTTAATAATTTTTTACAGTTTATCAAACTTTTGCAGATTATTTAAAGCCAGAAAACATTTTTAGATTGTAGATAATAATGATTTCATGTTATGAATCTTACTAATTAGCCTGTAGCTGGGGAGAGAAGAGATAGATTCATACCTTTCCCAAGGGTATTTGCATGTAAGTGAATATAATGAACCCAACTGGAATTGGAACTTGGCTCTCTAATAATTTTTTTGAGTCATTATCCATTTTACAACCCATACATCTAGTCTCCTAGCACCTGGTCCCTGCAGAAGCAAACCTGGCTTGCAAAGTCATCTGTGAACCTATGACTGGTCAGGTCAACATTGAATAGAAGATCTTCCTCTGTAAAGAAGTAGCATATATTATATATATATATATATATATATATATTTTATGTATGAACACTAAACACAGAGTGTAAAGAAGTAGCAGATATCATGTATGATATATATATATATATATATATATATATATATATATATTTTATGTATGAACCCTAAACACAGAGTGCATAGATATCACACTGATTTGAGGCAGAAGTACTGGGGAATAACTTTCATCTAATGCAGAATAATCTCAATTTTTTATGGGTATTAAGCTTGTAGTTTGGATTTTCAACATTAGCCAAAAATGAGTATTACTTGAAATAAGAAATAAAATATATCCAGACTAACACAGAATAGAAGAGACTCTCTTAGGATTGAAGCAGTAAAAAAAAAAAAGAAAGGTGTTAAAAAGAAAAGAATAAAGAAAAGTTTACAGTGGAAAGAAATAAGAAATCTCCTTGTGGGCTTACAAAGAAATAAAATGAAAATAAACAACAAATTCCAAAATTCTCAAAAAAATAATTTGGGTCTTATTACCTCCCCACCATCAATCCTTCTCAATTTTTTTTCCCTTCACATCTGTAAAAATAGTTGAGAGAAAGCAGGAACTGATTGCATTAACCAATTCTACAGAGTTGCTACCAGCTTATATCATATAGAAAACACTATAGAATAGATGCATGCTGACCTGGTTTTTGTTACATCCTCATTTCTCAAAGATTGGCACTTTTCAAGGTGATAAGTGAGTTTGAAATTAAAGGTGTGAGGCCAGATGGTTGCATTTTAAGGAGCAGTTGAAAAAGAAAAAATAATCAGTGCAAATAGTTATCATCTATTATTGAATGATAAAACTGTTCCAATATAAAAATGAATTTGTGCTATTTCTTGGGTGATCTGCATCACTATCACATCTTGATGGTTTTAATCACAACAAACCTCACAATATAAAATATGCAGATCATATTTTGTTGATAGCAGACTGAATAAGAGAAAATGAAAGATCTCTTTAACATAGTAGTAAAAAGACCCTAAAAGAAAGTATTAACTATTCACACACATAATACAGAATGCATGGTTTCAGTCCGAATTTCTGAGATGAGGTGTTATTATTTATTACTAGCAGTATAGCCCGGCATTGCTCGAGTGTAATGAAAGCTTTAAAACTAATCCATGGTCCTGGAGCTCAGACTCTTTGGACGTTGGCACAAAGGACTAAAAAGCAATAGTTGTTTCCAGTTAAAGCAAAACCGTAGACTGAAAGAAAAATGAATGGATGTAAGTCAAATTTTGATTTCCTGGTATCGATATCAAATAAGTTGTTTTCATCATAAACTGAATTTTGAAGGCTAAATAAGTCTTCTGAGTAAATGGTATCATGGCTGAGACTAAGAACTAAAATTATACCTACTTAGAGTCAAACCCGAAGAAAAAACTAAAATAAAAGGGCTGAAAAAAATACAGACACACAGGCAGAGAAACAGACACACACACAAACATCTTGCCTTATATATATATATATATATATATATATATGTATATAATCGATTTTCTGCACTATTGTAAGAACTGCAACCTTGAAACTTCTGAATATCATTTCACATGTCTTTGTCTATGAGTGTATCAAATTTGATTAAAATCGGACTACTCCTTCTATAACCTGATTTTTTCGATTTTCAATATTTATCGGGTGTACCTTGACACAAAACCTAGCTAAGAACACTCACAGAAACTTATAGTACAACTGTGTAAATTTTCAAGAAAATTGGTTCAGCCGTTTCGGAGTCTATAGGTAACGGACACACAGACACACACAAAGTTCTATTTATAAATAAGTTTAGATTGGAATTTCTACTTTTTTTAAAAGACATCCTTGTAAAAGATCCATTGAAACATTTCCCCTACAAAATGGTCTAAAAAACATTAGAATTATTTCATTAACCTTGAAAATGTTTTCTTCTAGCAATTCAGAATACCAGGTGGAAGGAAAAATAGATAAACATATATAGATAGAAAGAGAGAAGGACGGCATATCAACCTCTGTGGGTTATTTAATGCCAAAATGGTCGAGTTTTCAGCTATGTTTTTTCATGTTTGGTTATCGTGAGAAGGTTGATTTAGTCACATTTTGATGAAAAATCTTTTATTTTTATTTTAGAAAACTGAAGATGTCTTCTAGTTTTGTATTCAAAAATGTATTGCTGCTAATAATTTTTTCTCCTTCAAAAATGTGTTATGGTAATAAATTTTTTTCTTCAAAATTGTATTGTTTATATTTTTCCTTCAAAAATCTATATTTTTCTATAAAAGTCTATTTCTATGTATATATTTCTATAAATTATTTTTATACTTTCATCGTGCTTTGACCCCAGTTTGGGGGTTAACTATTTGCCCATAGCTGGGACTCTGACAGGTGCTACCACTCTGGGTCAGAGTGGACCTGGGAACAACAGCAATAAAGAGGTGGTGCCATGCTCCTCACAACCTCTCAATTAGAGGCCTTGCTACCAGATGCGGTTTCCATCATACCCAGGACCAGAAGGATGAAGAGATATGGTAGAGTGAGAGACAATAGGCATCACAGTTCTACACAACTTCTTTTCCCTTGTAGCTATGTGTTTGTCTCCTTATCTACCCCAACTATCCTATTCTGTCATCAAGTTTGTTAGATTACTCACCAATTCCTTTCTTCCATTTTGCCTTCAATATATGGCTTACAGCCATATCACGTTGAATACACTGGTTCTCGTTCGATCACCGAAGTTAAGCAACGTTGAGCCTGGTCAGTACTTAGATGGGTGACCGCTTAGGAATACTATGTGCCATAAGCGTTTAGTGACAGATGTGCATTGTGGTGCAGTGGATATCGGCTTGGAAAGAGAAATCGGTGAGCCGAGTTCGAATTCCAGTTGAATGCCCTACATTCACTTAAGCATTGGTACCCTTGGGAAAGGTATTAATCTATACCTTCCCTCCAGTTATGGGTTAAATAACAAGACTATGACTTGGGGACCTGCCCTTAAAAACAAAATCCCAATGAATCTTGATACTCGAAAAGAAAAATGTATTACTAGACACAAAACTTATATAAAAACAACAATAAACTGTTGAAAGAAAAAGGTATGACCAGCAATAAATAAATAAAATTTAGTTGGCAATAAATGACCCACCAAGGTTGATATGCCATAAAAACAAAACAACCAACCAACCAACCAACCAACCAACCAACCAACCTTCAATATATTCTGGGAGTTTCAAATTCTCCAAGCACCCTTTCTTCATTATGTGTCTTACAAATTTCAACTCTTTCTGATTCTTTGTTCTTTTAGTGTCTATTTTCTTTAAAACCTCTTCATTGTTCATGTTCATAGCATTCTCAACATTTTTGTAGAACCACATTACGGTTGCCACAAGGCTCCTCTTCATCTGTGAGTTTATTGCTCAGCATTCACTTCCACATAGAAAAACAGGTATTACTCAGAAGTTTCTTTTGAATTAAATTTTCCTTTTTCTTTATACATTGTTTAGCTTTTGGAATGCATCTTTCATTATTTACATTATGCAGTAAAGATTATGTACATTTTAGTTAACATATATGTTTAAAGTATCAGTAATAACAAACCCCTTGTATGGCAGTCAATGCTGGCTAGTCTCCTCATGGATGGAGAGAAAACTGCTGACAAGTGGTTCTATGAAAGAATGCTGAAAATTCCATGAACATAGAAATGGAAGTATTAAGGAAAATGGAAATAAAGAAAATTCTTAGAATCAGAAAGAAAGAGTTGAAATTTCTTAAGCACATAAATGAAGGAAGGAAGGCTTGGAGAATTTTAACCTCACAAAGTATATCAAGGGCAAGAAGAACAGGGAAAGGACAGTGGCTACCTTTCTGACAAGCTTGTATGAATAGATGGTGGAGCAGGGTAGGAGTGCAGGAGGTTTGGCAAATACTTCTAAAGACTAAAAGAGATAGACGGCTGTGAAGAGCCATGATTGTCAATGTCTTGAAGGGACATGATACAAAGTAGTAGTAGATACATCATCAGCAAGATACACTGATTTTTTGTAAATATTCAAACTCAAGTGCAGAATCTCAGTCATTGTGAATCTGCATTGACATTTGATCCATACCACTTGTAATCTAGGCAGTGGATTCATGTCAAGAAGCTTAATCCCGGATCAGACAGAGACAAAATTGTTCTTCCTTGGGACAAAGATTGCAATAAAGACCAGACTGCCGAGTATGGAATCTCGAGGTAACTCTTGAAGATTTCAAATACGGATTGTCAAAGTGCTGTCCACAAAAATGATAGAAGCTCATTCCTTTCAGGCAAAAGAGCTCCATGACATAAATATAGCAAAATGAAATATTTTATATGATTTGAGTAGTTATTTCATGAAAGAGTTCAGGACTGACTTAACTGATGGCAAGATGATCAAAGTTAAAATCTAAATTATTTGTCCATTTAAAATTCATTTCTTGAAAAACCATAAAAATGATGTTCCCTTGATACTCTTTTTTGTTTACCCAGACAGAGAAATAAACTCTTGTGACACAGATGCCTATTCCAATTGAATTCAAATTGTACATGTACATAGTTTGTATGAGTATGTGTGAATGTATATTTTAAGTCAACAGCATTTAAGTACCACCACAAAAAATGTGTCACCTAAGGTTTAAATGAATTTCTAAAAACAAACATTTTTTTCTTGAAGCTTTATTTTTGTATTAATTTCAAGCTAATAAATTAGATTTAATATTTTCAATAAGCAAAATATTTTGTTGTACTTTATAAACTAATTTTAATTGACAGGAAGGTTTTTTTAGTTTTGTTTTGTTAAATAGTTAATGAGCACCCTTTTTTAGTTGTCTTTCATCGTAATATATTTCTTTATTAAAAAATCTTACAAAAATAGAATATACTTTTCTGAAACTTTATTTGAGGAATATTAACTGATTTAAAGTATAATTAATCAGATTTGAAACAAATTTTATTTACTTAACTTCCAAATATTGGCAGAAATGCATTAACACAGCAGTAACCATTGACATGTTTGACAGCTTGATGACAGATTGATGTTTAATGTTCTACAGAGATTTTAATCATAAAAATGATTGAATATAATGTATCTAAACTTATTTATAAATGGAAAATTGTGTGTGTGTGTGTGTGTGTCCATTACCTATAGACTTCGAAATGGCTCAACCGATTTTCTTGAAAATTTACACAGTTGTACTATAAGCGTCTGCGAGTGTTCTTAGCTAGGTTTTGTGTCAAGGTACCCCCGATAAATATGGAAAATCGATAATCGAAAAAATCGGATTATAGAAGGAGTGATCCGATTTTAATCAAATTTGATACACTCATAGACAAAGACATAAGAAATGATATTCAGAAGTTTTAAGGTTGCAGTTCTTAGAATAGCGCAGAAAATCGATAATATATATATAAAAGTTTTCGTTACACCCGAGCAACGCCGGGCTATACTGCTAGTTTTTTATATATAATTTTTACTAAGTAATCTTAAAGTTTGAGAAAATATTCTCTGTCATCTGTGTACTAAATTTTAAAAACTCTGGCTTTCAATTTATTATAGTCATCACTCTTATTTTTTGATATCGTGTATAAGCCACTGTATCTACAAAAACCCGCACATTTAGACATACAAAAAATTCAAAATTCTTATAAAAAACATTGGTGCTAAATGATTTCTACTAAATTTTTCCATTTTTTAAATATAGTTTTTACTTAATAATATCATCTAAAAGGGTGAAATTAGTACAAAATTTTAAAAGATTTAAAATTTAATAAATTATTCTAACTAAAATTTTAAAAATGAAAACAATTCTTGTAAAAATCCATTATTCATTGAAAATTGTTTTTCTTAAGACAATAGTGTCCTAAATATACTTTATTTATGAAAGCTTTTCTAATCAAATGTCGTAGTTTTATTGCATTTTTTTATTTTATGATTCAGAGCAGATTTTCAGTAAATGGTATTTTTGTTTAACAAAAACAAACTGAGAATTTAAATTATGTAGGGACACCTGCTTTTAATTAATATATAGAGGGTGAAATATCAATTTCTTAAAATTTTATAAAATTAAGTGTGGAGAACAGTTGTAAAAAGAAATAAAATTACCTAAGTTTTCAAAAACAAAATAATTTAATTCATTTATGAAAAATTACATTAAAATCTGACAATTATTTGATTTTTACAAGAATTTTCAAAACAATGTTTTGTACTGCAAAAAAGTGCTAAATTTTCTGTACTAATCTTTGCTGACACAAGAAAAATAAAATTTTTAACCAAAATTTTGAAAGGATAAAAAAATTTAATACAATAATCAAAAAATATTTTTGTCTTTCCTCTTTATAATAAACATTTTGACAATAAAAAATACTACAAATGACAAATTTGAAACTGCATACCTCAATTCTGTCAATTTTACTGACTCGCTCATTAAATAGGTATGTAATGAAGTCACTGAGCCATTTTTTTTTTAATCACAATAAAGTGGGACCACAACTAGTATGTAGGAGGTTACAGTGAGAGTAAAAACAGAATACTTTTGGTTGGTTGGTTTGGTTTTTATGGCATATCAACCTTGGTGGGTCATTTATTGCCAACTAAATTTTATTTATTTATTGCTGGTCATACCTTTTTCTTTCAACAATTTATTGTTGTTTTTTTTTATATAAGTTTTGTGTCTAGTAATACTGTTTTCTTTTCGAGTATCAAGATTCATTGGGATTTTGTTTTTAAGGGCAGGGTCCCCAAGTCCTACCCTTGTTATTTAACCCATAACTGGAGGAAAGGGACGGATTAATACCTTTCCCAAGGGTACCAGTGCTTAAGTGAATGCAGGGTATTCAACTGGAATTTGAACTCGGCTTACCAATTTCTCTTTCTGAGCTGATATCCACTGCACCACAATGCACATCTGTCACTAAACGCTTATGGCACCTGGTATTCCCAAGCGTCACCCATCTAATTACTGCTCAACATTGCTTAACTTTGGTGATCGAGCGAGAACCAGTGTATTCAACATGATAAGGCCATAAGCCAAATACAGGATACAGGGAGTGTCGAAAAAAAGATTATTAAAGATGGATGGAATTTAAGGAGATAGAAAATGGCATTTGACATAGCTATAATCTCCAAAAGTTTAAGTACTATCAGGGAAGCAAGTAAATGGAACAAAGTTCCACAGGTGGGAAGTACAAGAAAAGAAGCTGTTAGAGTAAAAGAGGTACTTATATTTAATTATTTCAACAATGAAAGGGGTAGGCCCTAGATGCCAATCTAGTAGCATGTGTTAATTCATGTGGTCAGGGCACCAGGGAAAAAATATTGTCAGAACAGTTGCCATGAAAATATTTGTAGAAAAGACAAAGGGAAGCCACATCACATTGGCAAGAAAGTGTCTGAAGTCAAGATGCCAAGCCAGGATTGATTACATTGCAAATCCTTCTTTGGATTTTGTTGAGAACCTTAAGGCAAATAGTAAGAGTCATCCATCCAGATGGAGTAACAGTATTCAACACACAGACAAATGGTAGATTTATAGATGTGGAAGATGAACTCTAATGAGAAAAACTTTCTGGCCTAACACAGTAACCAAACTTTCCTAGCAGTAGATGCAGCCTGAGATTTGATGTAGTCATTTCACTTCAGGTCGGTTGAGAAAGTGAGGCCAAGGAAGCGCAATGTGTTGCTCTCCAGGAGACTAGTGTCATCCATTCTGATGGTAGGAAGGAAAGTTTTTCTATGGTGTTTAAAGGAAATCAGTTTCAATGATAACAGGAGACTTAAATCTTTCATAGTTAACATTAAAATTATATTCAATGCCTGACTTCATCATTTCCTATCAGCCAGTGTGTGTGTAAGAGCATATGAATAGCCTTAGTTCTCTCACCTGGACATGAACCTTACATACTTACCTGTAACGTCTGAGAAACTGGCCCTTAACACAGAGACAAGTGTTTATATATTTATCTCTCCTGCACTTGCAATTCAGGTACACCTGTGTCTAACCACTCCATCCTACTTTTAAAATAACCTTGGCTAATCAAGGAAAAAGAAAAATGAAACAAGAGTTTGACCTTATCTTTACTGCAGATAACCAGATTAGTGATGGCCAACCTGAATTAAGAATAGTTATACTGCTATATACTGGATGTGCGTTGTGGTGCAGTGGCTATCAATTCTGAATGACAAATTGGGGAGTTGAGTTTGAATTCCAGTTGAATTCCTTATGTTCACTTATGCACAAATACCCTTGGGAAAGGTATTAATCTGTCTCTTCCCTCCAGTTATAGGTTAAAAAATAGGACAGATTGGGTTCTGTAGCCTTGACTGGCAACTAGTCTACCGCAGAAAGCAATGGCAACCTACTGCGGGATAATCTTCTGCCCAGTCAGTCATGTCTCTTTTGAGACATGATTGCCCAAAGCGTGTATCATGTATGGGACTTAACTGACTGATACTTAATTACTTGAAAAACTTGGATATGCGTTATAGTGCAGTGGATATTGGCTTGGAACGAGAAATTGGAGAGCCAATTTCAAATTCCAGTTGAATTCGTTCCATTCACTCATGCACAAATACCCTTGAGAAAGACATTAATCTGTCTCTTCTCCCTCCAGTTATAGGTTAAATAGCAGGACAGATTGGGTTCTATAGCCTTGACTGGCAACCAGTCTACCGCAGAAAGCAATGGCAACCTACTGCAGGATAATCTTCTGCCCAGTTAGTAATTTCTCCTTCAAGACATGATCAGCCAAAGTGTGCATCATGCATGGCACTGAACTGACTGACTGATACTGCTACACATGTATATATTATTTTGAGTAGATAGACTGAACTATCGCCCGGTTCACACTCCACCCACGTCTATTGAACAGGTGTAGAGGCTCATCCCTTGTTTCCTGTTTAGGATATGGTTTCAGGCTTTCTCTTTTCCAGTCTTTTCACTTTTCTTTTTTGTTTATTTTTTTTCAATTGGAGTAGATAGACTGAACTATCGCTCGGTTCACACTCCACCCACGTCGATTGAACAGGTGGAGAGGCTCATCCTTTGTTCCCTGTTTAGGATGTGGTTTCCGGCTTTCTCTTTTCTAACCTATTCACTCTTACGTAGCCCCCTGCGCATCAGTGGCCTTACCGCCTTGCTCGGGTGATATGATTAAAAAAAAAATTTTCTTTTAAACAAATAAATGTCACATTCTGTGTGTCTGAAACTCGTAACTCAGGCCATAAACATTCTATATAGACATATTATACATTTTTGAAATCAGGATAATCCCAGGCTTGAAAACCTGCCTTTCATGTGGTACTTGAACATTTAATATTGGGATTTATGTCCAGATGAGAAGGGAACAGTTAAAAACTTAAATTTTCAAAATAACTCAAAAAAAAAAAAAAAAAAAAAATTGTAATTTTAAAAATTCTTAATTTATACTAAGTTTAAAGTAACAAAAAAATTTTGTAATTTTTTTAAAGAATTGTTTCAAATTTGGTTTTAAATATCTCCCAAACTTTGAATTGAGGAAATAAAATTTATTTCTTCAAAATGCTAAGGAATCAGAATGAAAGTGAGTTTTTGTGATGTGAAATTTTGAAGAACTTGTGATTTGAAGAACAACTCAGTTTTGGGCCTGAATTAGAGTTAAAACCTGAATCAGAGTTAAAGTGAGATCTTGAAATTCCACTGGATCACAACACACAAGGATGTGCATTGTGGTCCAGTGGATATCGACTCGGAACGCAAAATCGGAGAGCCGAGTTTGAATTCCAGTTGAATTCGTTGCAATCATATATGCACAAATACCCTTGGGAAAGGTATTAATCCATCTATTCCTTCCAGTTATAGGTCAAATAACAGGACAGATTGGGTTCTATAGCCTTGGTTGGTAACCAGTCTACCGCAGCAAGCAATGGCAACCTACTGCGGGATAATCTTCTGCCCGTCAGTCAAGTCTCTTTCGAGACATGATCGCCCAAGCATGTATCACGTATGGCACTTAACTGACTGACTGACTTGAAATTTCATGGAGTCAACTGAGGAATTTCAAGTTATTTCTTCAAATCATTATCATTGTTTTTTAAAACTAGACTAGAGGTCTCTTTAGTTTTAAGCCAGAGGCCCAATTAACCCTCTGCAGAAGCTAACTTAAAATCTGCATAGAGTATGTTTTTTAGCTTTTTATATATATATATATATATATATATATATATCAGCATGCGGTGTAGATATAGAAGAATCCAAAATAGTATCCTGTACATACAGTGGTAGGATAATTCTCTAAGAGAGCTCTAAATATATCTTCTAAATAAATAAACAGCAAATTCTGTCTGTCCATATGTCTGAAAAATTGCCTGACCATTCATGTGTCTAAAGACTTGGGCCCCACTTGTTTATATAATACCTTTTTGGAATCAGGATGATCCCAGGCTTGAAAATCCGCCCTTCATGTGATACTTGAACATTTAGTATTGGGATTTATGTCTGGACGAGAAGGGAACAGTTAAAACTTCAAATTTTAAAATAACTGAAAAAATTAGTAATTTTAAAAGTTTAATCTATATGGAGTTTAAAGTGACACAAGAACTTTGTCAATTTAAAATTGTTTGTTTTAAATTCAGTATAGAATATCTCTAAATCTTTGTGAATTGAGAAAATACATTTTATTTCTGCAAAGTGCCAGGAATCAAAGTTAGAGTGAGAGGTTTCATGATGTGAAGTTTTAGAGTTCTGCAGAGACTGTGACTTGAAGAACTCAATTTTGGGCTTTAATTGAAATTTTGACCGGAAGTGAACTTCTCACCCAAATTAGAGTTAAAGAGAGATTTTGATATTCCATGGAGTTTTAGAGAAATTCAGGAAATTAAAATTATTTCCTCAAAACTGTCATTGCTGTTTTTTAAGCTGGACCAAAGGTCACTTTAGTTTTGCGCCATAGATCCAATTAGATCTTCAGTGTAGTTAGCTGAAAAGTCCATATATGAAAGTGTCTTATGGCTGAAAAAATATTAACTTTGCAAGAGTGCTGAATTGCTATGTAATATCAATCAAAATATGCAGATGAGACTGTTGATAGCAGACACAAAAACAAGCTGCCGGAACTTATGCAGAAGGAAGTAAAGGAAAGTAAGAAGAAAGGACCAAACCTCAATTGTAAGAAGATAGAATTTATGATTGTCAACAAAAGGAACATCCAGAGATACAAATGGCAAATTGGTGGTACCAAAATCAAGCGAGGACAAAAAATGGAAATGTGACACTGAAATTTGAAGGCCTATTAGAATAATGCGGATGTGCATTGTGGTGCAGTGGATATCGACTCGGAACGCAAAATCAGGGAACCGAGTTCGAATTCCAGTTGAATTCCTTGCATTCACTTACGCGCAAATACCCTTAGGAAAGGTATTAATCCGTCTCTTCCTTCCAGTTATGGGTTAAATAACAGGACAGATTGGGTTCTATAACCTTGGCTGGCAACCAGTCTACTGCAGAAAGCAATAGCAACCTACTGCGGGATAATCTTCTGCCCAGTCAGTCATATCTCTTTCGAGACATGATTGCCCAAGTGTGTTTCATGTATGGCACTTATCTGACTGATTAGAATAATGAAAGCTGCCTCCTAAAAGCTAAGCAAAGTAATAAAAAAATGAGAAAATTATGTTAGAAACAGAGACAAGAGTGTTGAACTGTTAAGTAATATTGATCATCATAGATGGCAGTGAATGTTAGACAGTTTCCTCACAGATGAAGAAAATTGAGACAACAGATATATGGTTATGCATAATAATGCTGAGAATATTATAGATAGAACATATAAATATTGGTACATTTTTATAAAAAATTATAGCGATAAAGACAGAATGAGAAAGAGAGTGCTTAAATTTCTGTGAAACATAATGAGCAAAGAGTAGCTTAGAGAATTTAACACTCAAGACATATTGAAGGCAAGCAGGACAGAGGGAAACAAAAAACCTACCTAATGAGCTGATGTAAATGGATGATGAAATGGGTAGCAGAAAGTATAGTAAAAAGATAGATATTACTCAGAATTACAAAGGAAAAGTTGTGGAGAACCATGATCACTTAAGTCCTGAAGACGCATAGCACAGAGAACTAGAAATATCTACCCTGCTTTGTAGAGTGTACAATTGCATATTTTCAACTGATATCCAAGTTTTGCTAAAAGTTTTGATTTTGTGTGCAAATTTTAAAGGCAAGCAGTTTCTCATATTTTAAAGATTCTGCTATACCAAGCCTTTTATCCCCATTTCTTCTTATGTTGTACTAAGCTAAGGTTAGTCAATACTATTGATTTTACTAAGTATTTTTGATGATTCCGTTTTAGTTTGATTCTGTAAAGGAGCTGATACCAAATGGAGCAGAAACAGTATCCACATGCAAAGGTTAATCAAGGGAAGAACATCAAAGAGGATCAAAGAAATCAAGACAAGATGAAAGCAGAAAATGGCATTTCCTTTTTGAAATTTAGAATTCCTGTTTTTAGATCCACAGATATATTTCCACTTATTAGACTCATGAATGCTAGCACTGCTGTGAGTGTTTGTATAACCTTTGAAGAATATAGCTTCTGAATTGGTTTGCTAAGAAAATCAAAAACAGACGATAGGGTTTCAAATTATTCTCATTTCTAAGTCACGGATCGGAAGAGAAGACGACAGGCGATGAGAATAGTAGGGAGTGGAAAGAAAAGTATTTGATTCCAGCATGTATGATTTTCTTCTGTTCATCCATCTGTTGATTAGGGGCACCAGTACAGAAATATTTAACAGGAAATACATCGTTCCACACTTTGAATACCTGATCCTTCACAAAAATTTTTTTTTTATCTCTATTTCTTAGTGCTTGAATATTCTTTAATTAGTTACTTATATATATATATATATATATATATATATATATATATATATATCGCTCATTCACTAATGAATTAGAGCACTCTGGCTATTGGGCGTGAATAATGATAATATACATGCTAAAAAGTCTGCCTTCTTCTACCGAGCGCCCATACCCCAGAGGTAGAATCGCCGACTGACATTTTGGTCGGGTTTCAATCCTGGGTTAAAAGCAATCGGAGTCTAACCGTACTCATGAGCTGTGATACAGCAAAACAGATCTGTCTGCAGATGACTATCTATCTATCTATCTATATATATATATATATATATATATATATATCAGTTAGTCAGTTCAGTGCCATACGTGAAACATGCTTGGGCAATCATGTCTCGAAAGAGACATGACTGACTGGGCAGAAGATTATCCCGCAGTAGGTTGCCATTGCTTTCTGCAGTAGACTGGTTGCTAGCCAAGGCTATAGAACCCAATCTGTCCTGTTATTTTACCCATAACTGGAAGGAAGTATTTGTATGTAAGTGAATGCTATGAATTCAACTGGAATATATATATATATATATATATATATATATAATAATGAAGACCATTGTATATTTATTTATATATATATATATATAAGCCAAATTACTCTTGCTGTGGTTTGGTTCACATTCTTTTGTATGAATATCTATGGTTTCGGAGTATACCTAATTTCTAAAAAGGTATCATATGCAGAGACAAACCCCCAAGTTCCAATTAGGGGTTTGTGTCCCCATGACACCTCTTTGATCAAAATGGTTTGGGACAATTTCTACTATGTTACTGTGAACACTCTGATTACATAAAGGTGTCATATGCATACTTAGCTCTTTGTTCTTGTCACTGACCATGGGTGAGTAGTCAAAGTCAGAAGGAAATATAAATGAAATAAAGTCTAGGTGTAAAGCAGATAGTGAATGATTGGCAAAAGATCTGTGTCATTATTGTAGAGAAGACATTGTTAGTAACCTTAAAATTACAACACTGTAAATCATTAAGTTTTTCTTCTACTTGATTAAGATAAAAAAAAAGAAAAGCTTTCTTCTTTCATTATTTTAATATGGCGTAAATTATTGTAGAAACTTCATTCCCAGTAATACCAACCGTTCAAAATTAGAATTACTTAAAAAACCACTAAAATTTTTTTTTTGTGTATGGACCCCAGTAATATTACATGGGCCTTTTAGTTTCTAGACCAGTGGATCAAATGGAAATAATCATTTCAACATGACTCTTAAAAAAAAAAAATAAGTTAACAACTTCTGTACAGAAAAAGTCACCACAACCAAAATGTTTAAGATAGTCAAACACGTAAAGAAAAAAATTCATAAAACTCAAAAGAAATTGTAATCAATAACATTTCTGTAATCAACATGGAAATACTGGTGCTGATGGCACATTTGGCGCTCGTTTTGTTTTTTACAAACTAAATCAGTACAGAATTTGAAAGGGCTGAATTTCTTTTCTTTTTTTTTTTTTTTTATAAATTTTGGGTGTAAAAACCATGGATTTGTCTCAACTCATGAAGTCAGGTTCATTTACAAGTTCTTGAAAAAAAAAAAAAACAAAACATTTTTTTTCATGCATGCCTGTTTTCCTTGAGCTGTGTAAATCACAGATACATAGAAAATGATCTCATCTTCGGTTGCAAATTAACCGGCGCCTTGCTGCTTTGATATTATTTATTTTCAAAGTCTCGTCTGCAAACTTGTCTCCAAATAACAAAAACCAAAGCTTAAAAGCATTTTGCAAAATTTATATAAAAAAGATCTAAGCTTCATTTGATCACGTTAGTCTGTAATATGAAGCCATTACTGCTAGACATGATTAAAAAGAAAGCCATTGTAAATTGTGCTATCATCCAACTAACAAAATGATCAAAATAAGTAAATATTTTATATCTCGAAATTGTGCATCAAATGTTATTAACTTTACAGAGTACATTTCATCTAAGCATTAACAGAATTTAAAAAATAAAATATTTTTAGATTCTCTAATGTCATATGTAGAAATGATATGGCATATGTTTTGTTGGTTGATTGTTTAGCAGTGTATCAACCTCTATGGATTACTTAATGCCAAAATTTAAATATTTTGCATGCAATTGTATACTTTCCACTACAGATAAAATGTATTGTTGGTAACTCTTCTATAAAAATATCTTATTGGTATTACTTTATTTTTTGACGAAACAAGCTTTTCTGAAATAGAAAAAAATTGCTTTCTGTAGGTCTAAAATCATATTGTAATAGCAAAGGTGCCTTCCAATACTTAGGCAAAGTATTAAGAAACAGGATGTGCGTTGTGGTCCAGTGGATATCGGCTTGGAATGAGAAATCGGGGAGCCGAATTCGAATTCCAGTTGAATTCATCACATTCACTTATGTGCAAATACCCTTGGGAAAGGTATTAATCCATCTCTTCCTTCCAGTTATGGGTTAAATAACAGGACAGATTGGGTTCTATAGCCTTGGCTGGCAACCAGTCTACCGCAGAAAGCAATGTCAAACTACTGCGGGATAATCTTCTGCCCAGTCAGTCATGTATCTTTCGAGACATGATTGCTCAAGCGTGTTTCATGTATGGCACTTAACTGAATGACTGATTAAGAAACAGGGAATTTTCATTAGAAACAAAGAAAATAATTCTGCATTGTTATGTAATATTGGTCCTCCTATATGGTAATCAATGCTGGACAATCTCCTCACAGATGAAGAGAAGACTGTGTTTGAGTTCCTTAAAAATGCATTTGAATTGTGTTCTACAAAAAGGTTTTCGAATTATGTCTGAATACCATAAAAACAACCATTTGAGTTACATGCAAGTTTTGTAGAGGATGGAAAGTATGATAATAAAATTCAAAAGTGCATTAGGATAGTGAAAGATTCCTTCTTAAAGCTAAACAAAGTATTAAGTAACAGAAAAATTTAATCAGAAACAAAGAAATGAGTACTGTACTGTTATGCAATATAACTCCTCCTATTTGGCAGTGAATGTGGGAGAATTCGAGACTTAAAGCAACAGATTGGAGTAGATAGACTAAACTATCGCCCGGTTCACACTCCACCCACATCTATTGAACGGGTGAAGAGGCTCATACCTTGTTTCCTGTTTAGGATGCGGTTTCCGGTTTTCTCTTTTCCAATCTTTTCACTCTTTTCCTTTATTTTTTTTTTTTCAATTGGAGTAGATAGACTAAACTATCGCCCGGTTCACACTCCACCCACATCTATTGAACGGGTGAAGAGGCTCATACCTTGTTTCCTGTTTAGGATGCGGTTTCCGGTTTTCTCTTTTCCAATCTTTTCACTCTTTTCCTTTATTTTTTCTTTTCAATTGGAGTAGATCGATTAAACTATCGCCCGGTTCACACTCCACCCACATCTATTGAACGGGTGAAGAGGCTCATACCTTGTTTCCTGTTTAGGATGCGGTTTCTGGTTTTCTCTTTTCCAATCTTTTCACTCTTTTCCTTTATTTTTTTTTTTCAATTGGAGTAGATAGACTAAACTATCGCCCGGTTCACACTCCACCCACATCTATTGAACGGGTGAAGAGGCTCATCCCTTGTTTCCTGTTTAGGATGCGGTTTCTGGTTTTCTCTTTTCCAATCTTTTCACTCTTTTCCTTTATTTTTTTTTTTCAATTGGAGTAGATATACTAAACTATCGCCCGGTT
>JBBBDQ010028394.1:82500-320000 GCA_037127315.1 Ascarosepion bandense | reverse complement strand
TGTAAAGAAAATTCACTTAACCCCTAGACTGAAAGACTGGGCTATGTTTGAAGGTACAGTTATATTCAATTTTGAATCTGACCTTTTGGACTACTTTTGATAAAGTAGGCTAACTTGAGCAACAGATCTAAGTTGAATTTAAGCTCTACACTACTAAGATTTTAATTATTTTTTTTAATAATACATATTAGAGTTAGATGAAAAGTTCATAGACTGACCAAGATATAAATGTAAATTGACACACTAGTTCTTAGATGTGATGAACACATGTCAGTACAGACACAAAAGAGACTCTGGGTCATATATGAACATGTTTGATAAATCCAGTTATATCTTTATTAGTAGCAGAACAGGGTCAAGAGTAATAGTAAAGAATTAAAAATTTACTGAGAACAAAAAGAAAGAAGTTGTGGAGAACCAAGATCCCAAATTGTGGTGGTGTTTTAACGTAACTGAAGACGGAAACAAAACCTCTTTAATAGGCTTTACAGAACTAATTTCGCAACACAAGAGCATGCAGTAAACGCAAGAGCAGGTAAACAAAATGCCGAAGAAAGAAAAGAACTCAGCCTTTTTAAAGGAAAAAGAACGTGTGCAAAATCACGTGCAATAGAAATTTTTACGAAAATATAAGAGACATAGCACATAATAAAAGAAGACTTGACAAGAATGAAAACAATAATGTTCTCTTCAGCAGTTCAAAAATGATATCAATACTGACACAATCATGAAACACTGAAATATCATCCAAGATCATTTACTTACTTCTCTTACTGAATTCAATACATTCCTTTTTTTATTAGTTGATAAACACATGCATATGTAAAATCCCCTCTTAAATCACTGAAAAATGGTGTGTGTGCTCATGATTTTCTCAAAACTATAAATTAGGCCCATGAACACATATAAAAGGCAAAGTCAAAAATTATTTGCACTCTTGTCTCAAGATATCTTATGGTGTAAGTGTTAATAATTTTTTACTTAACCTCTTATACAAGGTGTGATGAGTAGATTGTAGCCATTTTATATTTTTAATTCTGCAAATGCATGTTGATTTTAATCGACTGCATAGTATCGTAAAGTTAGTAGGAAACCATCTTATAAAAAAAGAGCACCATGATACAATTCACTTTGCCAAAATTTTGGAACTGGCATGCTGCTTGGCATTTGCACTAGAAGCTCTAATATGAACATTTAAGGGTGTTTTGGCATCAATCTGAGGACAGTGCAGAAGATTCAGAAAGAGTTGGATGATAGATCCAGTCAGCATCGTGGTATTTGGTGGGAATACTAATGATATCAACGACATGTCTTCATTTGTCTTTTCACAAAGTTTCAGACTCAACTTGGTGGCCTACATCAAGTGTCTTGAGGAGGTAGTGCTGTTTGCGGTCAAGAGGGTGGTTGCTGGATAACTCTATATCTGGTTACAGAACTCTGCATCATGCCATACAAGCAGGAGAACTGAGTCATGATTGTCAAACAATTTTTTTCAACAACATCACTCCTTACTTCCGGCCACATAATTCCCCAGACTGCAACCACCTTCATTATTATATTTGGGATGCAGTTGAGTGAGAGACCAACAAAACTCCTTGTAACACACTAAAATGAACTGAAGGCAAGGATTATACCAGCATTCACCAAGTTGAACAAGGAGACCGTCCAGAAGAGTTGCAGGTCGATTCTAAAGTTTCCTAGAGGCAGTAGTTGAAGTCAATAGTGATTTTATTGAATAAATTTACTCTTTAGTATTTCAAGATAAATGTGTGTAATTTTGAGTAAATATATCTTAAAATGAGATGTCAGTCTTACTTTCATTTTTCCACAATTTAAATGACAATTAAACTATTTCACCATGTATCTGGAATCAACACCTTATTTGGAATTAATGTAATCAGAATTTAACTTAATCTTTAAAAACAGGCTTATAGAACTAGCTTTTCAAACAAAATTTTTAGTAATTATTTATATTCAGACTTATCCTTGTTGTTATGCAATCTTTCAGCTGTTGAGTTCTTTGGCCTTCTTCAAGTGACTATATATACAAATCAACTTCAGTGAAAATGGAAATGAACACTTTATTCAATCTATCGAGAAATATTGTTCTCATCCTAATGACATAGGGATATCTCAACTTGTTCTTTTTAGTACTTTTCAGTTATTGCTCTTCTGGATTCCAATGAGTTTGAATCTGCACTATCTGGTACAGGGATTAAACTCACAATTACTATGCCATCTGCAAATAGCAAAAGAACACTGTGAAATACTTTAGTGTTTTTTTTTTGTTAAATGCTTTGAGAAACTTCTTTCAGTTTTCTCATTCATGAAATGATGTTTGTGCTTAGTTTTAAGATACACATGATTAAAGTAAAAAATATCCTATTATAGCATGTTCAACTTAAACAGCTTGAAAATTCTGAAGTAATGACTTGAAAAATGTTTGCTGCTGCTGCTGTTATCATACAGTCTTATTTGCCAAATAAATTATCCCAGCCACTAGTTAATCTTTTGATTTTATCACCCAATAGGTTTATTAATAACCCCTACATATTAATTTGTAGAGCAGTGATTGCAAAGAAAGAGAAGAGTAGAAGCCAACAAGATGAGGAAAATTAACAGTATGGGAATATTTCTGATTTCAGTGATGCATTTTAAGATATTTTGAGCCATTGTTGGATATATTATTACTTATTTGTTGGTCACTAATTTATTTTTATTGCAACATAATATGAAGTATTGCCAGCAAGGTTTCATGGAAATATTTTTCAATATTTAAAACATTTTACTCAAGACATTGATGGACATTTATTTTTAGTTTTCCTTCTTCAGGGTTTTGTTGCAGTTTGAAAGATTCTTGTTTTTAATCATTTTCCAACCCACTTATCGGCTTTCTATAAATGAGAATGGGCAGAAAAGTTCTTGCCTGACTATAAAGAAGTGATGCTAGAGCTGTGAACTTTTGCCTGCATCAATTTCAACCCTTCTTATTTATAACTGCATTCTTTTTAGGTAAACTGAGATCTAACTGTTCAAAGATGACTTCAAATGTAACTAGTGGTGACTTCTCCTGAAGATGGACAAAATTTGACATAATAGTGTTATAATGTGCTTGTAGAAAAAGGGCTTATCCTCAAGGATCATTCATGCTTGTAAAGATCTTATGGAACAACCAGCCAATAATCAACTAGAATAGGAGTTGATTCTAACTGACCAAAAAACCACCAGGGCAAATTGGTAGGTGGTTTTAAATAATAACCTGGGAGATTCCATTCTGTTACAGGCAAGTCTATTCTGTAAGCAGTGATTGGCTGATAATTTCAGTATGTATATTGAGCTCCATAAATATTCAGCACAATATCCACATTCTGGAATATTCACCATGTAAGGGAGACAAAAGAAGACAGCCATGTTGAAAGGCAAGTTATTTGACTTCTACAATGCTGACATTGTTTCGACATTAGGGGATGACACTTTATCCTGACATACAGTGCAAAAGTGGGTAGCTGAAATTAGCAGAGGAAGGGAGTTTAACATCCTGCAACTGCCAAAGAATACCTAGATCATGTTCACTTCATGGTGATGGATAACAGGTGATGGACTATAAATCAAATAGATAATGAAATTAGCATATCCTGTGAGAGAGCTGAGAACAGTTTGCACAATCAACTTGGTATGACAAAGGTTTCTGCTTGGTAGGTGACACATCTTACAATTGATCAAAAGTGAACCAGATAGATCACATGATGGGGAAAATCCGACATGTTTTGAGGCAAATCCAGCTGGTTTCCTTGGACGTTTCCTAACCCAGGATGAGAGTTGGATTCATTATTTTGAGCCACAAAAAAGAGATAATTTAGTGAAAAACCCCCACCCACTCACCTGCCAAAGAAGGCCAAGGTTGTTCCATTTACAGTTAATGGCCTCAGTTTTTTGAAATTCAAAAGACATTGAATTTATTAACTATCATTAAAAGGGCCATATGATTTGAGAAGGGAGGGTAGTTTTTGTGTATTAATACTTATTGTACCTTCCTCAAGACATTTTTAAAAATAAAAAAAAACATTTTTTATCATGTTATAAAGAGTGGAGGCCTGTTCATAATATAAATACAGTGGTAAATCTACTAGTGATTTCTTAAAGAATTATATGCCCTTCATTTTTATTTCAAATGCCAAGTTTGAAACACTGTCATTGATAACTGCATAATATTATGAACTAGAAAAATAAAAGATATTATCAATAGTACGCAGTTTCCCATATTTTTTTTTACAAATGTACCCACATTCTTCCTCACTTGTTTTGACCTTGTGTCATACCAAGCTAAGCTTGTTAAATAAAGCAAATTATATCATCTGAGAGAATTGATTATTTTTCATTAGTTACAAAATTCTGACTTTTGAGGCAAAAAAGAAAGTATTTTTTTTATCATTTTCCCCAAGCTAGGTAATAAAGCCACTAAGAGGCAAGGGATTAGTGAGGATGAAAAAATATGAAAAAATTATGAAAAAAGAGAACAATAAAAGAAGAGAAGATTAAAGATTGGTGCAACACAATCTTCCTATCCCACCATTTTGCCTTAGGGCTTATAAATCACAATCTAAATAATAAAAATAAAATTACTGTTTTCATAATGATCAGAGGAAAAAAATTATAAAATAAAAGATACAATGCTTTTTCCAGATACTTCAAAGAGATTAGAAATTGTTTTTCAGACAAGTTTCATTGTCAGTGTTTCAAACACTTATTAATTTTTCTCTCTATTTTTGCTTTTAATTTAACAAAAACAACAAGTGAGGCACACACAGTTTATGCTTCAATCTAATGAACAACTTGAGTCAACAATAAAAACATGTTCTCAAGTCTAGACATTTGACAGTTTTGACAGAAAACATCTTTGTCATTAAATGGACACAAAAGATTCACAGGCAGTCTTATGCCAAACAGTGTTGCAGCTTGTGCTTGTGAGAAAGTTGAAGTTAAAAGGAAAAGAAGAGGTTGAATGAAGGGGATTTAATTAGCTCAAATAATGATGACACATCAAAAGGGAGAAAGGAAGTTTGGAGAAACAATTACCCTCACCCATGTTTTGCAAAAAGCAAACTGAAAGTTCCTTCAACCAAAGTGAATTTAACTCATTGAACCCTGAGATTTGACCATTTCATTTACTTTTTTGCTTTTGATCACCCAATCAGTCAGGGAAGTGTACTACATGATATATGCTAAGGTGATCATGTTTCTTTTGGTTTATGACTGACTAGGTAGAAGATTTTCCCACAGTAGGCTGCCATTTCTTCTGAGGAGACTGGTTGCCAACTGAGGTTATAGGATCCAGTCTGTCCTTATATTCAACTCATAGCTGTGCTTTTTGGTGTAATGAATAACAAATTAGGATGAGAAAGCAGAGAGATCAACTCAAATTCCACTCCTGTTTGTTACATTCAATTACACACAAATGCCCATGGGAAAGGTCTGAATCCATCAATGATCCCTCCCCGACCACAGCTATGGGTTCAGCCAATACAAGGCCCATAAAGATAATCTGCTGTACAGACTAAATGGCACCTCCAACACATAATGTAAATTACATATACATAAGAGTTAACACTCAGGGGTGACAGACTGTTTCATGCTAAGTCTGTTCATAATATAAATACAGTGTGGCCTGATGATTGGGCTTAGCATGAAACAGTCTGTCGCCTCTGAGTGTTGACTTCAATGTTCACTCTTTTATATTTACATACACTCTATCTCTGATATTGAGCGCTTTATCCTATAAATATAGCACACCTTAAAACTATATATATATATAATTAAATAGGAGATGGTCCACTTCTGTTTCTTATAAAATCAAAATTGAATCAGATATTAAAAGATTAAGCAAGGATTTGGGTTTACTCAGAGAATATAGTTTCCACAAGGAGTCCTAAAAACAACAACAGCATTCTCCAGAAGAGCAAGTCCCACTTCTTAGTTTATTTCTCATCTCACTGAAAAAGGAAATGCCAACTTTCTTTCTCTTAATGCTCCAATTAAATCAAAAAGACTACTAATATATAGCAAGTATCATGAATATTATGGCCAATATTTTGTTCAATTAACAGGCTTATTAAATCTACTAGCAGTATAGCCTGGCATTGCTTGGGTGTAATGAAAACTTTAAAACTAATCCATGGTCCTGGAGTTCAGACTCTTTGGACGTTGGCACGAAAGATTAAAAGCAATAGTTGTTTCCAGTTAAAGCGAAACCGTAGACTGAAAGAAAAATGAATGGGTCTAAGTCAAATTTTGATTTCCTGGTATCGATATCAAATGTTTTTTTCATCGTAAATTGAATTTTGAAGGCTAAATAAGTTCTCTGAGTAAATGGTATCATGGCTGAGACTAAGAACTACAATTATACCTACTTAGAGCCAAACCCAAAGCAAAAACTAAAATAAAAGGGCTAAAAAAATACAGACATACAGGCAGACAAACAGACACACACAAACATCTTGCCTTTTACGTATATATATTATCAATTTTCTGCACTATTGTAAGAAATGCAACCTTGTAACTTCTGAATATTGTTTCTCATGTCTTTGTCTATGAGTGTATCAAATTTGATTAAAATCGGGCCACTCCTTCTATAACCCAATTTTTTCAATTGATTTTCGATATTTATCAGGGGTACTTCAACACAAAACCTAGCTAAGAACACTTGCAGACACTTATAGTACAACTGTGTAAATTTTCAAGAAAATCAGTTCAGCCGTTTCGGAGTCTATAGATAACAAACACACACACAGACATACACACAGAGACAAAGTTCCATTTATAAATAAGTTTAGATATACATTATATATATATATATATATATATATATATATAGTCATCTGCAGACAGAGCTGTTTCGCTGTATCACAGCTCATCAGTACGGTTAGACTCCGATTGCTTTTTAACCCAGGATTGAAACCTGACTGAATTGGCCTCAGTCGGCGATTCTACCTCTGAGCTATGGCCGCTCAGTAGAAGGAGGCAGACTTTTTAGCATGTATATTATTATCATTATACACGCCCAATAGCTGAGAGTGTTCTAATTCATTTCTGAATGAGCGATGCATATATGCTAGAGTAGCTACTGTTTTTCAAAGTTTACCATTCTTCCGGAGTGATATATATATATATATATATATATATATATATATACACATACAAAGCAACACTTTTTTTAATCAAACATTAATTCATATTACTATAAAGACTATATTTAGTGGATACATGTGTTTCAATAGATGTAGATGTAAATTTCCTTCTGTTTTAAAGACTGAATTTAATGTTTACTGCTGAGGAATTTTTGAACTTTAAGGTTACTTTCTTAATTCTTCATCTCAGAAATTCATTAATTTCACTGTTTAAAAACATGGATGTGTACCCAAATATGTGTACCCACTAAATGTAATGTTTATAACAACAATATACACACACAGAAGTATGAATGATGACTTTCTAAGTGTAAATTAGATATAGCACAATCCAAAAGTATGGGAAACCCAGCGAGGATTGAACTCACAATTCAGTAGTAATTATTTTAGAGAGGCAAGCTTGCTAGCTATTACACTGTGTTGAGGTGTCCTGCATATATGTGTATGTATATAAAATATGTCATAATAAAGTTTCTTTTATCATTAAAACTACTGAAAAACCAACAATCTTGGCGCCAAAAATTATCACAACACTATATTATATATGTGTGTGTGTGTGTGTGATTGTGCAGCCAATATTATTTATTAAGTTACATGTCCTTTGAAGGACTGTATTCTTGATCAATCCAGGTTTCTAAATAATTACCCTAGAAGTTGTTTAACTGGATAACATGTTGCATCTCTCTGACAATAACTTAATTCAATCTCATTTAAATACACATGGAGACTTATCAAACTCTATCCATAAAATACTTGCTGATAATAAAAATATACCATCATCCACATGTAAAAAAAAAAGGCTAAAAATAATGAAAACATTATCAATAAACAGGAAAAATCCAACACTTAATAATATCAACTTTGAACATAATAAAAATATGCTCACTATTTTTGGAATATTAAAAAAAAACTATGATGCTACATATCTACAAAACCCCCTTATATATTCAGTTAAAGTAAAAATAGAGTTCATCGTTAATACTAGCTAAAAGCACTTAAATAAATAAAATATTCAGACAATTTTATTATAATTTATGTTCTGAAAAGAAAAATAGAAATACACATGAAAAATTATATAAAAACTTGACTATCAATTTTAATGAAACTTGCATATAGACACACAAATATACATACATATATATATATATATATATAAAAACAAGTTTTATAAATCAAAGGTCTTTTCACTTTCCAACAGGGGTGTATTATGTAAAATACTTCGATCAGAAATTGCAAAGACAATATATAAAGATGAATAAGCAAATCTTGTCAGTGTTATTCAATAAAACTTGTTTGCAAGGATTATTGCTGCTTATATATGCATATAATTAAGTTTTTATTTTATTTAAAATTAATTTAATTTACATGGCAACACGGAAATTTCTGCGTTTTGAAATTTTACCTCTTCATCAAGCAATGTTGACTCATTGTTATGAAAATGAGTTACATTTGAATGTAAAAAACAATATGCTTGTTATTTAAAGAGTTAATATTGAGCGGAAAGATAAAACAAATTTAGATTTTATGTATGTGTTTAACTTAATCAAAATGAGTTCAAGTTTTAAATTTGAAAATATAGGTTATATGTTTGGGGAATACAGGGTTTCTTTCAAGCTTAATGGGAAAGTGTCAGCTCATTGAGCTACAGTCTAAAATATCAATTAACTTACGTATATCTAGTAATTTGTCTTGCATTATAATATTATTTAAATAGATATTAAAAATTGAGGAGAAAAATGCACACTAAACTGAAATAAAAATAGTTTAATCATACCAAGCGTCCGTTTAGGTCAGATCAAAAATAAAAATAAATGTTTCCTTTCTTTCCTTTTCATTTTTAAAAAATGCTGGGATACAGAGAAAGCTAAGACAATAATCTTGTAACAATAATGGATACATCACATCGAAAATACCAGACCCTCGATAAATGGGCAAAGGTCAAGCTGTTGCCCTGGACATCTCCAAAGCATTTGATAGGGTCTGACATGATAGCTTTCTGTGCACGCTACAGGGTTATGGTATCACTGGATGCTTTCTTGATTTGATCCAATCCTTCCTATCAAACCACATAATGAAGGTCATCTTCAACAAGCATGCCTCCATATCCTACCATATAAATGCTGGTGTCCCCCAGGGCTCTATCCTAGGCCCAATGCTCTTTCTGATTTTCATAAATGATCCCCCTGACATGATCAAATCCCAAGTAGGCATCTATGCTAATGATACCCCATTTACTCCTGCCTCAGTAAGAAATCTAATGAGGCATCCAAACATAACCTCACTGTTGATCTTGAGAAGAACCTACACTCAGTGGTAGACTGGGGTAAGAAATGGCTTGTAAATTTTAATGCTTCTAAAACGATGCTAGTATCTGTCAATCACCACAGGCAGTCCCTCCTACCCCTCCCCATCAGGATGGACCAAGTGAGTCTCCTTGAAAGCAATATATTGCACCTCCTCGGCCTCATTCTCTCTTCTGATCTCAAGTGGAACCATTACATTGAATCAATAGTGAAATTCACTGCTAGAAAGTTTGGGTGACTGTGTCAGGCCAGGAAGTTTTTCCTGCTTGAGTTCATTTTGCACATATACAAATCAACCATCCAACCATGCATTGAATACTGTTGTCATAGCTAGTCAAGTGCACCTGCTATTCACCTTAAGGTTCTCAACAGGCTCCAAAGGAGAATCTGTAATGTGATCAGTCCCGACCTGGCAGCTTGACTCCAGCCACTTTCTCATTGATGGGATGTGGCTTCTCTCTGTCACTTTTACAAATATTTTCATGTCTTCAGCTCTGATGAGCTTAGCTGATACCACTTCCACAAGAATTTACTTGAGCAACCAGACTGGCAACAGGTTTCCACCCTTTTACAGTTAAATCAACTAAATGCAGCTGCTACTTCTACTCCAGCAGCTTCTTTTTCTTGCACTCCCCATCTGTGGAACTCCCCTCCGTATACTTGCTTTCCTGATGGCTACAATCTCCAAGAATTTAAATGCAATGTCAATTGCCATCTCTTAGCCATCTGACTCTAGTTCTTCTCTCGTCCTTTCCCCATCATCCCATGTATCGTTCTTTTCCTTTCTCACTCTACTCTTGCAACTTTCTTCACACCGATACTCCTATCCTTCTTTTGCCCTTTCTCTGACACCCCTGTAACCTGTTCATCTTTCTCTTTGCTCTCCTCCTGCTTAAACTTTCACTCTTCTATTAACTAGCCCCTGTGCACCAGTGGCGGTACAGCCTTGCTTGGGGTGAAATGATTAGAAAAAAAAAAGGAACAGTCTAGACTGTAGCTCAGTGAGCTGACACTTACTTGTTAAGCCTGAAAGAAGAAATCCTGTATTCCCCAAACATATAACCTATATTTTCAAATTTAAAACCTGAACATCATTCTGATTAATTAAATTAAACACACATAAAACCTAAATTTTTCTGTCTTTCTTAGTCTATATTAACTCTTTAAATAATAAACATATTGTTTTCTACATTCAAATATAAATCATTTTCACAACAATGAGTCAACATTGCCTGATGAGGAGGTAAACTCTCGAAACACAGAAATTTCTGTGTCGAAATGTAAATTAAATTCATTTTAAATAAAAAACAAATTTAATTAGATTATATTGTGCTCTATGATATATGTTGTTTAGAGCACTTTTTCAAAAAGTAAATGCTGGAGAACTCAGGATTCTAAAACTGTTGGTTCTCTTCACCTGGATATATATATATATATATATTGTTCTCACTCACTGATGTATAAAAGCATATATGACCAGTAATATGTGGCAAAGATGAAATGAAAGCCATTATTTTTTTTAACAATTGAGTATAACAGTCATATCTAGAGATTTAATTTCATCGATTGTGAGTAATTCCTTTTTAATGCCCTGAAAGCCGTATTTATAAGAAGATGTTAATGACGTTTATGAAGGCTAAAATTCTTGTAAAAAGAGATGTTTTATACTATAATTCACACATGATATCAATAATATAAATATCACTCATTTCCCAAAAAAAATTTTCCAGTATTGGTTGGTTAACATTAATTTAATTTAAAAGTTTAACATGTAGAATAAAATTTAAATTCCTCTAGAAAAAAATTGTTAAAAAATTAAGTTCTTTCTTAATGTAAAGATTTTGATAGACATCGGAAAATCTTTTGGATTGCCTTTCAGACCTGTGAGGAATTTTTTTTTTGCTGCCAAACCAACCACATTTTGACCGAAAATATGCAGACTTACTTACTCTCTCTCTCTCTCTCTCCCGGACTCCCTGTAATTTTACATCTGAGCCAGACTTTTCACCCTCACTCAGTTTTTTTTAGCATCAAACTCACCCCAAACTTATTTTATGAAGAGGTGCTGAAAAATTCTCTGCTTGGCCCATTTCACAAAATTTAACCAAATTTTTCCAGAATAAATTTTGGTTTAGAATGAGCCACTTTGTTAAGGTAACTTGTGGACTTAGATTAGTACAGGAGAGCAACAAAAAACAGGAACCTGTGGAGAGTCATGGTTGTCCATGTACTGAAGTTTTATGGCACACAGAGAGTAAACCAGAAACAACATTAATGTAAAAAAGACTTGGAAAAAGTTTTTAATAAGAATATTGTTTCATCTGAGAACTTTGTAGACCATTAACTCCATGTGTTTTTAGTAATTCATATTTTGTAAATGATTGATTACGGAAAGGATATAATCCCAAAAATGCTTCAAAAGTCAAAACCCTATGACCAAAACAGAATTAAAATAAACAAGAAATGCAAATAAAAAGAAGGAAAAAAAAAAGTTAGTCAAAAATTATTATTTGCTGTAACAGGAATCCATCAAGAATGTTTTATGTTTTGGGCATTACTTTCAAAATAGTGTCCTGGATATAGTGTAAATCAGCTAAAAGTGACATTACAAAGAGAAGGAAAAAGAGAAGAAGTACTGTGAAGGATAAATACTGTGATGGCATTTGTTCCCTATGAGAGCAAATATAATACCGAGGTTGATTTAATATTGGGTCCCACATGCACACAGGCAAAAACTATTTGGGCCCTGCAACTGCTACTGCCTGTGTTAAGAGTTAGGCCCACTCTTATCATATGATAGGGAGGCACTTCTACTAGGAATGATGATAGGGAGGCACTTCTACTAGGAATGATGATAGGGAGGCACTTCTACTAGGAATGATGATAGGGAGGCACTTCTACTAGGAATGAGGATAGGGAGGCACTTCTACTAGGAATGAGGATAGAGGCACTTCTACTAGGAATGAGGATGGGGAGGCACTTCTACTAGGAATGAGGATAGGGAGGCACTTCTACTAGGAATGATGATAAGGAGGCACTTCTACTAGGAATGATGATAGGGAGGCACTTCTACTAGGAATGATGATAGGGAGGCACTTCTACTAGGAATGAGGATAGGGAGGCACTTCTACTAGGAATGATGATAGGGAGGCACTTCTACTAGGAATGAGGATGAGCACTTCTACTAGGAATGATGATAGGGAGGCACTTCTACTAGGAATGAGGATGGGGAGCACTTCTACTAGGAATGAGGATAGGGAGGCACTTCTACTAGGAATGATGATAGGGAGGCACTTCTACTAGGAATGAGGATAGAGGGCACTTCTACTAGGAATGAGGATAGGGAGGCACTTCTACTAGGAATGATGATAGGGAGGCACTTCTACTAGGAATGATGATAGGAGAGCACTTCTACTAGGAATGATGATGAGGAGGCACTTCTTCTACTAGGAATGAGGATAGGGAGGCACTTCTACTAGGAATGATGATAAGGAGGCACTTCTACTAGGAATGAGGATAGGGAGGCACTTCTACTAGGAATGATGATAGGGAGGCACTTCTACTAGGAATGATGATAGGGAGGCACTTCTACTAGGAATGATGATAGGGAGGCACTTCTACTAGGAATGAGGATAGGGAGGCACTTCTACTAGGAATGATGATAGGGAGGCACTTCTACTAGGAATGAGGATAGGAGGCACTTCTACTAGGAATGATGATAGGGAGGCACTTCTACTAGAATGATGATGGGGCTTTTTCTACTAGGAATGAGGATGAGCACTTCTACTAGGAATGAGAGTGGGAGGCACTTCTACTAGGAATGATGATAGGGAGGCACTTCTACTAGGAATGAGGATAGGAGGCACTTCTACTAGGAATGATGATGAGCACTTCTACTAGGAATGATGATAGGGAGGCACTTCTACTAGGAATGAGGATAGGGAGGCACTTCTACTAGGAATGAGGATAGGGAGGCACTTCTACCAAGACAATGATGATAGGGAGGGCACTTCTACTAGGAATGATGATAGGGAGGCACTTCTACTAGGAATGATGATAGGGAGGCACTTCTACTAGGAATGAGGATAGGGAGGCACTTCTACTAGGAATGAGGATAGGGAGGCACTTCTACTAGGAATGATGATAGGGAGGCACTTCTACTAGGAATGATGATAGGGAGGCACTTCTACTAGGAATGATGATAGGGAGGCACTTCTACTAGGAATGATGATAGGGGGAGAGCACTTCTACTAGGAATGATGATAGGAAACTTCTACTAGGAATGATGATAGGGAGGCACTTCTACTAGGAATCTCCAATATGATTTAGTTTATCACCTGTGTTGTCTTCTGATAAACCAAGATTTATCCAAACAGCAGAATACCATATGAAGGAATGAAATTAGTTCTACAATTGCAAAAAAAAAGGTGCCTTTTTAACCACATCAAAGATGTATTCTTGTATTTTTATTAGATGTTACAAACAGCACCCAACTAATCAGTAATCATTACTCTAAGTCTACTTCCTTTTTCACATCTGGACATTGCAGCCTGACTAAATTTTTCATTTTATACTAAACTTTAACTTAGATTCATTTCTGATATCATCTAGCCACTGATTGCTAATATTCATGTTTCTATAGTAACAGACTCAGAGATATTGCACAGAATCTTCATTATTTCTTTTTTAAAATCCTCATTTTCATCCTTCAAGTTTTTTATTATATCCCCTCTTTCATCTTTATTTTGTCTGTTTTTAAAATAAGATTTCTAACAGCTCTATTGTTATAGATTGTGGATAGCTGTAAAATGAAATTAATTTGAAATTCTGTACCCAGTGCCAACATGGTGACAATTGTTAGCAGAAGATTGCAAAAAGAAAATGAGCTCAAATAAGAATCTGTATTTGTGTTAATCTGTTTTCATAGATACAAAATCCTTAATTCACATAGATTTTAATTAATGATAATATCCTCATGTCTTATTTGTTGATAATCTTTTCACATTAAATCTCAAGAACAAATTCTTGTCACTAGCAGTTCTAAAATAGATTGAATGAAAAAAAAAATGCAGAAAACATAAATTACTGAATGTGTTGCTTAAAAGTAGAAAAAAATAAAAATATTAACCTCAAGGCTCTCTCCTATTCAATTTCTCTTTTTTTCTGCCTAGGAAGATTCTTATCTATGCATATCATATCAGTTTATGGATGCACTTCATAGAATCAAGATGATTAGAGCTTTGCAATTGATCTCTCCTCTTATCTGGTTCTAACAGCTCCAAAAGGAAAAGAAACTATCAAAGCTGAGCTAGTATCATTTCAACCTCACTGATCAGGCCCTAACTTTCTGCAGTCACAATGAAGAGTTGCACTCTCAACAAGGCTCAATACTTTGAACATTTATTGGATCTCGAGTTCACTTCAGAACTCAAGTAAAACTATGTGTATAATTAATTACTAAAGATGCTGGAAAAACAATGTCAGCTCATTTCATTGCTCCTGGAAACTTGGATGCACAATTTTGTATTTGGAGAGCCAACTTCAATTCCTGCTAGGTTCATTATATTCAATTATGCACAAATACCCTGGGAAAGGTATGAATCTACTTGTTCACCTCACTAGCTATGGGTTAATTAGTAAGACTTGTATCACTAAACTACTATTATCTTACAAAAATTTCTTACCATCTAAAAATATTTTCTGTTTTTAAATAACTTGCAAAGGGTTGATAATTCATAGAAATAAATGAATCTATCAACCATCACCTCAGATGGACAATGAGTGATTTCTGTTTGAGTGTAAAGACAAACAAGAAAACATATATCAAAAGAACGATGTGATTTTAGGGAAAGGAGCAAAAAGAAAGCATGGCTAATAAATGAATGAAAGAAAAGAAAAGAAAAAAAAAGAAAGATAAAGATGATAAAACTAATGTCTGTTTCAGTGAAAAAGAAAACCGTGACCATTTTGAATCTTTTCATTTGTACTCTCTTACTTCTTTAAATAATGAACTGCATTCATATTTATGATTGTGATGGTAATATTTTAGGAAAGTTGTGAAGCTCAAATATTTAATGAGGCAATAAGGGAATTTCCATGAGTATTTTTGACTGTGGAACTCACCAGGAGCTTATTGAATAATTAACTAAAGAATTGAAATTCATCTAAAAATCCAAAGAAGAAAACTGAAATTTTCACAGGTAATTCTAGTTATGTGTAATGTAAATGCATCGCTAGTGATTTTACTATAAGAATGAATATGAAAATTAAAGAGAAAAGGATTGTTAGTGCTCAAAAATTAACTGTTTTACTAACAAAATAAGGCAATTATTGTATACAAGTGGATTCATGCCATAAAAAATGACAGCAAAATATTTATATTGATATGCAGTCTAAATTGACGCCAACATATATACTGGTGTACCTACTACTGAGTATAATACATTAAAACATAAAAACAAGATTTATATATATATATATATATATATATATATAATAATCGTGTCGCCCCATGTAAGGCATTTTACTGCCACTGTTGTGCAGGGGTTTACATAAGAGGAATGTTATAAGAAGGAGTGAGAGGTTGCAGTGGGTGTCAGGAAGAGAGCAGGAGAAGGAAGAGAATACTGATGAGAGTGGGGTGGACAGAGAAAAAAGCATGAGAGAGAGGATGTAAGTTAGTGAGACAAGAGATGACTATTGACTTTAATTTAAATTCTTGGAGATTATAGCTGTTGGGAAAGCAAGTATGCGGAAGGGATTTCCACAAGGACCTAGTTGCTAATCTTGTGGCTCGAGGAAATTCATATATAGCGGGTATCACAAATACTTTCACGGCTTAGTTCATCGGAGCAGAAGCCGTGAAAGTATTTGTAGAAGAGACACAGGGAAGACACACTGCGTCGATGAGAAAGCGATTGTCTCCTAGCTGCCAAGTCGGGATCGATCACATTACAGATTCTCCGTTGGATTTGGTCGAGGATACCTAAGTGGATAGCAAGAGCACCCAACCAGATGTGCAGGATTGTTTTGGATGGGAAAAACTTCCTGGCCCTACACAGAGAACCGACATTCTTAGCAGTGGATTTAGCTATGGATTCTATATAGTTATTCCACTTGAGGTCTGATGTGAGAGTTAATCCGAGGTGACGCAGTGTTTTACTTTCAGGGAGAGAAGCCTGATCCATGTTGATGGGCAAGAGGAACAACTGTCTCTGGTAGTTATTAGATAGCAGCTTCGTTTTAGAAGCATTAAAATTTAAGAGCCATTTCTTACCCCAGTCCACCACAGATTGGAGGTCCTTTTCAAGCTCGGCAGTGAGGTTTGCTTTGTCAGCTTCAGCAGATTTTTGATCGAGACAAGAGTAAACCGTAGTGTCATCAGCATATATGTCCACTTGAGATCTTATTACATCAGGGAGAGCGTTAATATAGTTAAGGAAAAGCATAGGACTTAGAATAGAGCCTTCAGGGACACTCGCATTCATGTGATAGTATTGGGAGACTTGTCCGTTCAATACTACCTTCATTTTAGGGTTTGAAAGGAAGGCTTGTCTATTCAATACTACCCTCATTGTACGGTTTTGAAAGGAAGGCTTGTCCATTCAATACCACCCTCATTGTACAATTTCAAAGGAAGGACTGGATTAGATCAAACAATTGTCCAGTTCAATGGTCTTTATTATAATAGAGAGGATATATATATATATATATATATATATATATTTCACTACTCAATGACATAATCAGTGCAAAAAAAAAGAGTTAAATTGTTAAAGAGCAAACATGCGGCAAGAGCTTTCTAAACGTAAAGTTTAATAACTGGTAGTACAGAGAATGAACTGAGGTGATGCTGTTTCACTATTGTCTCTCTCTCTCTGTGACAGTGGCAGAAGGGAAATTATATATATATATATATATTTACGCAAATAAATGTTACAGTCTTTAGTATAATAGAGAGGATGGCTTGCATAATAAAAGCTGACAGCATAAAGACCATAGGCGTATATAACTTGTACCCAACCCTGGTCAGTGGGAGTGAGGGGATAAATTAGATGTTATAAGTTTGTTTTCTATTTTATCTAATAAAAATTAATTTGATTTACTATGCAGTGGTGTGTGACAGTGAAAATTCTTTTCTACTGAGGTGGTAACTCAATTATTCAGACCAATGGCATTTTGAATGGAAGAAGAATCGTGCTGTTCATGCCAACAGCAGATGCCAAATACAATTAATGAAAAAACAAAGCCTGCTTCTCTATTTGGTTGTCACGAAAATAGTAAATTGCATCAAATACCAATGAATAATGTTTACACTGTCCTGTCTACTTCTCAAGTGGCTAGATAATTATGAATCACATGCAGTGTTTTTAAAAATACATCTTTTTCTTTGAGGGGGTGGATAAATCAATATTTACTTTTCCTCTTATTACTCTTGAGATTACAACAATGTTGAGGTCATTTTACATTCTTTGTTGTTAAGTAAGCAGTATAGATTGGAAACAGGGTAGGTCTGACAGAGACATCACCTTACCAATCCAGTCACAGAGATCAACGCAGAAGCAAAGGCAAATATAATCTATCTACATCCATTTTTTTCTAAACTATGTTGTCTGCTACCAAAGTAAATGCTTTTGCATCAGACCTAAATTTTCTTCTTTATTTCAGTCAGTTAAGTGCCATACATGATACACGCTTGAGTGATCATGTCTCAAAAGAGGCATAACTGACCGAGCAGAAGATTATTTCACAGTAGGTTGCCATTACTTTCTGTGGTAGACTGGTTGCCAGCCAAAGCTATAGAACCCAATCTATCCTGCTATTCAACCCATAGCTGTTGGGAGAAGAGGTGGATTATATTATTAAGTACAAATTAGTGGGGGATCTGTTTACTAATTCATGCCAATAAAACCGATCCCCACTTTATGACCAGTAGAAGCTTTAATTATGCTTTCAACTATTCAGTCAGTTAAGTGCCATACGTGATACATGCTTTAGGTGATCGTGTCTTGAAAGAGACATGACTGACTGGGCAGAAGATATTCCCACAGTAGGTTGCCATTGCTTTCTGTGGTAGACTGATTGCCAACCAAGGCTATAGAACTCAATCTGTTCTATTATTTAACCTATAACTAGAGAGAAGAGATGGATTAATGCCTTTCCCAAGGATATTTGTGTGCAAGTGAATGTGTGGAATTCAATTGAGTCGATATCCATTGCACCACAAGGCACATCTCTTCTTTATTTACAGGTTTACAAAAAAAAAAGAAAAAAAAAAAAGAAACTTTAGAGAGAGAAGAAAAGGAAGAAGTCAAATGACAAAATTAACAAAATTGACGTCATCCTCCACCAATATTATTACATAGTCAATTCGATCGGCTCTTCTATGCAGTAACTGATCTGTTTAATCATCAGAACCATCATCATGAAGTAAGTGACCAGCAAAGAAGAAATTACATTCTTGCATACAAAATAATGCCGTTGGTGATATCGTCTACATCAATTAAGCTTCTTTCTTTGTTACTTCCCATTCTCATTGCTGAGAGTTGAGGCTGTGTCACAATTATTATGTTTCTTCTTTCATTCATAGTTGTCCTAGACTAGTTACACACCACAGCTAGAGAGCCCAGTCTTCTTTGCTATTTAACCCTTAACTGAGAGAGAAGAGGTTGATTCATACCTTTTTAAGAGCTACAAAGGACAGAAAGTTGTGGAAAGCAATGATTGCCTACATCCTGAAGTGACATGCTATAAAGAAGAAATATTATAGAAATTAGATTTTAACTAATATCTACTCAATTTTAACTATTTTTTAATACAAATATTCAGAAATTTATAAAGCATTATAAATATTGTTCTTTTCTCCCACTGATCCTTGTTTTAGGTCCTGATCACTTGCAATTACTTTCTTCCATTAAAAGGTTTGTCTTTTTGCTATCAGTCCTAAACCCTATTCAGCCAAGCATTTACATAAGCTTGTAAAATAGGTAATTTGCCCCTTTCCTTCGTCCATTTTGTCTGTAATATGTTCTGTGTGTCAAATTTCCCAAGCTCTTTTTCCTCATTATGTGCCTTAGAAATTTCGGTTATCTCTTTCTGATTCTAAGTAGAAGTGTCCATTTTCGTTTACATTTTCCTTAAAACTTTGTTATTACTCACAGGTTTAGTCCATGGGATTCACAGTTCTGTTGCTTAAAGTCTTGTTTTTACAATCAATTTTCATCCTCAGAGTGTTTATTTTAAAATATACACACACACACACACACACTGGGTGCAATAGGTAAATTGCCACCATTTTATTCTGAATTTCAAAAAGGGCCATGTGATCACAGAAATTGCTTGGGTTCTCCTACCTGTGCGGTGTGGTGCAGAGTCTTGTTGCTAGACATAGGATCGTCCAGCAGCTACCCTCTTGACCCAGTGAAGCACTACCTTCGCAAGGCACTTGATGTAGCCCTCCATGTTGAGTCTGAGACCTTGTTGATAAATCACTGACTCATAACGCTGCCATCACTAGTAATCACTTCAAACCCAATGATGTTAACTGAATATATCATCCAACTCTTGCTGAATCTTCTGCACTATCCTCATAATGACACCAAAACACTCTGAAATATTTGTATTAGAGCTTCCGGCTTGAATGCCAAGCAGTACAGCATGCTGTCTACAAATTTCTAGCAGAGTGAATTGCTTTATGGTGCTCTTTTTCTGACAAGGGATGCCAAACTGACCCTACTACACTGTGCAGTCGACAAAATCAAAAAGAAACAATGCTCATGCTTGAAATTAAAACTATAAAACGACAACAATTTACAAATTGCACTCTTTATGCATGTATACACAATTCTTGCCGGAAGATAAATATTTTTCAAACAATTTCTCAAATGATTAAGGCCAGTGGAAATTATAATGTACTGTTTATATATATATATATATATATATATATATATATATATGTATATATATATATATTATACAGTTCTGAATTCATTGTACATTGCTACATGGAAATTTCTGTTTCGAGATAGCTTCTCATCATCAGGCAATGTTTTTGTTGGTTGTGCAGATGATTTACATTTAAATGACAAAAACTTTGGTTTGCTGTATATGTATGTGGGACCAAAGTTTTTGTCATTTAAATGTAAATCCTCTGCACAACCAACAGCAACATTGCCTGATGATGAGAATCTATCTCAAAACATAGTAATTTTCATGTCGCAATCTACAATTAATTCATAACTGCATAATTATATTAAGCTCTATAATACTCATTATATTGAGCACTGTTCATAATAAAATAAATGCCAGAGCACTCAAAATAAAAAAAAAACCTTGAATCCTCTTCACCTGAAATTATATATATATATATATATATATATATATATATAACAATAATCAGACTTTCCACACAAATACGATTATCCATTAAAAAAAATAATCATGTTAAACAAATAAAAATTAAAATACATCAACTAATGCCAGTTTGTGAATTTCCGTTAAATTACATTATATATATATATATATATATATTTTGACATTGTTTTTGTCAGCACAGGCCCACTCATGTGTGTATGTATGTATGTATGTATGTATGTAGATAGATAGATAGATAGATAGATAGATAGATAAAAAACAAGATTATTAAGGCCAGTTGATATAAAGAAAATGTATGGTTTATTTTAAAAAAAACAGAGTACCTACTCAAATATTAGGATCCATTAAAAATAATGTTTAAACAAATAAACTAAAATATGTCAGAGCTAATCCATTTCATAAGGGTTTTTATAAATAGTCTTTGTTTACCTTAGAATATGAATTCTTTGAAAAATCAGGAAAATGTGTTTAAATACATTATTTTGGGCTTTGTTTGACTAAGTCATTTGTCATCAAGCAGTCTAAGACATGTCAGATATATATATATAAAAAAACAATCCTATATCCACAAGATTCCATTTTCACAAAAGGACCTCATACTAATAACTTTTCATTGTGATTCAAATTTTCAAATTTTCCACTGCTTTTATTAAAATACTTCAAGTATTTAGTTTTTAGGTCTTTTATATAAATTCCACTGATGTTATTGTTATCCATTTTCTCAATTTGCAAAATACATATTTTCCAATTGCATAGAGTTTCAAACTTGACATGTAAAACCAAAAAAGATAACTCTTTCAGAAATTAGGGATCAATTTGATACTGTATTTAAAATAATAATTTGATACTGTATTTAAAATTTGATACTATATTTAAAATTGATACTGTATTTAAAATTTGATACTGTATTTAAAATAATAATTTGATACTGTATTTAATAGTTTGATACTGTATTTAAAATAATAATAATAATATGTTCTTTAATCTAACAAATGCTGTAGCTTGAGGAATGTCTAATGAATTCTAATATAAAATGAGTGTTATAAAAATAAATTTTTCCTCTTTTTTTATGCGCAGTCCTATCAATTTAAATAGCGCAAATATTTAGGGGAGAATTTTGGGTAATTATTTATGGCTGTGACCCTTTGGTAAATGAACCCCTAACCATTTACTAAAGGAAACCAAATGGGCACAAGCCAATTATTTATATTTCTAATAGGAGTAAAAAAAAAATAGACTTGAACATATTCCAGAAGGGAGAGTAGAAGCAAATAATTTATGTTTGTCCTGCACAGATGTAAAAAAAAAATAAATAAATATGGAAGAGGCAAAAGTCTACTGGCTGAGGAACGTAGAGAAGGGCAGCAGATGAAGGAACTTAAATATGATTTTTAAATACACTTAACCACTTAATCTTTAAGAACTGGTTAAGGAATTCTTGTTATTCCTGTCTCAAACAATTGGTAAGTTTTCTATGAGAAAAACTAAAAGTGAGGAAATTTAGAAATGTTTGGGATGATCGGAAATCCAAGAAAAAAAAGCTGAGATGTAAATGTCAATGGAAAGAGAGAAAAGATGCAAGAAAAAGATTTGCCAGAAGGTGTCCAATAAAGATGAAGTGGTAATCATTTTGTCAATCAATCCAAAAACATATTTCAACCTTTGCTCTGTGTGTGATGAAGACAAAAATTGTTTCAAGTTAAACTAAATAAAACCATTATTACTCTCAAAAGATTTCATGGCAGAATAAAATGACTTACAAAGTAGTTTTATGTGTGTGTGTGTGTGTGTGTGTGTGTGTATGTGTGTATATATTTTAATCTATTTATTGAGTCCTAATTAAATTAGACTAGTACCCAGGTGTATTTAAAAGTGTTCAATACATTTATATTGTAGAGCTTTTGAATATTTTTCATTTGGAAATGAGTTATTTACGCAATCTAGATTTCAACCTTTTGGTATCTTCAAGTGATTTATAATAACTGACACACACACACATATATATATATATACACGCACACACACACATATACATGAATATATATTTATATATACATGGCAATTATTATTATAATAATAGCATACTGCAACTCAAGAGCTATAAAGTTTCAGAGTTAAAACACCATCATCAAGCAGTAAAATGTGGTTAATTTATTTAGCAATATATATAGATAAGAAGATATCAAAAATAAAAACAAAAAATAAATAAAAACATAATAAAGAGGTCATCTGATGAGATGAATTAAGTGGGGGTGGGAGTGATAACATTTTAAAGAATGGTGTGTGTGCAATTCATAAACAGTAGTGTTTCAATGTTTTGCCACTGAAAGCCAGACATATCAAAAACTTTAAAAAAAAAAAAAAAAAAAAAAAAAAAAGAAGAGAGAAGAGAAAGAAAAGAAAATACTTTTGTATTGAGCACTTTTTAAAAGTAAATATCTAACTGTGGAATGTACTTCCATTAGTAAATATTACTTATTATTATTATATCCACACACACACACACACACACACACACACACACACATATATATATATATATATATATATATATTTGGGCAGCAAACTTTCTTTTAAACAAGTTTTGCTAAAAACAACTGACAAGGAAGAATTTGTTAATTTTTTATTTCATTTTCAGAAGCTATAAACTATGTTTTTCTTTCTGACTCATCATATTACAAATATCTATACCTGTATACCAACTATCTAAAACCTTAAATCACATAATTTCTCTATACTTTCCCTAACAACTACAGCATGACATCAACAAATGATTTCCTACATATATTAAAAGCAACTAATCTCAATGATTGGATATGAGCTGAGGTGCAGTGAATATCAGCTCAAAACAAGAAAATGAAGAGCCAAGTTCGAATTCCAGTTGGATTAGTTGCATTCATTTATGCACAAATACTCTGGGGAAAGGTATTAAGCTGTTACTTCTCCCTCCAGCTATGAATCAAATAGCAGGACAGATTGGGTTCTATAGCCTTGGTTGGCAACCATTCTACTACAAAAAGTAATGGCAACCTACTGTGGGAAAATTCTTCTCCCTAGTCAGTCATATCTCAAAAAAAGACATGATCGCTCAAGGGTGTATCACGTATGACACTTAACTGACTGACTGCATCCCAAAGATGATGTTCTAGCTTCACTGGGTCTAGAAAATCCTTTTACTAACATCCCAGTTAAAGAAACGTTAAATATAATTAGTGACTAAGTCTACAAACATTCATCAATCCCTCGTCCAAAAGTCCAACAAGCAATTTTTGGGAAACTACTCACTGCATGTACCAAAAAATCTGTTTTATGACCATTATGGTAACATATATATCCAAATAAATTATGTCAGTATGGGAAACCCATTAAGTCCTACTTTCTCTAATTTTTTGAAGTCCTACATTGAAAACAAAGTGTTTAAAACAAATTGTAAACTGGAGATTTACAGAAAGTATGGTGATGACATTTTTGTTTTTATACAAAATAGAGATGAAATTGTAAATCTGAAATCAAATTTTGAAAATAACTCATTGCTAAAATTTATCTATGAACTTATGAATAATAACAAAATCCTGTTTCTTGATGTTAATACAGAGCTAAAACCAATGAATTTATCACTTATCTTTATAAAAAACCCATCAGTAAGAATTCGACTTAACTCTAATAGCCAATGCCCAAAAAGATATAAAAATCACAGCATTAATGAAATTCTTAAATAGAATACATAAAAAATTCTTCCTCCTAAAGAATAATTTTGAGCAAACTAAAACACACAAAACAAACATTAGTCAACAATAAGTAACCTAACTATATCAAAGACAAACAAATAAAATTTTTCTTACAAAAAATACATGATAAAATTATTAATAATAACACACAAACAAAAAAACACCAACATATTTTACTGCAATCAAATGCAGAATAATTATAAACAGGATGAATTTGCTAGACAAAAAATTATATTATTTCGGCCATAATTCCTCAAAAACATGTAAAATTTATGATATAGAAAAATTCTATTTTAATGTAGATCTGTGGTTGAACCACCTGGTCTTAAAGGTGTCTTGGGTTGAGCTCAAATATATTTTGTATTGGCCATTGTTTATGACAAAATGCATCCACACTAAGAAATACCTCTTAGGCTCATACAACCATGGATGAAAACGTCATAATTCGTTTGAATTTAAATAATGCATGTTCATGAATTCTCTGCCATGTGAACGTTCAAATAAAACACCCTTACAAGAGCATTCTTAAAAAGAAAATCGGTAAAAGGTAAAATCAGTTATTAAAAATTACCTGAAGACACCACTCATGGTAGAAACCTGGGTAGCAAAATAACTTGTTTAAAAATGGAAAAATTATATATATATATATATATATATATATATATATATTAGTTTTTGGTCACAATTAGACCAGTACTCAATTCTATTAAAAAGTGCTCAATACCTTTATATTGTAGATATAAGAAAAAGAATATACAAAACATATATAAGAAAAAAGAAAAGAAAATATATATAATCACAGATCTTGCAGAAAATTGTTTTAGGTGTGACTTTTCATTTTCAGAACATTCTCAATTACTTTTATTAAATAAGAGACAAAAAATAACAAAAAAACAAACATTCCTATTTTTATAACAATTAAATTAAAAGTGTTATATCATACAACACAGTTCATTTATATTTAAACTAGCAGTATAGCCCGGCGTTGCTCGGGTGTAATGAAAGCTTTAAAACTAATCCATGGTCCTGGAGCTCAGACTCTTTCGACGTTGGCACGAAAGACTAAAAAGCAATAGTTGCTTCCAGTTAAAGCAAAACTGTAGACTGAAAGAAAAATGAATGGATGTAAGTCAAATTTTGATTTCCTGGTATCGATATCAAATTTTCTGCACTATTGTAAAAACTGCAACCTTGAAACTTTTAAATATCGTTTCTTATGGCTTTGTCTATGAGTGTATCAAATTTGATTAAAATCGGACCACTCCTTCTATAACCTGATTTTTTTCGATTATTGATATTTATTGGCAGTACCTTAACACAAAACCTAGCTAAGAACATTCACAGACGCTTATCGTACAACTGTGTAAATTTTCAAGAAAATCGGTTTAGCCGTTTTGGAGTCTATAGGTACTGGATACACACACACAAAGTTCCATTTATAAATAAGTTTAGATATTTTTCTAAAGATTAAAATTTTTATTGAAAAAAGCAAAGCTAAATAAATATCTAAAGCACTTGCAATTCAACAAGTTTTACCAGCCTTTACAACTGTAATGATTTCAGTCCTCATTGGGTCTCCATTATTAGTGGCCTTGTATTTGTTTAAAAGCTGAAATAACTGTCATGTCTTTTGGCTCAGAGAGGCGTATATTTTTATTGTTGTCACAGATCTGTCTTCAATTCCAAGTAAAAACTGATAATTCTAGCACTTGTTTTCAAAACAAGCAGATCAGCCTAACCCAGTTGGAAGATTGGTACAACACAGTCTTCATACACCCTAGCTCTGTTCCTTTTGGCTTTGTATCAAACTTAGGGCGGATGTGCGTTGTGGTGCAGTGGATAGCAGCTCGGAACAAGAAATCAGAGAGCCAAGTTCAAATTCCAGTTGAATTCATTGCATTCACTTACGTGCAAATACCCTTGGGAAAAGTATTAATCCGTCTCTTCCTTCCAGTTACGGGTTAAATAACAGGACAGATTGGGTTCTATAGCCTTGGCTGGCAACCAGTCTACCGCAGAAAGCAATGGCAACCTACTGCAGAATAATCTTCTGCCCAGTCAGTCATGTCTCTTTCGAGACATGATTGCCCAAGCATGTTTCATGTATGGCACTTAACTGACTGATCAAACTTAGTAATTGTTAATAATTTTAACAAAGAATAGATAATGAATTAAGAAAGGAAACCATCTGAAGACATGAAAACCAGTATTAAATATTAAAAAGGTGAAGGACAAAGATAAATAGAGAACAAAACCACTGCAGAGGTTGCGGAGAGGGTGATTCAACAGATAAAAAGAAAAAAAAAAACTTTTTTGTGTAAAACATTTCTTGGCTTCAGGTAGTACCAATTGAACAAGGCAGTGTCAGACGAAGCTTATTAAAAGTAGCCAGACATTAGAATGTAAAAATGAAGGAAGAACCTACAAAAAGAAAAAACTAAAAAAAACAAAAAAATTAAAAAAAACAAACAAACAAAGAAACAAACAAAACAAAATAAAAAACAAAAAATTACAAAGAAAGATGAATTGTATACAGAAGAGAAAGTTAAAAAATATTAGCTGTCATTTAAGTTTTCTTTTATCAAGAATACAAATATAAATTATGATTACAAAATTTCAATATGAACATACAGATCAATAAGTCTGTAGCTTAATAATAAATATAATATATTTCACATATTTTTCATCATAATTTCCTTCCTTGCCAAACATTTAATTCAAAGTGAATATTTATCATAGTACTAACATTATACTGTTAAAATTTCAGATCTCTCTCAAATGCTTTGTATATATCTAAGGCAACAGCTCTCGCTTTGCCATTCTTATCAAGAGCCTTGTATATATACTCTGTGATGGTTGTTAGCATATCAGCAGTAGATCTGACCAAGCGAAAACCATACTGTTTATTGGAGAAGAGGCTGTAGGCTGTGAGATGTTGTTCCACTTCAGCATTGATAATAGCCTTAAACACTTTACCATAATTTGATAGGAGGCTGATAGTCTGATAGTTAGAGAGGTCTGAGAGTTCTCCAGGGTTCTTAAATACAGGAACCACAGAGGAGGACTTTCAGCAGGCAGGAAAGCAAGAAGCAGAGGCAGTAGTTGTAGAGTTTGGAGAGGACAGATGAGAATTCAGGGGCACATTTCTTCAGGACAATGGTTGGGATTCTATCACCTTCGTTCACCTTATGGAGTCAAGCTTTAAAATTGTTATAGACCAGCAAGGGGTTAATGTGAACACCACTCAATTGAGCCTCAGTTCTAAGTGGGAAATCAGGTGTGGATACCCCAGACAAGTCATATGTTGAGTTGGTGGGGAATATGTGAGCAAAACATTCAGCCTTGTCCACTGAGGATGTGAGGACATGAAATTTATTGATTAAAGGAGGGATTGAAGACTTGCTGTTGTTTAAGACATTTTTACAAAGCTGCCAGTAGTCTTTAGAGCTGAACTTGTGAGATGCTATGCACTGCTTCATTCTAATAAGCAAACAACAGCTTTGATAAAGCAGGAAGAAGTGATTTCTGTGGGCAATAGCAGTCAAGCAAGCAGATGAGAACCAAAGGGAAGAATGAGGTTTAAGTTGTAACTTTCTGGCTGGGATGAAAGCATTGATGTCAGCTTTAACACAAGTGGAGATCTCAGATGCACAGTCTTCTATAGGAAGACTAAAAACTTTGCTCCAAGGGACGTCACACAGGAAATTGCGGAATGACTTCCAATCAGCTCTTTGGTAGCAGTAAGATATTCTGCTGGTCAAAGGTTACTGGAGGGAGAGGGAGTGGAAGGAGATATTAATGAAAACCACAGCATGATTAGAGTTGCCAAGAGGGCAAAACTGCATGACATGGCAAGAGTCAGGGATAGAAGTGAAACAGAGATATAGCAGAAAGTCAGTTCCATTAGGGCTATTGGAGAAATGCATAGGGAAATCCACCACTTGCATAAGGGATTCAGTGATTGAAAAGTTCATGGTATGGACACCAGCAAGATCAGTGACAAAGTTTTTCCCTGTGTCTGTTCTACAAATACTTTCACAGCTTCTACTCCGACGAACTTAGCTCACTGGTGCCCCCTATATATGAATTTACTTAAGTCACAAGATTAGCAATTAGGTCCCACCCTTTTACTGTGAAACCAATAAAATGTAAAATGCAAATTCTACTTCAGCAGCTTCTTTTCTTGCACTTCCCACCTGTGGAATTCCCTTCTGTTTACTTACTTCCCGGACAGCTACAATCTCCAAGAATTTAAATGTAAAGTCAATAGTCATCTCTTATCTCACTAACCTGCATTCTCTCTCTCATGCTCCTTTCTCCATCCACTCTACTCTCATCAGTATTCTCATCCTTCTCTTACCCACTTCCTGATACCCCCTATAACCTGTCACTCTTTCTCATAACTTTCCTCCTATGTAACTCCCTGCACAACAGTGGCAGTAAAATGCCTTGCTTGGGGTGGTATGATTATAAAAAAAAAACACTTGGTGTGGTGGGCATTAAAGTCTCCAAACACAAATATATGAGCAAACGGCTGAAAGGAAATGGCCTTATCTATATTGTTCAAGATGCTGTCAAGTATGGAACTGTCAGGAAATGAAGACGAGTGGTAAAGAAAGAAAAGAGACAGAGACACAAGAGAAATCACCTTAGCTAGAGGGAGAGGTTTGCTGACATAAACGCCTATTCCATGCATATGGACATTGGAGTCCTTCCTAAAGAGGAGAAGGTAATGAGAGATATAGAAATCAAAGAAAGGAATAGAAGGGTCAAGGTTAGTTTCACAGAGAGCTAAGATGTCAGGTGAGTTTAATTGGTGGAAGGATTCAATGCTGCAAAAGTTGATATGGATACCATGGATGTTCAAGAAAGAGATGTTAACAGGTTTAAGTGATTTTTGTATGACTAGTTTAGTTTTGATTTTTACTTTGTAGGATGTCATAATTAGAGATGTTTTGGTAAGGAGAGGCCTAGAGTACTAGTATCTGTTGGTGGTTAGATGCAACATGAATAGGAAGGAAACTGGCGCAGACTGCAGTATAATGTGGCCTCAGGGTTGCCCACTGGAGGGAGGCACTTGCAAGGATACTGATCCATGCGTGACATGGCACTACAAGAAACCTCAATATTATTTAACTGTTGATCAGAGCAGCCACTCAAGATGCTACACAAGAGTTTGGGCTCCTAACTACCAGTCGGAAGTGGCAACCAGGAAACTGCAAACCTGGTACCCTCATAATGAAAAGACATTGCCACCATCTACACACATTACAAGAAGCTTGCGACAGTAATACTATTAAGATCTAAAGAGGAGAAAGAAACTGGAAACCCCTAAACAGGAAACAAGAGATGAGCCTCTACTCTTGTTCAAAAGAAGAAGGAAATAGTAGGGTTTATCTACTCCAATTTAAGAAAAATAAAAATCAGATTAAAAGTAAAAGAAAAAAAATACATGAAAATGTCTTACATTTAAAGAATTTAAGCAAAAATGAAGTCAAGTCAAACTGTACATGAACAAAATGGTAGGATTTTAGAAAAGAGAGAAAAAAAAAAGAAATTAAAAATATCACAGCTCATGATTGGAATTTTTTTATTTTAATCATATCACCCCGAGCAAGGCGGTAATGCCACTGATGTGCAGGGGGCTACATAGGAGTGAAAAGATTGGAAAAGAGAAAACCGGAAACCGCATCCTAAACAGGAAACAAGGGATGATAGCCAGTAAAGTAAAAATGAGGAGCATTGGATAGAGGGTTTCACTTTTTTTGGTAAAAATCAGATTGAGTTATGCACAAGTCAAGATTTTTGGCCAAATTTTCAGGAAAAGAAATCGTTAATAGATTTTTATGGCTAAAATCTGGACAAGACTGGAGGGGTTAGTAGGAATTTATTTCAGATCCTAAATATCTTAACCAAGAAAAGGAAAAAGAAAGAGAAAATAAAAAATTATAATGTAAAAATAAATATTTGCTTGAATTCACTTCTCCAATGTTTCATTTTAAACACCAGGTATACTGATAAAATATCTTGTTACTGGGATACCATGATTGAATGGTTTGGATGAGTGAATACACGGAAACTACTCTACTATACATTTTCTACCTAAACAGTTGCTATCCCTATTTCTCGTTTCATGAAGATCCAACTACTTATTATTCCAAAATTCTTTATCAGCAATGCATACTGTAATTCCTAACCACTGACAATACTTTTTTAACTGATTTTCAATGATTTTCTATTGTAAAACCATTAGCAATGCATTTATCTTATACATAGATGTATGTAAAAAACAAGAAAATGAATCCACAGATGATATCAGTAACTAAACATATGCCCTTCATGCTGACAGCTCTTTTACTTAAAAAAAAAAAAAAAAAAAAAATGCTAGTTTTAAATATGTTTATTCACAACCATAAATTAGTTGTGATTGGCCAATGCCCAAGCATTACTGTTTCTATGTAAATCTGTACCACAAGCATAACAACAGTGTCACATGCATTATCTCCCTACCCTCTCCCACCAGCTAATTAAGAATGAGAACACCTCTAGTTAAAGAAGGTATCTACTGGTTAATAAACACTTTGAGGGAGAAACTGATTGTCCCCATTACATTACATGCATCCATGTCAGACTCTTCTCTCACTTGTCCGATTCATTTCTATATTATACATATAACAGCTCTTTTCTCTCAGTAGTGCTTAGAGCAATTTTCTATCACGGACAACCCTTTTCTTCCCTGATGTTCAATGTTTTTCTATAGTAAAGCTGTTTCATTATACATATAATTTTCCTTTTTCTCCTAGTAATTTTTTGGATTGGGATGTACACTGCGGTGCAATTGGTTCAGAATAAGAAATCGGAGAGCCAAGTTAGAATTCTAATTGAACTTGTTGCATTCACTTACATGCAAATACCCTTGAAAAAGGTATTAATCCATCTCTTCTTCCTCCAGCTATGAATTAAACAGCAGGACAGATTGGATTCTGTAGCTACCACAAAAGGAAATGGCAGCCTACTGCAGGAAAATTTTCTGCTTAGTCAGTCATGGATCAAAAGAGACATGACTGTCCACGTGTGTATCACATATGGCACTTTAATGACTCAGTGTTTACATTAGTTCTTGATCAGTGGCCACAAACTTTTGTTAATGTTTTAACTATATTTTTCTTGTTAACATACAAGTGTTTTCTCATCTGGTCTTGGTGAGTGTAAAAAATTGTCCGAAAGTTAATTGATTTTGAGTGTTTTTGGCTAGACTATTAGCTATTTTGAAGGATCTTTTGCTATACTATTGTAATAAATATCATAGAAGTGCAACTGTAGACATTCTGAAAGTTACTGAAAAGTATACATATATGGAATTTCCAAATACAGTCATTATATTGTGGTGAAAATGATAGATACATCTCAATGCAAGAAGAATTAAAAGTGACAGAACCTCTTATAAAAAAAACAAGAAATCAACCACTAAAATAATAAATTTTGACCATAGCTAGAATGTACTGGCCATACTTAGAAATTATGTTGATATTCAGTAACCTTTATACTATGAACAACTAGCAGCATAGCCAGGTGTTGCTCAGGTGCAATGAAAGCTTCAAAACTAATCCATGGTCCTGGAGCTCAGACTCAGCCTAAAGAATATTTGTGTGAAGTTTGGTGAGAATCAGATAAAAATTGTGGATTTGTATAAAGGATATACAGACAAACAGACACACACACACAAACATCTTGCCTTTTATATATATATATTATTGATTTTTCTGCACTATTGTAAGAACTGCAACCTTGAAACTTCTGAATATCGTTTCTTATGTCTTTGTCTATGAGTGTATCAAATTTGAATAAAATCGGACCACTCCTTCTATAACCTGATTTTTTCGATTATCGATTTTTATCAGGGGTACCTCGACACAAAACCTAGCTAAGAACACTCACAGACACTTATAGTACAACTGTGTAAAATTTCAAGAAAATCGGTTCAGCTGTTTCAGAGTCTATAGGTAATGGCCACACACAGACAAAGTTCCATTTATAAATAAGTTTAGATTTAGATAGCACTTGCATACCGTTTATTATAATAATATAACTAAAATCCATAAGAAGGGATAATAGTTTAGACAAAAGCGCACAAAATCAACAAATGTTTTAGACAATTTTTATATCCAGTAAGTGTAAAAAAGAAAACATTGATATGCATGCAAAAAGATATAATAAAAAAATAAATAAAAAGCATCTTATCAGTCTTGTTTAATGAAATATGTATTAAAGAAGGGTTGTTTTCTGAACGGAAGTAACTGAAAGCACTTGGAGCAATGAAAATTATGAACAAATTTTATATTCCTTAACTCCTACAAAATGAAAAAAAAAACATTAGGATGCTGGATAAACTTAATAAAAGGTTAATTAAATCTAGATTTAAGGAAGATATAATTAATTTTTTAATTTATTTTATCCATATAAACATATATAAAAATATGTGTGTGTGTGTTTGTATGTGTGTATATAAAGAGATCAATCAGGTAATAGTATTTCTTTGAACTTATTTTAGACAAATGATTAAAGTGTGTGATTTTTGGAAAAGTCATCTGAAATATTATTTTGTCTGACTTTGCTATAAATAATTTTGCCAATAATTAAGTTTCGTGAGAGAACTTGGTCACAGGATATACAATTTCCTCTAAGTTTCAAACCAGACAGCAAAAAAAAAAAATCTTCATTGAAATAGACATAAATTGTATCAGATCAAAGATCAGAGGTTAAGTTTGCATTGCAACTAAAGAATATTTTGGAAATTTATTTAAAGCCATTTTCAGAGCATATACAATGGATAAAAGATTTTTCTGTTTATTCAAGATGTACTACAATTCTAAAAATCTACCAATTCCTACAAAGATAAAAGGTTAGGGTTCAAAACTATATAAAATCTCGGATTTCAAATGCTGATTTTCAAGGTGATTCAGCATTTGAATCATCCCTAGATGATTGGCACAACATAATTTATCTTTTTATCTGACATAGTTATATATTTCACACATGTACAAGAGGTTCAAATCATTTAAGAGCCAAAATTATGAATGCTGGTTTTCAAGGGAAGTCAATTCATTTCTGTTTAAATATTGTTGCAACAATATCCATTTATTTCATTTGGACTTTCTTCAGAGACTGAAATACTTATATTTTTCAATGAGGCCAAAAATCAAAGTGTGACACTATCCTTTGCTGATATATTTTTTTTGTTTGGTTTAATACAACGGAGAGAGAGAAATTAATTTTAGTGGTATTATTAGTTGTGCTTTATTGTAATTCGCGATGTGAGCTTATGTAAAAAAAAAACAAACTATTTTTAATACTATCGTGTACTTGTAAAATCAGGGGAATAGATAAATTAGCTGACAATTTGAAAAAGAGGAAAAGAAATATAATTTTCTTTCTTTTTCATATACGAAATGTATTGTTTTGGGCTAGGTGGAAATTTGATAAACTGGTCGCAGTCATAACAAAATGTTGGGATTTACTTGATGAGGTCAGATAGGATTAAATCCTCAACAGTTGTTTCTGGGAATTGAAAAATCTAAAGATGATGTAATCGAAAGAAAGAAGACAGAAAGACATTATGTCATGTGAATGTTGATATTTCTTTTGTCAAGCCATGGCTCCCCGCAAATCGTGTGGATGGAAAATAATCTCATTGGTCAAAAACTTTGAGTCGGCTAAATCCTCCAAGAGGATTGGGGATGGTTATAAAATCGAGACTCAGCAAGAAAAATAGGAAGTTTTTGTGGAGAGAGTTTCTGGAATTGCTGTCAAAATGTAACGACTGGAGATAAGGTTCCCAACTGGGGGAGCCATGACCCATGGCTCGTCGCCTACCACAGAACTTATGGCTAAAGAGTTAATGTCAAATGAAGCCTGCTGCCAATTAACTTAAAGAGTTAATATTGAATAATGTGCCTCAGATAGGAATCCTGAAAGAATGTTATTGTTTTAAAAGTTATGTGGAGAATTGAAATTTCTGATTCCTCGTTCACGTTACTTCAGTAAATTCCGTTAAACTCTGATAAGAACCCAAAAGGACTTTGTTGTTTTAAATATTACATAGAGAATTGACAGCTCTAATTATAAAGAATACATGAAAAGACTTTAATGAAAATTTGAAGAACTCTATTTTAACGAAACTTAGAAAAGACATTTTTATTTGAAGATTGAAAGCTTTCATATTTTGAAAACGAACTCTCTCTCTCTCTCTCTCTCTCTCTCTCTCTCTCTCTCTCTCTCTCTATCTCCATTGTAAACTGGCATTCCGACAACTGTATTATCTGCTCTTGTAACTAATAATTTTTTTTTTTATAAAGACCTTATTCATAACTCTCCAGGGGTCTTTGACCTTATTCATTTAATTTTTTTTTAGTGCCATGTTTATTTTTAATCACACGTGTACACAAGTGTCCGGTCTGGTTCTGGTGAAAAGACGGCTACTGGATTTGCACAACGCAACCTTCTGAGATCAAGTCACAATGTGAGCAGTAGTCTGTTGTTGTAATAGACATCTTGAAGACCAGCTTCTGTGACGAGATCATCCCGACCAGAAACAGCAGCTCGAAAGCGTCGACATAACTGTTACCATTTCAACATCATCGCAGTGGGATCCATTCCCAAACCAGCAAGTGACCGAACCAACCAGTCAGCTGGGTGGCAGTATCACAATTAGCCAGCCTGGGCAAACATGTTACAAAAGTTAAAAAAAAAAAAACAAACTATATTTTGAATGCTGATTTTCTATCCAAGCAAACTAGAAGATTGGTGTAACACAGTTTTACTACCAACTTTTACTTTGATATGTTCTCTTCTTAAGTTTAGTAAATATCAAAATCCCTATCAAATTCAACGACCTCTTTTTTTATATTTAATCTTTAAAATGGCATTTGGCAACACTTTGGCAATGATTTTAAAAAGATGTAAAACTATTTGCTTAAAAAACATTCTAAGATAAAGCCAAACTTCTCTTATTATATCTTATTATTCTTCCCAATGCCAATTTTTGTGTCAAATATTCCTTTGAAAAGTTTATTAATTTAGAATGATAGAGATAAAAACCAACAATAAGATGGAATAAAACTATTCATAAAATAATAGGAATAATGAACTGTGTATTGATTCAGAGTGTTGAGATAAAAATCAACAATAATAAGATACTAATTTCATTGTTTATTAATAATTAGTAATTCTGTGTTTGGCCTGACATAACCCTGACTGGTTCAGTTATCATGACTAACATCACAGAAAATGAACCCACAATCATCAATCATCAATTAAAGACTTCAGTTATGGAGATGTTAAGGAAAAGCCAACTTAAAATTGTTCACAGCTGGTGAGTGTTGAACTTGACAGAATTCAATCAAGTTTTAGATTGGATTATTTTTATTTAAGCTGTTTTAGAAGAAAATTGGCTTTTTCTTCCCTACACGCATCTCTTTAGTGTGTGAGTGAGATTTTGACCTGAGTTCATGTTTTTAGTCAATATTTTTTATTATACATCGGGAGAGTCAGGCCTGTCTTAGAACAAAAATAAAAAAACAAAACAATGCACACTGAAACAGACTGTTTTTCTATTTACTGAAAATTATGAAGTTATGAAAGAAGATGAAAACAATAAGTAGATATAAATAGAAAGATAAATGTTGAGATTAAAATCAATGAAAAAAGAAAAAGGTAGAAAATCTGATTATGAGGTGGTGTGCAAAAGTTTGTGAAATTTGAACTGTGTGTGCATAGGTACTGAGCATAATAAAAACTGATTGTTTTCTTTTCTGGACCAATGATCAATTAACAAATAAGGTCACTATTTTGAAGGAAACAGTGGAAACTAATTATTTGAGCAAATTATTTTTTCAGGGATATCCACTAAACATTTGGCTAGCCTTCTTTATCATAAGATTTTAATTGTTTAGATTATTTACATGCAGACTATTATCCTCATCTTTGTTGTTATTATCATAATATTTCAGCTGCTGTGCCCAGTGGCCTTCAGTTAAGTTATTTTTTAAGGAATTTTTAAACTACCTTACCAACAAAGTAGACTGGCTTGGTTTTAAAGAACTTACCTGAACTTTTTTTAAATCTACAAGGGTAACTCATTCTCATTTTGCTGACCACATCTTTGGGTTATCTTCTCTTGTTTTTATTTAGTACTACTCAGTTATTACTTACCCTGTTTCCCAGGGCTTATGGCCATATCATGTTGAAACATTGGTTCCCATAGAAACATTGAACCTGGTCAGTACCTAAATGAGCAACTGCTTTGAAATACCAGCTGCTGTAAGCTTGTATATATGTGGGAGGTATAAGGGCTAATGGCTCGGAGCTGTTAATCAGAGAGCTGAGTTTCAATTCCAGTTGGGTTTATCATATTCATTTATACACAAATACCTTTGAGAAAGCTATGAATCTATCTCTTTTCCCACAGTTATGGTTTAATTAATAAGATTTGTATCACTAAAACCATTATTATCCAAAAATAAAAAGTAAATAAAAATAAAATAGCAAATAAAATATTTAAATTTCAGCATTAAATGCCATTAAATATTTAGATTGTAGCATTAAATGCCATTAAATATTTAGATTTTAGCATTAAATGCCATTAAATATTTAGATTTTAGCATCAAATAGCCCAAAGAAGCTGATATGCCATAAAAAATAACCGAACCAAACATCCGAGGCACACTTAAATTATGCTGATAATAATTTGTAAAAAGTTCACTTATTTTTTAACACAAACAAAACAATTTATTATAATTCGTAATAAAAATATAATTAAAATTTAAAAAGAAAACTTATATTAATTTATTTCTTTGTTTATTATAATTCAATGGTTAATGAAATATTTGTGCGTGATGTTTTTTTAGAGACCCTTGGTATGATGATAAACTATATCCAGCGGCAACACCTCTGATCGAAAGGTTCTGGGGATCATAAAACTAACTCTTAATTGCTGGTGTTTCTAGGTTTACTCTGACCTGGGGTGGTAACACCTGTCATGGTTCCAGCTATGGGCAAATAATGAACCCCCAAATTTAGATAAAATCATTACGAAAGTATAGAAATACATTTTATTGTTAAAATTTTCAGCATTAGATTTTAATTGTAAAAGAAAAAAAAATGCTAAAGCTCTCAAAGAAATTAAATTTAGTCATTAAATAAACTTAAGTAAGTACAGAAAGTAGCAGTGGAGAGTGACAAAAAGGGACTACAAATAAACTTTAAGAAAACTGAGTGCATGGTCATCAGCAAAAGATACAACCCAAAATGCCAAATACAGGTGGGAGATATCAGAATCAAGCAAGTACAAAAATTTAAGTACCTAGGCAGTGTTCTAACAGGAGATGGAAAGTGTGACATGGAGATCCGAAGGCAAATTGGCATGGCAAAGGACGCAATCCAGAAGATAAGCAAAATACTAACACACAGGAAAATCTCAATAGAAACAAAGAAAAGAGTGCTAGACTGCTACGTGATGTCAGTTCTTCAATACGGTAGTGAATGCTGGACAATGTCATCGAAAATGAGGACAAAACTGGAAGCGGCCAAAATGTGGTTCTACAGAAGGATGCTATGGATATCGTGGACTGAGCATGCAAGCAACGATGAGGTGTTGGAAAGAATGGCAACAAAAAGGAAATTGATACTGAGCATCAGGAAGAGACAACTGAAGTTCCTGGGACATGCAATGAGGAAGGAAAGCCTGGAGAACCTGATACTGACTGGTCAGATAGAAGGAAAGAGAGACAGAGGAAGGCAGTGGATAACATATTTGCAGGGTCTGATCAGGTGGATGATGGAACGGGGATTGCCAGGAGTAACAGGAGCAAACATACTAAGAGCCACAAGGGATAGGGAGACATGGAGAACCATGATTGCCTACGTCCTGAAAGGACAGAGCACATAGAAGAAGAAGAAATGTTTTTTTTAGAATATCTTCTTTGTAAGGATGAATTTTGGACAGACATCTTCTTCCAAGGATTCTAGCCATGTTTTTAATATTTAGTGCAGAAAAACTTACTTTTATATTATTTTACATAGTATATATATGTATATTAAAATATAATATGTATAATTAATTTCAAGAGGTTTTAATTTTGATAAGAACACTTTTTGAGCTTTAAAATTCTTTCAAAATTTAATTGATGACCTTTAAAAATCTTTGTATACCTACAATACTCTCACAGCACACCAGTATACTGCAGTACATTGGTTGGTAATCAGTGCTACAGAGTCTAAGCCTGTTCGACCTGGACAGTGATTGAACCCACAATTACTATGTAAATGGGCTGAGAAGTATGTACTTGAAAAAAGAGCAAGCAGTAACTGAACACTAATAAGCAGAATGAGAACAATCTACCCCCATAAATTAAATAAAAGGTTCAGTTCAAAATTCCCTGAAAGCTACCGAGATTAACAAGTACTAATAGCCAAAACATTGTGATAATGACAAAAATGATGAAGTAAAAAAGATGACAATTTCAGTTTCCAACGAAGACTGGAAAATTATACCAAATCAAACTAGCTTACCAACAATGTAGACTGGCTTGGTAAAGAACTTACCTGTAAAAAACAAAAACAAAAACATTGTTATTAAAGAAGGAAACAGGAAATTATCTTGAACATTTATGTCAATAAGAAAAGTAAAATATTTTTTTATTCCTACCTAAACCCCATTACTCCCAGTGGAGCATAGTTCATTGACTACCCCTTGACATTGATGAGGGCATTGATCATTCTGCAACTTGTCTTTTTTACAGGTGGGGGGAGGTGACCTTAAACAGATTTCTTTATCCTCTGGAACCCAATATGTTTTGTTATTCAAGCCATAGCTAGAGGGAGATGGATTAATACATTTTCCAAAGATATTTGTAAATAAGTGAATGCAACAAATTCAACTGGAATTTGAACTCAGATCTCCAATTTCTCATTCCATTTCCCCGATTCCCCGACCACATAAATTTATGTATACTACTAAATTGGCACCTAGGTCCCATCCTTTCACTGTTGAAATAGTTAATTGTTACCACCTTTTCTACTTTAACAGTTTCTTTTCTTGCACTTCCCGCCTGTGGAACTTTGTTCTGTTTACTTGCTTCCCTGATAGCTACAATCTCCAAAAGTTTAAATCCAATGCCAATTGCCATCTTTTATCTCCTTGAATTCCATCCTTCCTTAATACCCCATGTATCCTGTTTTTATTATTTTCTCTCACTGTAATCCTGTGAGCATTACTAGCAGTTTTGGCTTGATCGGGGGAGGGGGAATTAAAAAAAAAGAAAAAAAAAGGAAAACGAGAAGCAAAAGGAAATATTGTGTCTTCTACCTAACAAGTTTGTGGAAGTGGATGAAAGAACAAGGTTGGAGAAATAGTAAAGGAATTAATATTGCTTGGAGTTACAAACAATAGGAAACTGTAGAGAGCTGTGATCACCCACATCCTGTAGGAACATGGTGCATAAAAAAAAGAACATTACAAGCTAGCTATAAGTTCCTTCTCTTGAAAGAAAGTTATTAATTGAAGACTAAACACATTTATTTGATGAACTATGCCACATACCAGTCAGTTAAGTGCCATGCATGAAACACGCTTGGGCAATCATGTCTCGAATGAGACATAACTGACTGGGCAGAAGATTATCCTGCAGTAGGTTGCCATTGTTTTCTGTGGTAGACTGGTTGCCAGCCAAGGCTATAGAACCCAATCTGTCCTGTTATTTAACCTATAACTGGAAGGAAGAGATGGCTTAATACCTTTCCCAAGGGTATTTGTGCATAAGTGAATGCACTGAATTCAACTGGAATTTGAACTTGGCTCCTCGATTTCTTGTTCCGAGCCGATATCCACTGCATTACAAAGCACATCCATATGCCACATATACTGGCTTTAAAATCATTGCAATGAATTCTATCAGCTAGTATTTTAACAGTTTTTTTTTTAATCAAACTGATTTTTCCCTATTCAAAACTGCAAATGCAGGTTGCTGGTTGCATATGCAGGCAGAGTGACATACAGCTGCTGCTCAAAGAAGTGCATGCTGCCCTCATCTGGCATTCAGTGCTATGCAATGAATGGTATTGCATGCTGCCATCAACGGCATCCATTTCCACCAAGATGACAGACTCAATTAATCTTTCACAAATGGGCAGCTGCCTTGGAAATGGACACAGATTTCTAATTCCTGGAAAACGAAAAGGGCTTGTGTTCACGGTTTTTTTCTACAAGGAAAAACTCTTAGACACGAAGAGAAATGGTTATGCCTGCAATGCACTTAAGTGCTCAGGAGGAAATGGGTGGAGTCAGGCTGGATAGATTCATCTGCTGGAACACGGCATGTCTTTGCAAGAAATTCTTCCACCCAAACACTTATCCTGTCAGTCAAATGAACATGATTTAGAGTGGGAGAAATAATTATGTATACATAATGCCCAGGAAGATGAATTTTTAAAAATGATTTTGTTTCGAAAAAGATATGCATATGTGATTATTATTTCAAGTTGGAAGATCAAGTGACAGGGCATGCCTAATTACTGTGTAAAAGCCACTTTTGAGTATTATGAGTCTAAAATGTGCGTTGTGGTGCATTGGATATCAGCTCGGAATGAGAAATCGGGGAGCCGAGTTCGAATTCCATCTGAATTCATTGCATTCACTTACACACAAATACCCTTGGGAAAGGTATTAATCCACCTATTCCTTCCAGTTATGAGTTAAATAACAGGACAGATTGGGTTCTATAGCCTTGGTCGGCAACCAGTCTACCGCAGAAAGCAATGGCAACCTACTGCAGGATAATCTTCTGCCCAGTCAGTCATGTCTCTGTTGAGACATGATCGCCCAAGCGTGTATCACGTATGGCACTCAACTGACTGAGTCTAAAATTTCTATAATTTTGGTAATTGCTACCTCATAGTTCATTTTATGTGGAGGGTGCTGAAAAATCAGCAGCTTGACCAACTAACCAAAATCTGATATAATGATCAAACATCAAAATTTGTTAAATTCTTACTTAGGGCCCTAAAACATTTTTAACATCCACTTTATATTAATTAAATTACCATGCAGCAGTTAATTTTCTTATACAAAGGTTTACCCAATATAAGGCTCAAGAGCCACTCTAGGTAGTAGGTTACTGAATAAGGTGTGTGATATAAATGTAACTGTGTGTGGTAAGAAGTAAAGATTATGTGAATACGAATGATAAATATCACTTGATTTGAAATGGTTAACATCGTACTGTTCAGGAAAGCATTCTTAAATTTAAAAATTCTGAAAAACTAACAACATTATTTCTATTTATAAATACTTGTTGCAAAATAAAATCTTTACATTTGACTTGAAGTCCATCAGAGGATCAAATGAATCTCTTTCAGCAACAGTGTTAAAATGAAAAAAAATCAATGCAATTTGATTGAGATAAAAAGAAGTCTGTGGTTCTGAATTTGCGTTTCCTGTCATTGAAATTGATCAATTCAGAACAACCAAGATGCAAATTTAAGATACTTCATCTTTGAAAATGATTTCTTGCATAAATATGTTATATCAAATGTGGAAATATTGAGCAAAAGCATTTAAAATGGAATAACCATCACCTGTGGTGTACTTTTTCCATAGTTTATTGCTTTCTCGCAATCTACTTATTTGAGTAATAAATCTTATTTTAAATATTTAGTAAAATTTGAAAGTTATAAATATTTTGGCATATATTAGTCATTGCAGGTGGTACCAAAATCAAAGAATACCATAGTAATTTTAAAAAAAATTTATGATACCACCATCCTGTCTGTATATTTTGCATTTTTGTACAATTTAAAGTGCAACATCACATATTTTTAATTAGGCTTGTGGTTTGCAGGAAAGTCACCAACAATTTTTTATTCCTTTGAAAGTAATGGAGACTTCCAGACAGAATGTTGACCATTGTTTAGTGTTCATGTCAGTTGGTCAAATATGTCAGTTAATTGCCATATGAGATGCACACGAGGGCAATCATGTCTCAAAAGAAACATGACTGACTAGACAGAAGATTTTTTTGCAGTAGTTTGTCATTACTTTCTGTGGTAGACAACCATGGTTATATAACCTAATCCATCTTGCTATTCAATTCATATCTGGAGGGAGAACAGTTAGATTAATATTTTTCCCAAGGCTGTGCAAAAGTGAATACAACAAATTCAACTGGAATTTGATCTCAGTGCTGCAATTTCTTATTCTGAGTCGATATTCATTAACCCACAATGAGCATCCTACTCATGTAAAATGCTTTAAAGAAGACATTTTTATATGTTTTTATTTTTTAAAAATTTAAGTTAATAGTTGAGTTTGATTAGGAATCTGAATATTTGCCTGACTGAGAAACTATCACAATCATTTCTTTATTTGATCTTTCTGTGAAGGGTACGTCTGTAACTTTAATGAGATTTTCTATCTTAACAAAAATTAGAAATGAATATAACATCCTAGACAGTACCTCACCTTGTTCTACCATTGCAGTGGGCAAAATGTCACTATTTTGTGACTATTCGTTCCAATGCAAATCCAGGTATGCATACATCCCATTAACCTCTTGCATTTTAGTGGTATTATTGCCTTGCTTGGGGGTTAAATGATTTTTAAAAAGTGTTTTTTTATTTTTGTTGTTTATCAATCAAAATAAAGAAAATAAATTCAATGTAAACGATTAAATAAAAAAAAAGTTTCCATTTTTTAAGAGGGTAGGGGAATCTGGATGAAAAGAAAAGGACACTGTAACAAGACCCATACTGTTAAAGGCACAAGTTTCTATTTTGAGCAGTTTCGAGAACAGTTATAACCACAGTCATAGGCATATTAGAAGGCTTGGAAAATGTAATACTCACAGGACAGAGAGAAGGACAGAGGAAAACAGTGCACAACGGACTTGATGGGTTTGAGTAAATGGATAGCAAAGCAGGTTTATGAGAAATAGCAAAAAGACAAAACCTATCTATATTTTTGAGATGAAGTATTTACACTATTTACATTGTTGGATGCGCGTTGTGGTGCAGTGAATATCGACTCAGAATGTCAAATCGTGGAGCCGAGTTCGAATTCCAATTGAATTTCTTGCATTCACTTACGCACAAATACCCTTGGGAAAGGTATTAATTCTTTTCTTCCTTCCAGTTATGAGTTAAATAATAGGACAGATTGGATTGTAGACTGGTTGCTAGCCATGGCTAGCAACCAGTCTACCGCAGAAAGCAATGGCAACCTACTGCGGGATAATATTCTGCTCAGTCAGTCATGTCTCTTTTAAGACATGATCACCCAAATCATGTATCATGTATAGCACTTAAATGACTGACATTGTTCACACTATTGTCCTCATCTTTATTAACATGTTTATTTGTGCTAGAAATTTTGGGTTAACAAAGGGTTCATTTGAAGGACAATGGCTGAAACATTGTAAACATGGCAATAAAAATGAGTTTGAGATTTGTTAAACAGCATATTGACCTCTGTGGGTTATTTAATGCCAAAAAGGTGGGGTTTTAAAGTATTTTTTTTTTAATGTTCAGTTATAGTGAAAAGGTTGATTTTGTCAGATTTTGATGAAAAATTAAAATTCTTTTATTTTTTTTATTTTAGAAAACTGAAGATATTTTCTAGTTTTGTATTTAAAAATCTATTGCTGGTAATCATTTTTTTCTTTCAAAAATGTATTGTTGGTAATATTTTTCCTTCAAAAACCTATATTTTTCTATAAAAGTCTATTTTTATGTATATATTTCTATAAAAGTGTATTTTTATACTTTCATAGTGTTTTGACCCCAGTATGGGGGTTAACTATTTACCCATAGCTGGGACCTTAACATGTGCTACCACTCCAGGTCAAGGTGGACCTGTGAACAACCGCAATAAAGAAGTGGTGCCACGTTCCTCACAACCTCTCAATCAAAGTCCTTGCTGCCAGATGCAGTTTACCATCATACCCAGGAGCACAATAATGACGAGGAAAATAGTCCGAACAATGTAAATAGCATAAGACAAAATTTATTAGGAACTACAAGGGAGAAGAAGTTGTAGAGGGCCATGATCAACTACATTCTAAAAAGACATGATACATGAAGAAGATATTAAATGTTGCCATTGTTTAACCTGTACTGTGTTTACTGAATGTTTAATATCATCTAATTGAACCTTGTCTTGTTTCTAACATCCACCTGCACAAACTAGTGATTTGTTTTTTGCCTTTAATTGATGCTCTGTGTTGCACTTCTCTAACACATCAACACCCAATTTGATTTCTGAAAAATTCAGAGGAACACATTTCCTCTTTTGGCTTTCAAAAATCTCTGAATCATCAAAAAAAGGGAAAAATCCCTTTAAGAAAAAATTAAGAAACAAATCAAAAGAAATTCCATTAATTAACTAATTCAGTGCATCTCTTAATTTTTTCCATCACTTCACCTTGGAACTCTTTTACTGAAATTAATTTTCGCTTGATTTTTAAAACAAAGTTTCCTATTAATACTATTAACAATGTGACTATCAGATGGATCCCTGGTTAGAATTTAGGACTGAGTACTGAAAGGTCTTACATTTTAATAGAAGTTTCTTAATTTGTCTGAATTTCTTTGATGAAGAATTTTCATTATTCTTTTTTTGACTAGTTTTTCTTTCATTCTTCTTGATGCTTTTTATGACATTATTCAGGTCATTACATTGTAATAAAATATTAATTGCTTCCGAGTTAAATTGTCTGAATTTCTTAGATAAAGACTTTTCAATAATCATGTTTTGCTAATTTTTTTTTCAAAGTTCTAATTGATGCTACATTAAACCTGGTCATAGTAATAAATAGTCATAAACTGTTTGAATTTCTTTGAAGCATTATCATTATTATTTATTGATAAATTTTTATTTTCATTACTATTTTATTTATATATTTATTATTCTTTTTTCACCCCCCCCCCCCCCAAAAAAAACCCTATAAGGTAAACAATCCCCCCAAACACACACACAAAAAAAAAACCCTGTTAGGTAAACAATCCCCCTGCAAAAAAAAAAAAAAACTGTTAGGTAAACAACATTAATTAAAGATGAAGTATTCTATAATGAAATTTAAACTTGCATATTGTAACTTTTAGAGTTTATCGCAAACACTAAATTCAGAAAGGTCTTTCTCTCTGAGATCAATCTGATGCTTATAAAATCCAAGATCTACCATGCTAAATATTCTTGAAAGAATATCTTGATTGTTATTTGCATTATTTTTTCTGCTTAGCATCAAACAAATTGTAGTGCTCGGCTGCCTCCTGCAAATCTCTGTTCATGACCCTCTTGCTATTACGCCTTCCTAGTCTTTTGAACAGGAGTAAAGGTTTATTTCTTGTTTCCTATTTAGGATTAGGATTGAGTTTCCAGTTTGTTTTAAAGTCTTTTCATTCTTTTTCACACCCAGTAGCCCCTTGGGTATTACTGAATTTATCACCTTGCTTGGGATGAATTGGTTAAAAACTAAAAAGCATCAAAACATTGACGAAGTACTGTAATAGTACAGCAATGTACTAAGACCACAGTTAAAGACTAAGGTTTTTAGATGTTATTTTCTTTTTTTTTTTAATTTTACATTGGATTTTAAAAAAATTCTTGGTTGAAACACAGAAACAATCAATCTTTTTTTACATTACCTCATAATGTAAATACACTTTTTGCCCTCCAAAATCAATTAAAAATCTGTGGACAAAACCCCCCAAAAAACAAAAAAATAAACAGATTTTTTTTCTTCCTATTAGAGACTGCTGTAGATGTTGTTAAATTGTTTTGGATTTGTAGGATAAATTTCAATAATTTTAAGTAGAAATAAATATAAATTATTGATAAATTAAAGAAGATGAGGAACATGAGAGTTTCCAGAGAGTAATCATAGATTCTGCTAAATTTCTACTCACACGAAATACCTTGGATCAATTCTCATTCAGTCAGTTAATTAAATGCCATATGTGATACACACTTGGGAAATCATGTTTAGAAATAAACATGACTGACTGAGCAGAGATTTACCTGCAATAAGTTGCCATTTCTGAGGTAGACTATTTGCCAACCAAGACTATAGAATCCAATCTGTCCTGCTACTTAACCCATAGCTGAAGGGAGACGAGATGGATTAATACCTTTCCCAATGGCATTTGCGCTTAAGTAAATGCAACAAATTCAACTGGAATTTGAACTCGGTTCTCTGATTTCATGTTCCGAGCCGATATCCACTGCACTAGAAAAATTTTGAAAGTTTTTTTTTTCTTAAAGCTATGAATCTTTTAGGGAGTAGAGGGTTAAAAACTCAACTTCAGATTCAAATAAATTGGCTTAAAACCTTTAACAGTTTGTTCCAAGAATGGTTAGTTATTTTGTACTTGGACCTTCAGAAAATTAATTGTGAATTGTGTTTATATTCTATAAAGAAATAATAATTACATTATTAATTTGATTTCTTACTGGGATGTGGAGTTATGAATATTTACGTTATTTATTTTCAAACTATTTTCCTCATTTTTGTTGTTGTCATCACAGAGTTTTAGGCATTATGCTGATGAAGACAGGAGGGTAAAACAACCGAAAAAAGATAACAACAGAGATAAGAACAATAGTTTGAATATAAATAATACTTTTTATTATGAAAGTAATATTTTAGTTTTTTCATTTTTACAACAGATGATTGTGTGAAAACATAAAACAGTTAATCATAGTGAGTGAGTGTTTACATGAAATTTTAATGAAAATATATTAAGGCTCTGCCAGTTAATATGGCATTGAGCTCTTTCTCTAGTGTGCTTTTATAGCAAACTCTCTAACTATATATATATATATATCCAAGTGAATACAGAACGAAGAAAGAATTTTTACAACATCCTAAACATTAATTTAAAACAGTGCTCGATATATAATATATAGAGCTGTGAATATTTATCATAAATTATATTTTAGAACATGTCCATAATTTTTCTATATATATCCATGACAAAGGTACATTTGTTTCGACATTGAAACTTCAGCGTCTCATCAAGCGGTATGTAAAGGAACGGAAAGCCTCTTTCCTTATATTTGGTCAGTTGTGTTAGAGGTGTTGGTGGGGGTTAGTGGTAGGGGAACAAGTCTCTGACCATTGGAATTTTGGAGAGTGTTGTTAAAGTGGTTGATTAATGAGAGTCTTTGATTTCTAGACAGATTTAACCTTAGCAGTTAGAATGTAAATTTATTATCTTGTGACTAGACTATATCCTTTGGATTTCTTAGAAGAGTTGGTAGGGGTAGGAGCCGAATATTTTTGTATTTAAGCAAAGTCTTTATAATTAATGTAAATTTGTATATTTAATCTTAACTTTGGATTTAGGAAATATATTTTTCCTATTAAATTTTAAATTTTTATTTTATAATATAATTTATAATATATATATATTAATTCAGATACTTCAATCCAAGGGAAAAAAGCAGGAAGGTAAATTCCAAAAACCCGATCCTAATTAATATTAAAAATTTTATTTTAATATTAAAAAATGATACAGGAAGAGAGCTCCATGTAATAAAATATTACAGAGCAAATATAAATTAAAAAAGGATTAATTCAATGATGTTGAATGGCCATTTCGATATGAAGATCCCCACGGGGGATAACACATCACCTCAGCAACAGAAAAATCCTTTCAGAAAAATATATATATATAATTCCAGGTGAAGAGGACTCAAGGTGTTTTTTTATTTTGAGTGCTCTGGTATTTATTTTATTATAAACAGTGCTCAATATAATGAGTATTATAGAGCTTAATATAATTATAATTATATAGTTATGTATCAATTGTACATTGTGTCACAATGTATAATTATATATATATATACATATATATATATATATATATATAAGAAAAATTAAGGCAGACGCATTATCTCATGGTGAATCGGAAGTATAGGCCTATTTCAGGCGAACCATCATCAGCTTCCATCTTTATTTAACAAAGAATTTTACTCAAATGAGATTCACAAAGACCTAAAAAAATGAATGGCAATAACGGTCGCTCCCCCAAAAGAGAAGAAAAAATACATCCTTTCAGCGAACACATACACATATTCATACATAATCATATATACATGCAACATAAAATCAGATGTATGTACAGGATACTCCTTTGGATTCTTTTATACCCACACTGCATGCTGAGATATATATATATATATTATTTAGTAATTGTTCCTGACTTGGCATCTCAACCTCTGAGAATGTGATCTCACCAACATGATGTGGCTTCTCTCAGTCTTTTCTATAAATATTCTCCTGTTAACTGCTCTGATGAGCTTTTTTCCACCTGCTTAGGGCTAGGGTTAGTGGTGCAGGGGACATCAACTCAGAAAGAGAAATCAAAGAGCCAAGTTTGAATTCCAGCTGAATTTGTTGCATTTACTTATGTGCAAATACCTCTGGGAAAGGTATTAATTCGTCACTTCCCTCTCCAGTCATGGGTTTTAACCCATGCAGGACAGATTGGGTTCTATAGCCTTGGTTGGCAACTAGTCTACCACAGAAAGTAATGGCAACCTACTGGGGGAAAATCCTCGGCTCAGTTAGTCATGTCTCTTTTGAGATATGGTCGCCTTAAGCGATATCATGTATTAACTGACTGACTAGAATGCCATCTACATCCCACTCTTTTACTGTTGAAATAGTTAAATGTAACTGCCACTTCTCAAACAATTTCTTTTCTTGCACTTCCTGCCTATAAAACTCCCTTCTGTATACTTGCTTCCCTGATAACTACAATTTCCAAAAATTTAAATTCAGTGTCAATTACCATTGTCTATCTTCTTGAATCCTGATCATCTTTTATCCTTTCTTTAACACCTCTTATGTCCAGATTTCTTTTCACTGTAACCCCCTGTGCACTAGTGGTGATCCTGTCACTTCATGATTAAAAACAAATTAATAAAAAGTTGTCTTGTCTCACAAGATCTCAACATAGTGCTAACCTTTTTGAACAAAAAATAATGATGAACCCTAATCTTTAAAATTATTAGTTTTTTTGTTTTTTTCTTTCCTGCTTCTATATATCATACACTCTTTGTAATGCCCAATGTCTAATCTCCAAAGCAAGAGACAAGGTTATAATATTCAAAACTTTATTTTATATTAAAATAAATCACGGTGGCTTCATGGCTGAGGTTCAAATGCAGTTAAAATGAAATTCAACATATTTTTTTTTAAATCTTCAATGTTGAATAGATTTTTTTTCAGTTCGTTTATAGAAATAAAGATATTGGTAAAGTGAAATTTCAATTGAGAATCTGAAATAGGCAAAAATTCTCAGCTTAAATAACAAATGGAATATGAAGTAAAATCTTACCTTGTATGCAAATCTTAGCATATGTAGTCAAAGAAAGAAATACAATTTACAGATGCATATTTTTAGCTTTATATTAGAGTATGTTAAAAGTATTTTAATTTTTTCAGACCTTTTTTTCTAATCATTTCACCCCAAGCAAGTCATTGAAGTCATTAAGATGCAAGTGGTTAATGAGTGTTAGGTAATATGAGAAAAGAACACTATTAAGGAGAGAGAACAATGAAAGAACAGGAATTAAGACGACAGAAAATAATGATTGACATTGCATTTAAATTTTTGAAGATCGAACTTGACTGGGAAACAAGAAGAGAGTTCCACAAGCAACTGTTAGCATAGAACTTACTGTTATATCTATTTCAATTGTAAAATAATATCTAACTATAATGACAAAACTGGTTTAAGCTGATAATTTTTCTCTTATAATAAAGGTGGGGGGGTCCAAAAGTAGATGGACGGTAGAGGGAATTCAGTTATATTATAACAATGTTGTTCATTATAACTATGGTATTTGTGCTATATTATTTTAAATTTTATAACTGACATGGGTCCTTACCTGTAACTTCAGAATGAACTCTTCCTAACACTATATATATATATATATATATATATATATATATATATATACTACGCCTCTCAGGAGAGAGAGAGAGAGAGTCGAGTTGGTAGTAGTTCACTCCAAACCAGACTGACAGTCATACCACCTTCCACATTTTGTATTGTTATTTCTTGTTAATATATATTTGTTATTTCTACCCTTGTGGCTGTGTTGTTCTTTTCAGATCTTAACCTGGTCCGTCACAATAACTAAATTTATCTCAATTTAATCTGCTTAATTTTCAGATAATTCAGAGATCTCATAATGGTAAATAATTGAAATACTGATTAAAGAAAATGGAGAGTACTCAAGGACAAAGTTTATAGTCAAATGCCAAGAACTTTTTTTTTTTAATCATATCACCCCGAGCAAGGCGGTAATGCCACAGATGCGCAGGGGGCTACGTAAGAGTGAAAAGACTGGGAAAGAGAAAGCCGGAAACCACATCCTAAACAGGGAACAAGGGATGAGCCTCTTCACCTGTTCAATAGACATGGATGGATTGTGAACAGGGCAATAGTTTAGTCTATCTACTCCAACTGGAAAAAAAAAAAAGAAAAAAAGAAAAGAGTGAAAAGATTGGAAAAGAGAAAGCCGGAAACCACATCCTAAACAGGGAACTGTTGGGGATTTGAAAAATTACATCGGAGACACATTTCAAGAAAATAATACACAAAGAGACTTGTTCTAAAATGCTTGTTGAAGCATGAGGGGTACACTACAAAACTATAAAATGTGATGGATAACAGTTTGAGTACTTGTGTTGATAAAATTTAAGCACTTTTCTATTAACGTATACAATAAAATCTGATTGTCAATGTATTAATTGTATTAGTGTCATGGACCCAATAAAAGGTCCAGCAAGAATAACACGGAACAATCAAAATAGGAAATAACGAATATATATTAAACACAGCAAAATACAACACTTGAAACTTTGTCAGTAGAACAATATGGTTAGTGAGTAATACTATAATTCAACTCTTGAACTGGGATTCATAATGGTTGTTACGGTATCAGTGTTCGTAGATGCCTCTCAGCTATGTTCAGGGTGTTCTCCTCAGGGTATCTACTAGATACTCACAAGCTACTCCCTCTCATCTCTTGTGAGGGGAGGTATATGTACTGGTTGGAACAGTTCATTCTGTTGTGGGTGATGCCACCATGACAATTAGTAAATATAATTGTACATGTAATCTCAAAATAAATGTTATCATTTACTGTCCACGTACTTTTGAACCACCCTGTTATGTCCATTGTCCAAGTGGATGACCATTAGTTATTGTGATGCTTTACAACTTAAGGCAGAGAGAAACACAACCAACAGTATTACTAAAACTTACTGAAGAACTACTACCATTAAAAGACACCATATGTAAAGCATTCCATTATATAAAAAAAAAAAAAAAAAAACAATATACAGAACTTCTTAAGAGATTAAAAAATTACTTTATTACTATCAATACTTTATAGAAGCATGATAGCATAATAGATAGCGGCTCAGATTGACGAATCAGAGAGCTGAGTTCAAACTCCAGTCGAGTTCATTACATTTAATCATATGCTAATACCATTGGAAAAGGTATCAATTAATCTCTTCTCTCCCAACCATCCCTGGGTAAATAGCAAGACAGACTGGGTACTTCACCCAGAGGATAAAGGGGTTTGCATAGGGTGAAGAGTGTAATGGGGTTGTCAATGGCCTATGCTCCACTGGTAGTAATGGGCAAAGAGAAATCAATACATTATCATCAAATTTATTAAATGTAAAAAGAGAAAATTTATGTTGTCAGCAAAAAAGTCGTGCATGATATACGTTGGGGATGCCAAAATCAAACAGGTATGGAAATTTAATTATCTAAGTAGTGTCATAACAGATAATGAAAATGACTTAAAAATCTTCAATTGCATTAGAAAAATGAAAGATGCCTTGCAAAAAATTAAGCTGTTAAGAGAGGAGAAAAGTCCTAAAAAAGAAAGAAAAAGAAAAGACGAAAGAGTTCTGAAGAGTGATCTAATATCTATTCTCCTACATGGCAGTGAATTCTGGATAATATCTTCAGAGATAAAAGGGAGGATCTGAGGCTACAGAGATGCGGTTCTACTGATGAAGATAGAGAATACCATGGAATCAACATATGACCAATAAGAAAGTTTTAAGGAAAACTAGAACTATAAAAAAACTGACATTTACAATCAGAAAGGAATAGTTAAAATGGTTGAAACATATAGTGAGGAAAGAGAACTTGAAGAATTTAACTATAACAGGACATATTGAAGGTAAGAGAAGCAAAAAGAAAGTGTAATCTACTTAATGAATTTGTGTAAATAGATAGCAAAACAAAAAGAGTTGATAAAGGGTCAAAAGTTACTTAAATCTACAAAAGATAGGAATAAACTCACAAATGTCTCACTCTACCCTGATGATAACTTAAGAAAGTTGAAAGCTCAGTCCATATTACTTTTACTTTTTCTTCTGAAATGAATTATTTTTTTTAGATTTTTTGATGCAATTTCCTCCTTGTTTAAGAAGGATTATTCATGGAAAAGATGACCAATAAAATGAATAGACAAAATGTTTGTCGTTTTCATTAGTATTTACTTTAAATAAAAAATGATAGGATGTTGTTGAGAATCATGGAACTTTAAAAGATCTATGCTTAACTTAGTACAACACAAAACCAAATCAGGAAAAATTGAGAAAAACTATTGTGCACCAAGCTATTAATAGGAAGATTCTGATTGCCTTAAAAATTAAAAAAGAACATGCTGCATTTGGAAGATAAGAGTTTATCTTGGTGGAAAAAGTGATCACCTACACCAGTAGGAAATAGGTACCTGCTTTGGACATTATGTTGCAAAATCTGTTGTTGGGCCAAACAGTGATGAGATTCAACTAGGTCACACAAATTGATTACTAAAATGACCAAAATTTGCAAAAACCAGATCATTATAAAATTAAGTTTTTTCTTTATTTGTTACCAATTTCTATAGTTTTTCAACCCAAATCTGCTTTTTCTGACATTAGGTTAGCATGACTCAATTGTGCCAGTTTTTTATATCTAAGTCTACATTATTTTTGTTAAAGAAAGCATGATAATAATTAAAATACTTTCATTAATTCACTAAACAAGAGATTTTAATGGATCTCAAGGAAGGCAAACAGGTGCACAAAAATTTTTATCTTAAAATTTAAGGCTTTAAGAAAAAAAATGGTTCCTAAAAATATTTGAATCTTACCAGTGGGGGCCAAATATGTTTAATTACATTATACATGTGAATCTTAAACAATAAATCACTTCAACCAAATTAATGAAATAATAACAAAAATATCTTTTTCTTCTTCTTCCATGTGCCTTGTCCTTTCAGGACATAGGCGATCATGGCTTTCCACGTCTCCCTATCCCTGGTGGCTCTTAGCATGCTTTCTCCTGTTACACCACACAATCCCCATTCTGTTATCTGCTGCTTTCCCCTGTCTCTTTTTCTCTCTATCTGGCCTGTTAGTATCAGATTCTCCAAGCCTTCCTTCCTCATTTGATGTGCCAGGATCTTTAGCTATCTCTTTCTGATGCTCAGTATTAATTTCCTTTTAGTTTCCATCCTTTCCAAAACCTCACCATTGCTCACATTCTTGATCCATGAAATTCTATATTTAACAATAATTATTGAACTTCTATGAGTGTTGCTCATTGAGATAAACAGAAACATATCAATGACTAAAATAATCCGACAATGAAGAAAATCATTGTTTTAAACTTGAAATGTATCTAAAATATTATTCCTCAGTTTTAGAGATGGAAAAAGAAAAACACAACACACCAAAAGGGACTACTGTTATATTGTTTATCAAGGGTCTCAGACTTAGAATTTAAACAATGAGCATTTTAAAAAAAATGAGTGATTTTTTTTTCTTTATAAAAAATGTTATTATATAGAAGTGAATGTGGGACAATTTCCTCACAGATAAAGAGTAGAGGCAACAGAGATGTTGTTCTACAGAAGAATGCTTATAATAATCAGAAAGAAATTTCTGGGGTACAAAATAAAGAAAGAGGGCTTGAAGAATTTATCATTTGCAGGGCATACTGAAAGTGGGAGAGAAACAGTAAGTAACCTACCTAATGAGCTTGTGGAAATTGATAGTATAACAAGGATTGATAGGGACGATGAAAAGATAAAAATTGCTAAGATGTACAAATTGTAGAGAACCATGATCACCCACATCCTGAAGGGATATGGCACATGAAAGAAGAAATTATGAAGTGCTGTAGCCTTGATCTGAACCTCTGTCTCCAGCTTCAAATTTGCTAGGTATTTACCAAACAGTCAGGGAAACACCATTGATTCAGAAATAAATTATGTTCCACTATCTGCTAAAGACTAAATGGATGTGTGTGTGGGGCAGGGGGTAAGTAGATGGTGCTAGTGGGTAATGCCAGAACTAAGGTTTCCAAATGATCACCTAAATCTTCCATGCAAGAAGGAGCAGGGTGACAACCATGTAAAGAAAATCAGCAATCTGTCCTTCAACATTACATGGGAGGCAGATACTGTCTAACAGACATCCTAGACATGATGGTTGGGGAGACCATTCGCATGAGGTTGCACATGAGCAACAAGAGACCGTGGCATATTAATGGGTGTTTGTCTGCTCGAGAAAGCAGACCTGTTGCTAATTTAATGCCAAGATATTCATATTAAAAACTAACATGATTGAAAGTTTATTAATTCAATCTGATAGATTATAAAGCCATGAAACTAGTTTATTTCCTCTGAGAATAACCAATTCTATTTTCAATTATTTATCGGATAAGGTCCAAGGGAGAAAACTCAAGAAATGCCATTCATTAGCCCAAAAGATAATCTAATAGTTATTAGCATGGAAAATATTTGACTAATAAATATAAGTGTGACTGAGGAATCAGTTGTGTGTTGATCCATAGTATTAGAAAAATCTCTCATTTTGTGGTTGTAGTAGATTCTATGTAATTGTACTCTCTACAGCTGAAATTCCCAAAATGGACAGTATTGCTAAAAAAGGTATTGGAGAGATTCAGGGAGTGGAGAGGAAAAGGGGCAGTGGGGGATGGGTTAGAAAATAAGGAATGGAGGGTAGGAGAATGGCCTTACAGCCAAGCAATAATTTTCTTTTTTCAGATCATATTTAATATTAGAGTTTCAGTGCAATCACCCAGGACTGAAAATTAATGAATGCAGGGATTTAAGTTTTTTTCTCGGTATCTTCCAACATGCTGTTGAGAAGCTGATTTCCTTGAAATAAGTAAATCCATTCCATAAAGGTAACAACTTATAACAGAAATTATATCTTCCATATTAAAACTGTAAATTTACACTTTCATGTTCCGAAATAAACAGGTTTACATTACTTGGTTGACATGTTCTTTGTTAAAGTTCATACATGTGTTTACAGTTAGATTAGCTGTTTCAAATTTTCAGTCTATGTAATTATACCAAGGAAAGAGTGTCTTTGCATGTGTCTTGTAGGGGTGAGCCACTAGGGACATGGCTAGAAAAAGTTAAGGAACCATCAGTCTGCATTGGAGATAAGCAATTCTGAAAAACATATCTGTAAGTGATCACTATTCAAAATACAAGCAATTGTATAGATATTTCCATATACATTTCTATAATCTCCAGACCAAGATGAATATACTTATTTACAAGAATACAAGTGAGCAGTCAGAAAAATTACCTTATGTTAATGATTATATTAAATTAATAGCTAAATCTACTGCTAGGAAGGTCAGATCCCTGTGTCAGGCAAGGAAATTTTTCTTGTCTGAATCCATCATGCACATATACAAATCTAGCATCTGCCCATGCATTGAATACTGCTGTCATATCTGATCTGGAACCCCTGCTATTCATCTTGGAGTTTTCGACAAAATCCAAAGGAGGATCTGCAATATAGTCAATCCTGACCTGGCAGCTCAACTCCAGTCACTTTCTCACTAATGAGATGTGGCTTCCCTCTGTTTTTTCTACAAATACTTTCATGGATTCTGCATTGATGAGCTTAGCTCCTTGATGCCCACTCTGCATGAATTTACTCAAGCTACTAAACTAGCAACAAGATCCCACCCTTTTACAGTTAAAACAATCAAGTGTAATCACAATTTCTACTCTAACAGCTTCTTTTCTCACACTTCCCAACTTTAGAACTCCCTTCTATCTACTTGCTTCGCTGACAGCTACAATCGCCAAGAGTTTAAATGCAACGTCAACAGCTACCTCTTACCTCCTTGACTCCCACACATTCCCTGGCACCCTGTACCTTGTTCTTCTCCCTTTGCACTTTACTCTCATGCAGCTCTCATCACACCAATTTTCCTCTCTCACCCATTTTCTGACATCTAATCTGATCTGTTCTTCACTCTCTTCATTCTCTTATTATGTAACCCCCTGCACACCAGTAGCAGTACTGCCTTGCTTGGGGTGAGCTGATTATAAAAAAGAAAATAGAGAGCGAATGCTGTGACATGTGAATGGGTAAAGAAAGCAAAAAAAAGAACTAAATATAACCTACAAGAAAACTGAATGCATGGTTTTCAGGAAAAAGAGGAGTCTAAAATGCCAACTACAGATCAGGAATACTAAAATCAAGCAGGTAGAGAAATTTAAATACCTGGGAAGTGTTCTAATAGGGGACATAAAGGGTGACACTGAGATTCAAAAGTGTACTGGCATGACCAAGGAGACATTCCAAAAACTAAGCAGAGTATTGAGACATTGGAAAATTTTGTTGGAAACAAAGAAGAAAATATTGAATTTTTATGTGAGATTTGTCCTTCAAAATAGCAGTGAATGCTGGACAATCTCATCAAAGATGAAGAAACCGAAATGTGGTTCTACAGAAGGATGCTGAGGATACTACAAACTAAACATGTGAGCAAGGATGAGGTTTGGAGAGAATAGAAATAAAATGGAAACTGATACTTAACATCAGGAAAAGACAGTTGAAGTTTATGGGACATGTGATGAGAAAGGAGGGCTTGGAGAATCTGATACTCACAAAACAGATAGAAGGAAAGAGAGACAGGGGAAAGCAACATGTGACATACTTGCTGGGATTGAGCAAATGGATGGTAGATCAGGGTTTGGGAGGGGTAACAAGAGGAAAGGTGTTAAAAGCTACGAGGGACAGAGAGATATAGAGGGTCATGATCACCTACGTCCTGAAGAAACACAGGACATAGATTTGCATTAAAAACAAATTATGGAATTAGGGCTACAGAGCATGGAAACCATAGTTTAAAGTTTCAAACAATCAAAATAAATATTTTGTGGGATGAAGTTGAAATAATAGATAGAGAACATCACTGGAAAATACAAAAACTTACAGAATCAGGATATATGCTGAGCCACAAAAATCTCTTAAGCTGGCCAAGCATAGAAATGAATACAGTATGGGAAACCATAATACAGAGTGCAAGTGAAAATCATTAATTTCAAAGATTGTAATATTAGCTCTGGTAAAAAATACATGAGAAATTGGAAAGCCAAATGCAAATTTCAGTCAAATCCATTTCATTCATTTATGCACAAATACTCTTCTCCCTCCAGTTATGGGTTGAATAGCAGAACAGATTACGTTCCATAGCCTTGGTTGGCAACCAGTCTACTACAGACAGTAATGACAACCTACCGCTGGAAAATTTTCTGCTTAGTCATTCATGTCTCTTTTGAGACAAGATTGGCCAAGCGTTATCATGTATGGTAATTAACTAACTGTTTTTGGATTTGTATTTAACTTTTTTTTTATCATGGGAGTTTCTGCTTATATATTTTGGTTTTTGGCCCTCAACTGAAATTGCTATGATTCATAACAAAGAAGAAGCTTCAAAAAAGATTTGGACTGGCATCCTCTGTCATAGAAGTTAGCTATACCATATCATTTATTTATTTATATATTTATTTTTTTTATCAATATCAGGCTTACGACCATATCACATTGAATACACTGGTTCTCAGTCGATCACCGAAGTTCAGCAATGTTGAGCCTGGTCAGTACTTAGATGAGTGACTGCTTGGGAATACCAGGTGCTGTAAGTGTTTAGTGACGGATGTGCATTGTGGTGCAGTGAATATCAGCTCGAAAAGAGAAATCAGTGAGCCGAGTTCAAATTCCAGTTGAATACCCTGCATTCACTTAAGCACTGGTACCCTTGGGAAAGGAATTAATTCGTCCCTTCCCTCCAGTTATAGGTTAAATAACAGGGTAGGACTTGGGGACCCTGCCCTTAAAAACAAATCCCAATGAATCTTGATACTCAAAAAGAAAAAAGTATTACTAGACACAAAACTTATAAAAACAACAATAAATTGTTGAAAGAAAAAGGTATTGCCAGCAATAAATAAATAAAATTTAGTTGGCAATAAATGACCCCCCCCCCCGCCACATATCACTATGTAAGACAGTAAAAAAAGCAGTTGTCAGAACCTCTGAAAACACTGCACTAAATAAGGATGGAAAGATAAAGATATTAGTAGAGATAATGTGTGGAATAATGAAAATCCTTCATCTCAGAACCTCAGACAACTGAAAACATTGTTTTAAATAAGGAGGAAAAGTTGAAGATATTAGTTATGTACACACCAATGGACAGTAATGGGCATGTCCCAATCTTTATATAATATGTTAGGTTCTATTGAGAGAGCGTGATGGATTATTACTGTCTAGCATTTCTCAATAAGCAGCAGTTATTTAATTCTAGCAGCTTGGGAGTTTTGCATTTGATGATATTAGAAATATTACTATTTATTTCCAACCTCCATTTGGTTTATGATTCATGAAGTAACCTTTTAGATTACAACATTAGTCTGCATAAAGTGTGCAATAATGAAAATTCTTCATCTTGAAACCTGTAACAGCTGAATGCATTGTGCTAAATTATAATAAATTAAGAAAATGTATGAAATAATGAAAATTCTTCATCTCAGAAATTCAGATAAGTGAAAACATTGTGTTAAATTAGGATGAAGATATTAGTTCAGATAATTTGTGGAATAACGAAAATCATTTATCTCAGAACCCCTAACAACTGAATGCATTGTGCTATATAATAATAAATGATGAAGATATTAGTTAAGAAAATGCGTGGAATAATGAAAATCCTTCATCTCACAATGTCTAACAACTGAATGCATTTAACTAAATAACAATAAAAAAAGATATTAATAAAGTCTTTGTGAAGAATGAAAATAGTTTATGTCGAAATCTATGTCAACTAAATAAAAGTTTTGGGTTTCAAAATTACTGAAAAATATGAACAAATATAAAATTAATTTTTGCCCCTTTAATATATATTCACTTTAAGTGTGACAGTGTAAGAGTTAATTTCAAGGTTTGTGAATTTGGTTTGTGCTGGATCCAATAACTTGATTTATAATTCAAAAGAAAATTATTATTTCTTTTCTGCCTTGCTTTACTGATGCTCAGGTGTCAGTTCTGGTTCCCTTCTTCCTATCCATCTTGAAATTCTCAGGACAGGCAATGGGTGAAGGTGTTCAGCAAAGCAAAGACAAATCAGCCTTGTGAGGAGTGGAAAAAGAGGAGTAGGAGGCACATCTCAGCATAATTAAGAAAGGCCCTCCATCTTGCATGACAGGTTGCTCCACCTCCCACAATTCAATGAGTCACCAACAATTGGCAAAATGTCCATCTTGCAAGCAACAGAAATTGTCAGCATTCCGTTATGGCTAAAACTCCCTGATTCAGACCAAAACAATGAGACAAGACCATAGACTTTACAAGCAATTTGAAAATGCAATTGGTTAGGTGAAGGGCAGCTGTCAAATGGTTGGGGAGGTTAAAGGAGTCACAACAGGGATGGAGGATAGAGTTGGGCCCTGACATGTTGTAAATCAATAAATTATAAAAAGTCAGCCATGTAAGGTTTCATATCTCACAAGATGAGAGATGGGTTGTGAGCAATAAACTTTACCTCAGATAAAAGGGAAAAAAAAAGTATATAAAATAAATCTGAATAATATCAAGAATATAAAATAACATTCACATAATGACTCTGTTAGCACAAGGTTGAATGAAGCCTGCAATTTTATTCTTATACAGACTGAAACGAATAGCAATGATATAAGAAAACAAATATAAAAATTATCTAAGCATATATCATCAGCAGTAGAAATTTTTTACCAAATATTTTTTTTACTAAGTAATTAACTCAAAATGAGACCCAAGAGCCACCCAAGGTAATGGTTACTGAGTGAGAGTGTCATGTGGACATAAATGAAAGTGTAGATTATATAGAATAGATAATGATTTTTCGTAGTCTCATTCAAATTGTATACATGGTTTGAGCTGAATTTTTTTTATATTATTGTTTGTACATGGCTGAGTGGTTAGAACATTCACTTTCTGACCATGAGACCTGGATTCAAATATCACCATGGTTGATTTGTCAGGAAAGTGTATTCTTGATGCTATAGGTCTGGTGGAAGTGATCACAGCTGAAAGTACCTGCAAATCATACCACAGCTTAAACCAAGCCTTGTGAGTGAATTTAGTGAATAGATGGAACCCTTGAGAGCCAACAGTGATTGTGCTAGAACAAAGTCACAAGTCATCGTGACCGAGGGTTTGAGCATGCTGGTCTTGTTCAGACTGTTGATCTCACTAGATAATGTGCACTCTCCTAACTCAGGTCCACTCAGCATAGTTGCAATATAAACCACAGGTTGGCTCTGTGAGTATTAAACAAACACAAATGTGCCTGAGCAGGCATCAGCAACAAGGATTAGCTAGCTGCCCTAGTAGATGGACGTCTTCGGATATGAGTGGATGCACCATTTAAATTTTAGATATAGATTGTTTACTCAATAGAAGGTTCAAGAGTCACTCAAGAGGGAGGGTTACTGAATGAGGTTGTTGTAGAGAAATAAAAAGTGAAAATTATAAGGATGTATAATAACACAGATAATGGTTCACATGTGGTAAAGAAGTTAAGATTTTAGTGATCAGAGAAGTACCTTCTTGGGAGTCTGTTCCACAATGCAAAAAAGATCTCAGGAAGAAGTTGTCTGATGAGATACTTGTTTCTTACCAATGGAATACGAAAACTGAAGATGATTCGATCCTGAGGATGTAGTATGGCTGGCCTTATCTGTAAAGGTTTGAACTGGTGGAACTAAGAAATGTAGCATGTCTGAACATTTGTCATAGAAATAGTAATATGGTAGCAATAGGCTTATGGTACATCTTGTGGAGGACTACAGAACTGAAAATAAATTTCCAAAACAGAAACTATGATAGATAACTGTAATGAAAGCAGTGATGCCAATCAGTTAAGTGTCATATGTGATACATGCTTGGGTGATCATGTCTCGAAAGATACATAACTGACTGGATAATATGACGAAAGTTTTGAACTTTAGGACAGTTCTCTAATCCTCTTTGATTTTGAGAAAAAGTACTTTGCTTGAATTGGTTTTACTAAATATTAACATAATTCTGTAAACCTGACTTTTTCAAATGGCCTGTATTTTGATCCATATCCATTGATCAACTTGACAAGACTCCTGGAAAGTTTCTCCAGGTGGTGAGACAGAATTGCATTCAGTCAAATCTTATTTCATCAAGTTCAATATATTTAGGCAAGATATTCTCCTTCCCCACTGCATAATGGTTTTAATATTTAGAAGATTTTAATGATTTAAATGGAAGAGATGTGGGTATATATGAGGGTCATTTGAAAAGTTCATAGGCTGACCAAGATATGAATGTAAGTAGACACACCAGTTTGTAGACTAAAAGACATCCAAGTGTACCAAAATACACAGATTTTCTTCCCCTTTCATCTTTCTTCTGATGCTTTCTCTCCCTACATTTTGGTTATTATCCCACCATATTTTCTTTTTATTCAGTCAGTCAGTTAAGTGCCATACATGATACATGCTTGGGTGATCATGTCTCTTTCGAGACATGAGTGATTGGGCAGAAGATTATCCTGCAGTAGGTTGCCATTGCTTTCTGCGGTAGACTGGTTGCCAGCCAAGGCTACAGAACCCAATCTGTCTTGTTATTTTATCCATAACTGGAGGGAAGAGACGGATCAATACCTTTATCAAGGGTATTGCGCGAAAGTGAATGCAGGGAATTCAACTGGAATTTAAACTCGGCTCCTCAACTTGTTCTGAGGTGATATCCACTGCCCAACACATATCTTGAATCCATCATAAAAAGTCAAATTAGTAAATACTAAACATTTGAAATATCTCTGTGTATAGATTACTTATAACAAATTTAATATAGAAGATAGGGAAAATTGAATGTAGGATAGGCTGTAAAATATTTGTGTAAAATACACCTTTTCAGCATGAGGCTAATAACTTATTGATGTACATATTATATAATTTATAGGCAAAGAGTGCACTAGGTAATTGAGAACATATAATATTAAACAGCAGATAATAATCAGTAATGCTCAGATCAGGTAGATATAGTTCATGTTGGTCATCACTTCTACCACGGCAGGCTTCAACATGATCAGGCTATTGTGAGGGACATTATTTCCATAGTTAATGTTCACATTACTTCCAAACTTTAATTCTAACATGCAGGTAAGACTTAGCGTGTTACATCCACAGAGATGAACAACACTTATTTCTTCCATGTTCCAAATGTAAGGAGAAAGTTCAACTTAGACAGCATTTCTCCATCAAGAACTGCTACTTTGTGAAACAAACTCCTGCATGGTTGCTTTCTTCAGCACTTCACTCTTTACCTTTTCAAATCAAGGGTCAATCAAATTTTTTTCTGATCCTCATAATCTTTGTTATTACAATTTCTTTCATTCTTATTCAGCCTAATACTAGTCTTATTGAAGGTTGGTTGGTTGGTTGGTTTTGTTTTTATGTCATGCCAACTTCAACAGGTCATTTATTGCCAACTAAATTTTAATTTATTTATTGCTGGTAATACCTTTTTCTTTCAACAATTTATTGTTGTTTTTATATAAGTTTTTGTGTCTAGTAATACTTTTCCTTTTGGATTATCAAGATTCACTGGGATTTTGTTTTTAAGGGCAGGGTCCTCAAGTCCTACCCTGTTATTTAACCCATAACTGGAGGGAACGGACGGTTTAATACCTTTCCCAAGGGTACCAGTGCTTAAGTGAATGCAGGGTATTCAACTGGAATTCAAACTCAGCTCACCGATTTCTCTTTCCGAGCTGATATCCACTGCACCACAACGCACATCTCTTATTGATGGACCTACACCCTTGTACAAATCAATTGAAACAACTGCTTTAGTTTCCTTTCTTTCATCATATGGTCAGTTTTAGACCCACTAAAGTGACGGTGTTTAATTGATTTCTATTTTTTAACAGATTAGATCATTTGCAGTGGTGACACTAATGTCTCAACTGTTGATTATTTGTCCTACAGCCATTGTCTGCAATGGACATTACTCCAAGGAAGCGTACAAAAATTGTAATGCTGCACGAACACACTGGCAAGTTTTACAGATATCGGATATTGTTGGTGTCAGCCTTTCAACTGTCAGTCGTGTCATCAAGGTGAAGAAACAAACTGAATTCATCAGTCTAAAACAAAGGAAAATGTGGTTGGAAGAGAAAAACTATGCCAAAAGACTACGTATATGAAACCAGGGAAAGTATGAAAGATTCTAGGAAGACATCATTTGTTTTGCTTCAATTTGCACAAGGATATATATATATATATATATATATATATATATATATATATCCCTGAAGATGACCTTAGAAAAGATCGAAAGTATTTGGTGTAACAAAAACTATGACACCTTCCTTGATGAATTTCATCTTAACATCAAGAAACTGATTAGACAACTAGAAATGATCGGTATAAAAATAAGTAGACACAATATGTCTATATTATTCAATTAAGCATGTTTTTTTTGTTTTTTTTTAATCATATCACCCCAAGCAAGGCGAAAACGCCACTGATGCGCAGGGGGCTATGTAAGAGTAAAAAGATTGGAAAAGAGAAACACTGGAAACCACATCCTAAACAGGAAACAAGGGATGAGCCTCTTCACCTGTTCAATAGACGTGTATGGAGTGTGAACCGGGCAATAGTTTAGTCTATCTACACCAATTGAAAAAAAAATTAAAATAAAAAAAAAAAAAGAGTGAAAAGATTGGAAAAGGGAAAAACCGGAAACCACATCCTAAACAGGAAACAAGGGATGAGCCTCTTCACCTGTTCAATAGACGTGGGTGGAGTGTTTGAATGAAGATATGCTATATATATATATATATATATATATATATAAATGGCAGGTGGAAAAATGCAAAAAAAAATTGTTATAATTTTATCAGTATAACCCGGATATAAGAGAGCTTTGATCTAGTCCCAAATTAGATCCTGTGGTATTGTATATAAAATAGACAAAACCCAGATATAAGTAAACTTTTATCTGGTCCTGGCAACTCTCTTTTATCAGGGTTACACTGTAATGTGAAATGCCTACTATACAGAGACACCTTTAAATTAATATATCTTTCCCATTTGATGCATCTTATGCATAGCCTAGCCAAACTTGTTCAGCTTCTTTTTATTGCTTTTGGTTTTTATTTTTATCATGCATGCCAGACTATGCTAAGTAAATATACTATGGTTACTTACCATAGCACATTGGTTAACAAGTTGATGTCAAGTTCAAGTTGTTACAATAATGAGCTCAATTTTCAGTGTGTGCTCTGACTTGTTAAAATTTTTACTATGTGGCTAATTCCTTAAGTAGAAAGACTTTTTTAATCCATCACCTAGCGTCAACATTGGAACACTCAGTAAGGTTCAAACTCAGAAGCAGTGACTTGAAAGATGAGCTTGTTTAGCCATTACCCAACAGTCAATGCTGCCTCTTCTCAGAAAAGCAAATATGGTAAATTAGAAAATAAAAGCAGCCTGCAGCCTTTGTCTCCAGCTTAAAAATGCTGTAGAAGTATAAAAATTATTAGCACAGAAATTAGAAAAGGCATGAAACCATTAAGAACACTACATATCTCCTCGTGAACAGTAAATGATTTTATTTCAGTCTTGTTATTTTATGACCAGCAGAAATGTCTATAAAGGTAGGATCTTCAAAGCAACTAACCACTTGACCCAAATAAAATAATGAAAACTTTCAGGAACAAGTGATATTTGGCCAGAAGTTGAAAAGTTCTACTGGAAGGCATATGTAAAAGTTACAGATACAAGTGAAAGTAGTTTCTATACAGTCTGTTGACAGACTACAGGCTCCCCCATCAAAGAGAATAGTTGCAAGAGATGGGAAGAGAAGTGGTTAGAGAGAGAGAGAGAGAGTGGGGAGGAGAGAGAGAGTCAGAGTTTTTGCTGGCTGAACCAAAAAAAAAAACAAAAAAAAACTGCCATGACAGACTCATGAAGTAGCAAATGTTTTCACTTACTTACCAAGACCATGCAAGTGAATCCCTGAACAACCAACCAATCATTATATTAAATATTGGTATATAGTGAGTACATATAAAAAGAATTTCTTACTATGATATTAATTGCCTTATGAAAATTAACTACCTGATGAATTTACTTATGAACATACAGTGGATCTTTTTTCAGTTTTTGTAGAAATCAAACAAGAGCAGAGATAGAATGTAAGATTACTTGCTCATTAATGAGAGACAGAGAGAGGGACTCATTTTGACACATTTTCCCTGTGCTCTTTCAAATCACCACATAACTTGCCCTAAAATGTTTCATCACAAGTATGAGAGGTGGAGAGTGAACACTTGTGTCAAGCACTCTCCGGTAAATACCTGGCTTCCTAAGTCATAGTAACAGTATAAACCTGTTAAAACCATTGCAAACTTTGACAAGAAGAAAGTTTTATCTACAAGCATGTGTTCAAACACAGACTGGCATACTTTGTACAGATGCCCTTGAGAAAGTCATGAATCCACCTCCCCATACACCCAATATGTAAATAGCAGAACAGTTTAAACCCTTTAGTATGAAGTAATAGATAACAAGATAAGTCAAGCTGAGCATTACTACTGAGTAGTGAGTTCTATGCTCATTTAGGTGCTGCATACAAATGTTTGACATTAAATATTCCAACAAGGGTTGACATGTCATAAAATCAACCAACCTAACCTCGGGCCTTCAAAGACTGGCTGTGTAAAAATTCACTTAGTACTGAAACCATAGTAGATTCACTTAATGCTTTTCAGACATTATACTCAGCAAACATTATACGAGACGTCATACTCAGCAAACATTATACGAGACGTCATACTCAGCAAACATTATACGAGACGTCATACTCAGCAAACATTATACGAGACGTCATACTCAGCAAACATTATACGAGACGTCATACTCAGCAAACATTATACGAGACGTCATACTCAGCAAACATTATACGAGACGTCATACTCAGTAAACATTATACGAGACGTTATACTCAGCAAAGATTATTTGAGACATTATACCCAGCAAAGATTATTTGAGACATTATGCTCAGCAAAGATTATTTGAGACATTATACTCAGCAAAGATTCTGCAGGAATAAAAGAGAAAATGTGAACATAAAGAATATCTTCATCCAATTTAGGATAAGCTTGTTAATCAACTGATTATTGTAGCTGTCATCTTTGCCAGGGTGAATATTTTTCTGAAAATTGTGTTAAAAAGAATAATATGAAATAATAAAGTATATAAAAGGATTTTCTTAGTGCTTTTTCTCTTCTGGTGAGAGGAGTGTGAATAGTTTCAACATTGGTATTTGGTAAAAGGGGTAAAAAAATAGGGGGTAATTAGTATTTGACAATAAAGAACAGGGAGAAAAATGACAAGAAGAATAATGAAGGCTTATACAGAAAAGAGACAGAGAAAAGAAACACTTGATGGAATGCATCAGAAAAAGAAAGATCTTATTGCTGAAAAAAAATAGAAATTAAATCTGGTGAGAAAAAAAAATCTTCATAAGCAATTACAGTTATCTCCCTTTGGTAATGGGATAAGAAATTGAACAATTTTTTTTTTATTGGGGTCTATCAAGAGTATAATTATTTCTTACAGACTTTATTCCAAAGCTTATTTCATGGACACACCTAAAGACTATGACACCATAGTAAGAATAGTAGTAGTAGTTGTATAATAATTGTTGTGACCTTGTCACAAAATTATTGTGGTCCATTGGGTCCAGAAATAAAGACACAAAGACAGAATAGTGTTAGACAAATATATCACAAAGACAGTAGTACAAACATATACCAATGAACGATTATTAGTGTGGCTGTCAGAGTTATGCTGGAATAGATTCCACTCTTTATCTGCTTCTCTCATTTCCTGCTTCTACAAAGCAGAACTGCTACTTATATATAGCTTGAGTGAGTTCATGTGTCATATGGTTGAGTCCCCATAACAATAAGTAGGGTAAGCATTACATTACCTGTGCAAGTTATGTAATGGTTAGCAGCTTGAGACAAGAAATCAGTTAGCCAAGTTTAAATTCTAGTCAAGTTCTTTACATTTATTTTGCAGAAGTACCCCTGACCTGGAGTGGTAGCCCCTGTTAGGGTCCCAGCTATGGGCAAATAGTTAACCCTCAAACTGGGGTCAAAACACTATGAAAGTATAAAAATAGACTTTTATGGAAAAATATACATATTTAAAAGAAAAATATTACCAACAATACATTTTTGAAGAAAAAATTATTACCATAACACATTTTTGAAGGAAAAAAAAATTATTTTCAGCAAAACATTTTTGAATACAAAACTAGAAGACATTTTCAGTTTTCTAAAATAAAAAAAAGAATAAAAACAAAAAATTTTCATTAAAATCTGACTAAATCAACTGTCTCACTATAACTAAACATGAACAAAAATACCTTAAAACCCCACTTTTTTGGCATTAAATAACCCACAGTGGTTGATATGCCATTAAACAAAACTCACTCAAAATATGGCAAAAAAGTTAAAGTAAGAATTGGGGTTGACACACAAAAGCAAGTTCAGACAAGTGAGAATTGTGTTCTGACTTTAAGACGACAGGCCAAATGAAACTGAAAACCAGCTAGGAAAAAAAATTCCAACATGCATGTGTGTGCTTCTGCCAAAAAATTGGGGTAGAGCAACTGTTTTGCAGTCATTCCTAGAGACTGAAATCAACAGTATCTCTTCACCCACCAGTTATGAATTAAATAGCAAGGCTTGTCCTTCTAGATGTGGTTTGCAACCAATCTAGAAGAACAACTTTGAAATAAAAACTTAACCACCTGAAGCTGTATAAAGATGATTAGATATGGTGTGCAGATACAATGTCTACAAAGCAAAAACATAATAGATTTCAACAGCGATGGATAATCCTGTGATTATCCCTAATGCTGCTGACAACAATGAAAATTAAGTATAAGGAAAATGTCAAGAGGCTGTATCAAATTATTTTTACTTATTTTTATTTACAGACCGAGACTTCAAAGCTTATCTCATGTAAACATTTAGAGAGTGTACATGATTTTACTATCTTATCAGTATCATCAGCATATACAAGGGATATGTGGGTAGTATAATTAATATTGTAGTGGAACATAGAAACAACAAACCGAGTTTAAATTCTGGACTAATCTGTTGCATTCACTTTCACACAAATGTTCTTTGAAATGAATGAATTTGTTTCTTCTCTCCTCATGCTATGGGTTAAATAGCAAGATAGACTAGGTTCTCTAGCTTTGTGGAGTAACCAATCCCAGAGAAGGAAAACTGAAATTCCTATATTTGGAGAAAGCAGCAGGAAACTAATAGGGTATCTTTCTCAATAAGGACAAATTTTATTTTTGCCAGAGTAAACAACCATCTCTCTGCCCAATGTAAGAACACAATTTTGCTATCCATTTGCAGAAGCTCATTAGGTAGGTTTAGTGCTGTTTAGTTCCACTATGTCCTGTCAGTCTCAAATTTTCTAAGCCTTCTTTCCTTAGAAATGAAGCCTTAGAAATTTGAACAGTGTCTTCTGATTTTAAGTAGAAGTGTCTTTTTTGTTTCCACTTTCTCTAAAATTTCCTCATTCTTCACATGTTCAGTACATGGTATTTTCAGCAGCCTTCTACAGAATTACATTTCTGTTGCTTCTTCATCTCTTCTTCATCCAGCATTCACTGTCATATAGAACGATTAACATTACATTTATTTATTAAACGTAATATTATGCTCAGTAATCTTTTAGTGTTTCTTATACCCATGCAATAAAAGAGAATCTTCCGGTAATGATCTGGTGCCTTTATTTGGCTTTCCCCCCATAAAAGATAAATCACCAAGACAACAATATTTAAGCATGTGAAATTAAAGTTGTTGTTCTGAAGTATTTAAAACTAAGGTAAATATTACATTCATCTTCAAATGTTGTTGTTATCCTTTTTTGGTTATTCTCCATTGATATATTACTCTTCAAAATTTACAAGTGATTTGTTTTCTTTCTTTTTCTCCTCACTTATGTTATTTTTTTTAGGGAAATTTGATTAAGACATTGAAACTAAAACAAAACAGTTCAGATTAGAAATAAATTAGGATTTATAGAATTTTGTAGAGTTCTGTAGATTTTCCTGGCTATGCAGGAATGAATTAAATCAAAAAGAAAAGTTTTCATTCTTTCATTAAAATGATTAAAAATTAATACAAACAATTTTTTTTTGTTATCTGGAAATGGACTGAAAATTTAGTTTTTTTGGTTTTTTTTTTTTTTTTTGCAGCTTGTAAAAAGATCCACAGACAACAATCTTTTACAGTATTTAAACTGATAAAACGAATCATAAATAGGATTTCTTTTTTAGGATTTAATTATTAAGTGTGTACAAATGTTTTTCAGAATTTTCCTTTTAATCTAAATAAAGAAAAATCCATTCTTCTAATGTGAATTTAGTCCCTTCCTCAAAAAAAAAAAAAGAAAGATGGTGAAGGGCTAGTATGGAGGACTTCTGCCAACATTCAATATATTAAACTATTTTACTATATTAACAAAGACAGGGAGGTCAGATGGTGAATTCAACAAAATATTTTTCAATGGAGGAAACATTTTTTGCACTTCTGCAGGGCTAAATTGAATCACTTGCTCTAAACCAGGAAAAACATATTAAAGATAAAAAGATATTACCCAATATTTTTTATTTTTTAAGGGTGGGGGTGGTAATCTCTTATATAAATATTTGAAATGAAAGGATTACGTTCACATTTTTCTTTGGTTGATGAAAAAGTTGCAAGAATAAAAACAAAACTTATTTTTTTTACTACATTACACCACCCACCCTCTGCCCAATATAAGAACACATTTTTTCAAAACTAAAAGCTTTGTTCTCATAATATAGTACACCCTCACCCCCACCAATTCCAAAGAATGATCATGCTTTTATCTCTAGTTAATTAAAGAAATAGAGTCTACAAAAATGTTATTTTAAAGAAACAAACAAAAGAAATTTTTAAATCAACCAAAACACTCAACCAATAAATGGTCACTAATTTACGGAAAGTGACTTGTTTTCTTAAAATCAAACTCTTTATTTCCACAGAGAAGCTGAAACGATGATTTCTAGACAAACACAAAAGATTAACATTGAGAAAAGTTGTTGTCGACAACTATCTTCTTCTATGTGCCCTGTTCTTTCAAGATGTAGGCGATCATGGCTTTCCATGTTTCCCTATCCCTAGTGGCTCTTAGCATGCTTTCTCCTTTTACACCAAGCAACCCTCACTCCGTTATCCACCTGATCAGGCCTTTCAAATATGTTATCCGCGACTTTCCTCTGTCTTTTTTTCCCTCTATCTGGCCTGATAGTATCAGGTTCTCCAAGCAATTCTTCCTCATTGCATGTCCCAGGAACTTTATCTGTCTCTTCCTGATGCTCAGTATTAATTTCCTTTTTGTTTCCATACTTTCCAAAACAAATTAAAAAAAAAAAAAAAAAAAAAAAAAATCTAAAGTGTATATTCGGTCTAGCAAAAACAAACTGGAAGCTTTTGAGCTTTTGAGCATATGTGTATATAAATTCAGTCAGTCACTTAATTGCTATGTGTGATGCATGCTTAGGTGATCAACTAAGCAGAAGATTTTCCTGCAGTAGTTTGCCACTACTTTCTGCAGTAGACTAGTTGCCAACCAAGGCTATAGAACCAAATCTACCTTGCTAAACAACCCATAGTTGGAGGGAGAATAGATGGATTAATACTATCCCCAAGGGTATTTGTGCTTAAGTGGATGAAATGAATTCAACTGGAATTCGAACTCTGCTCTCTGATTTCTCCTTCTGAGCTGATGTCCATGTACATAAATTCAGATATAAATAAATATATATCTGTAAAAAAAAAAAAAAAAAATATATATATATATGAAATGGCCATGATTTATTTTTTTAGAATTAAAATAAAATATAAAAAGTGGCTAACTCAGGACCTTATATTATTTAAAAGGTGATGGCTTCTATTTTGGGGGATTTTGAAGACATAAAAGTGATAAACTACCTGGGAAAGGGAAAAACTGTTAATGAACAGTATCATGTATCAAAATTAATACAACTGAAGAAAGCAATCAAATGAAAATGCAGAGGGAAGCTGAGGGCAGGTGTGCTCTTGCTCTAAGATACCGCACATGTTCACAATACTCCGGTTGCAGTTGCTGAACCAGCCAACTGTGGCTTTGAATTGTTACCCATCTACCTTACTCACCATACTTAGCTCAATCTAACTCCTTCCTGTTTCCTAAACTCAAATCCCATCTGTGTGGTCACCATTATAGAAACAATGATGAGATAATATATTCTGTGGAGGAGTTTTTATAGGACCAGAATGCCACCTCCTTTTGTGATGGGATTGCAATACTTAAGCAGCATTAGACCAAGTGCATCAATGTCAAATGGGACTACATTGTTTTGTTTTTTAACTGCTTCTGGGCGAGGCTTAGAACTTTTTGAATGAACTTTATATTTTGTCCTATTTCATAAAGTGACTAAATTTTTTTTTTTAATCATTTCACCCCAAGCAAGGCATTCCACTGCCACTATAGGACAGGGGGTTACATAGGGGAAGGTGCTGAGAGAGCGATTGGATATAGGAAATGTCAGAAGGAGGGTGATAGACAAGTAAGGAGGTACGTAGGAAGAGTGTTTAAGAGAATGGGTGCGAGTTAGTGTGTTAGAAGGTGTCTATTGACCTTACATTTAAACTTCTGGAGATTGTAGCTGTCGGGGAAGCAAATATGCGGAAGGGAATTCCACAGGTGGGAAGTGCAAGAAAAGAAGCTGTTGGAGTAGATATTGGGAAATATTTATGAATGGAATAGAATGAATAAAATCAACATCTTCATTTGTGATCTGAAATTAATTCAAAAGTAAGCATACTATCCTCAATTTTTGAGTTCATTAGCTTATTACCAATTCTACAATAACTGAAAATTAAGTTGCTATAGAAATTCTCTTAATTTTCTAAAATTTCTGTATAAAAAACTTTCCAATAGGAGATCTATTTCCTGTTAGTTTCTTTTCATCAGTTTATGCGAAGTCTGATTAAATTTCTTACTCTAAACATAAAGCTCATCATGAGAGAAACGTGAATAATTTTCTCATATTTGTATTCATAATCATAATATAAATGAATTCAGTAAACTGAGAATTTTTTTCACTTGTTTAAATACTTTGGTAGTTTTATGAAAATCTAATTAAACAAATTATTTTGACTTATTTAGATAAATAATAAAAATAATGCCATATTGTTTCATTATATCTTGCTCTCTACTTGTCTAACTTGCATTCATATGAAATTTCAGATGATGACAATAATTATTATGAACAATTTTTTTTTTTTTAAATCATCTCACCCCAAGCAAGGCATTCCACTGCCACTATTGTGCATGGGGCTACATAGGTGAAGGTAAAGAGAAGGAGTGGTTAGACATAGGGAATGTCAGGAGGAAGGTGACAGATGAGTAAGGATACCAAGGATGAGGGTTGGGCAGATGGGAAGAGTGTTTGATAAAATGGGAGCAGGTTAGTGTGTTAGGAGGTGTCTATTGACCTTACATTTAAACTCCTGGAGATTGTAGCCGTAGGGGGAAGCAATCGTGTGGAAGGAAATTCCACAGTCGGGAAGTGCGAGGAAAGAAACTGTTGGAGTAGAAGTTGCAGTTGCATTTTATCGGTTTCACTGTAAAAGGGTGGGATCTAGTTGCTAATCTATATAATTAATGCAGAAAATAAGATTATGACAAAAGTTGCTGAACCGAAAATGTTAAAATTTTATCAAATAATGTTAATATTTATAAAATTATTTATGTCTGCTCCTAAAAATAACAAATAATTTAATTTTAGAAACCAAAATTATTTTGTTTTTTTTCAAATGTAAATATTGATATTAACATTTGACAAAAAAAATTTTTTTAATACAAACATCAGCTTAAAAGAAAATATATTGGAAGAAACATAGCTTATATATATAGTAATTTTAAAAATTAAAATTAACACTGATAAATATTTATTGAAATATTTTTTAAAAATTGTTATGCAAATGAAATATTATTACTTACATTTTAAACAATATATATATATTGTTTAAAATGTAAGTAATAATATTTCATTTGCATAACATTTTTATTTTTATTTTATTTTTTAATTTCTTGCAAATCTATTTAAAAAGGAAAAGTAGACTAATTTTTCTCAAGTTTCTGAAAGGATTTTTCTGTTGCTGAGGTGATGTGTTATCCCCCGTGAGGATCTTCATATCGAAATGGCCATTCAACATCATTGAATTAATACTTTTTTAATATATATATATATATATATATATATATATATATATATATATAAAGCTGGTTTCCATACTGTTTATGTAATTACAGAATGCAAAGGACAGAGACTGAATGGTCAACAATTGGCTAGATTGCATCATAGGCAGGGTATTCTGACAGTGGTGGATTGCTTTTGGGTTTTGATTATGTTCAAAATGGCGTGAATTTAACAGAGGGTCACAAAAATTCTGAAGTGGCAATACACCTCCCACACCAAGGTTAGCAGTTAGTGAAAATTGCTCACAGTGGGACAGTGAGCTAATGTGTGATTTATTCCTGTGATGTCATTCCTCATACTGCCACTCAGAATTCAAGCTGCCACTACTCTCTCCAAATAAAATGAATGAGAAAAAGAAATGGTCCTTTTTCATTGATACTATTTTATAAAATAATGTTGGGACCCAGAGACAACCCAGAATTCAACAATATGTTAGGCTCTTCAACATGGTGTAATGGTTAGCAAGCTTGTATCACTTAGGTACCTCCATTTTTCACTAAAAAACAGTATAGCATGCTGAAAAAAAAAAAAAAACACAAAAAAAAACACACCAAAATTATTTTTAATCAGTTTTGTTATAAAAATGTTTGTTATTATTAAAAGGAAAGATTTTTAATCATTTTTTTAAAAAATATTTTCTTATCCTTTTTAACACATTTGAAATTTTAGTTGAAAATCTTGTTTTTCTTTGCATCAGTTTCAGACCAGAGTTTACCATGGGAATTCAAGTGCCTTTGTTTTTGGTGAAAAACATTAATTTGGAAATTCTTGCAAAAATCAAATAATTGTCGAATTTTAATGAAACATTCTAAACTTATTTGAAAATGAATTAATTTATTTATGAAATTATTACCTTTATAAAATCTTGGTAAAACTTTATTTGTTATTTTATATTTGTTACTCCTCCATTTAACTTGATTTCATGCAAATTCTACAAATTAAATTCTCTCTGCAAACTTTGTTTTATTAGTTGAATGAAAAATTCCTTGGAGAATGTAAATCATCCAATTTTGTTTTTTCAAATAGTTTCCAGAAGATGATGCTGCAACTTAGGTCTCAAATGTACTATTATTTTATCCATTATGTTCTTCAGAAGCTAAAAACTGCCTCTGTTCAGGTAGAATAAAGGTGACACCATAATGTGCCGATTTCTTACCTTTTTCCCCATTACCCTAAATCAGTGATTCTCAGTCACTATGCTGCAGCACACTAGCTGCCTCATGATCCTCTTAAGTGGGCCCCAAAATATTGTCACACCTTATATATAAATGCTCAGAACGAGAAATCAGTGAGCTGAGTTCGAATTCCAGTTTAATTCCTTGCATTCACTTATGCACAAATACCCTTGGGAAAGGTATTAATCCATCTCTTCCTTCCAGTTATGGGTTAAATAATAGGACAGATTGGGTTCTATAGCCTTGGCTGGCAACCAGTCTACCACAGAACACAATGGCAACCTACTGTAGGATAATTTTCTGCCCAATCCGTTATGTTTCTTTTGAGACATGATCGCCCAAAGCATGTATCATGTATGGCACTTAACTGACTGAATTTTTCTGTGTGTGTCAAAGTAGTAATGGTACAGCATTAATATTTGAATGAATGAATAAGAATTAAACCTTTTTTCTAATAATTTTTACTATTCTTCTATTATGTCATTTTAAATACTTTGTTAAATATTCAAAGTGAGCTCATATTTGTGTGTGTGTGTGTGTGTGTGTGTATATATATATATTTTTTTTTTAATCTATGGTTTTATTTCTTAACATTTAAATGTAAACCTTTTAAAAATTTTAAGTGTGCCATTATATTTTCATTTACTCCTAGGTCTGCAGTTACTTAAAAAGATTGAGAAACATGGCTCTGAATATCTCCTAATAACAAGCTCACACACTACGATAGACATTTTCTCTCTATCAACAATAACATTTTTTTAAAAATCTTTCTCCATTTTGAGAAAAGCATACAGGCTAAGATTTACCTCATTCTAAGAATCTGATTTTATTCCCTGGATAACCAAAAAGATGAAAATTTACAGAATTCCTACCTTTGAAATAAGAATCATCAAATCAACCATCAATAATACTGGAACATTTGTAGTAACAGCCATTTCAAGTTTCAAGAAAATGTTTCAATATTAATCAAAGCAGGTTATCTCGGCTAAGAAGGTTTCCTAATGTCAGATTACAGAATTCCCAACTTACTGCTCAGCTGAAGAAAGCCTACTTATCTCACCCCATTATGAAATGTTTATGAAAGAGGAAATACTGAATGAATAATGTATAATTTTTATATTTCTCTCTGTTTTTATTTATCTCCCAGTATGCCTCAAGTATTGCCAAATGAACTAAAAATATGAGTCACAAATCAGCTTTTATAGAATTGGCTGAATTAAGAACAAATTTTAGAAATTCTTATTCATCAGATAATAGTCAGATCCACTTTTAGCAGAACCTATCTGCTGGGTTGGGCATATTTAACAATACTTATGCAGTATCTGCTCAGACACTCATTTTTTTAATCATTTCCCTGCTACTAGTGTGCAGAGGGTTGCGGTGAGAAAAACAGGGTACAGGGAGTGTTGAAAAAGGATTAAAAATGGAATGAACTCAAGGAGAGAGAAGATGGCAATTGATGTTTCATTTAAACTTTTGAAGATTGTAGCTATCAAGGAAGCAAGTAAATAGAAGGGAATTCCACAGGCAGAAAATGGGTGAAAAGAAAAAAAGATAAATAGTCTGAGGAGTAGAAGAGGTGATTACATTTAACTATTTCAATGGGAAAAGGGTGGGACCTAGATGCCACTCTAGTAGTACGCATAACTTTACATGGTCGAGGTACCAGGAAAAAAAAGAATACTGCCCAAGTTTGTATCACATATGGCCTATAAAGGGTTGAATTTTCTGAAAAACTGGTTTACGCAAAAAAATATTATAAATTTCAATCAACAGTAATGTAAACTATACGTTCATTGTATAGAAATGACTAATTTCACCATTACTATTTTAAATCAATAAGAAATGTCAGACACGAATGCAAGCATTATTGGTAGAAGAAGGCTAGTATAGATATATGTCTAAACTTATTTATAAATGGAACTTTGTCTCTGTGTGTGTGTGTGTATCCGTTACTTATAGACTCCGAAACGGCTGAACCGATCTTCTTGAAAATTTACACAGTTGCCCTATAAGCATCTGCGAGTGTTCTTAGCTAGGTTTTGTGTAATGGTACACCCGATAAATATCAAAAATCGATAATTGAAAAAATCGAGTTCTAGAAGGAGTGGTCCGATTTTAATCAAATTTAATACACTCATAGACAAAGACATAAGAAATGATATTCAGAAGTTTCAAGGTTGCAGTTCATACAATTGTGCAGAAAATCGATAATATATATATATAAAAGGTAAGAAACCGGGTCTGATCAAAATCAGTTTTTCAGCCCTTTTATTTTAGTTTTTGCTTCGGGTTTCATTCTAAGTAGGTATAATTGTAGTTCTTAGTTTCAGCCATGATGCAATTTACTCAGAGAACTTATTTAGCCTTCAAAATTCAGTTTACAACGAAAAAAACTTATTTGATATCGATACCAGGAAATCAAGATTTGACTTACATCCATTTATTTTTCTTTCAGTCTACAGTTTTGCATTAACTGGAAACAGCTATTGCTTTTTAGTCTTTCGTGTCAACATCCAAAGAGTCTGAGCTCCATATATATATCCTGTAAATGCATTGCTAATGATTGCACATAGAACAGCACTTAAAATCAGGAAGAAAAATTGTCCATGGTCAGTATTTCATAAAAGCCTAACTGAAAGAATAGGGTTCTGGAAATAATGAGTGGTTGATTGCTGTCGAGATGGAAAATAGCTTAATCAGGAAAAGTAGCCATTGGAGAGTAGTTTCCCCATTGGGGTCACTTATCCAACATTTTCGTTGTTATAGCATCCCAGTAAGAAGATATTCTATCGACTTATCTAATAATTGCAAAGACTGTTTGAAAAGGTTTATGTAAATATTAATTTTTATATTATAGTTTTTCATCCTTTTTTGGTATTGTTCTTTTTTATAATTTCAGTCTGAAAAGGGTAGTCATCAACCTCTGTTGAATGAAGTGAAAACACAGGACTAAGAAGAACATAGGGGAGATAGACATCTGAAAGAATCAACAGATGTCATTAGTAGGCCTAGCATAAAAATAAATACAATATAAAAGCTGCTGTTATAGAAAAACAGACCAATGACAACAGGTTTTTAACCTAATAATAGATAATAACAGATAAAAGCTTCAGTGAGTGCAGTCAAGTATGACAAGCACTTACCAGCAGGCAGGTTAGGTTTAAGGCTCCAAGTTGTCCACAGAGAATAGGACAATAGCCTAGTGGATTAAACTGTTGGTTTGTGAATTTGGAGAATATAGTAATTGGGAGTTCAGTGTCTACTTAGACTCAGTAGAGACAGGGTGAGCAATATCAAAAACAAGAAAATAAATTAGATTAAATGAAGGGTTCAGTTCAGAACTACCAGTAGGTTACCTGGTTCAATATACACTTGATTAGGGCCAGAAGTAACAACAGTTGAAATTATGATAACAACAATAGAAAAGGAATGTTAAAAAAAAAGACAATACTCTGATGACAATAGTAGGCATGCAAATAGTGTAAAGAACTCTCTCTCATAGTTCCAGTGAGGGACAGATTTTATCCACAAAAATTCATTAATCATTTTCAATTTTGTGTTTGCTTAAAAATTGTGCCCAAAGTCTTGACGTATTTCTAAATATATATGTTATCTTTCATTTTAAATATTTATGAAATTGGCTGAATAGTTTAAATATTTATTTTTATTTTCTTGGCATCACTAAAAAAGACATTTCTGGACTAGAGGATTAATGGCAATGAAAGCTGATTCAAGAAAATCATAGTTCATCCTGTTGGCTTGTTTGACTGATGAAGTGTAAGAAAATTAAAAATGAAAAAACAAAAAACAAAAAAACTGTTTGAGCAAGAATGCTGGATAATGATTTTGTTGCATCTGTCCTCATGCTACAAATGTGATGCAGCAAATGATCAGGAATCTGAAATGTGAAATTTTATTTGTAGCATATTCTCCTAATCCATCACCTTTAAGTTACTGTTTTTACATAAAACAATTTATTCAGCCAGTTGTTCCAAAAAGTTCAAGATGTTAAAAAAAAAATCTCAAATTAACACTTGCAATAGAATACAGAATTTAGCAGAAAGCTGGTGTAAGATCATAGAAAGCCAAGGGAAAATTGACCGCTTACTGAATAATAAAGTTATGAATTTATGAGTAGAAGATTTTGTTTTCAAAAAATGAAAGATTTAAAGTCATAAAAAAGCCAAGAAAAGAACTTTGGCAACTGAATAATGATGTGATCCATTTGTGTGAATAAAAGATTTGATTACGTTTAGCATTAGTCCCAGATGATGGAACAGATAATTTAGTTGAAAAGGAGGATATGGCTAGATAAATATTTTAACTTCATAATTATGCTATTTGTATGAATAAATTGTTTTGTTTAAGAAAAATGCTGGAAACTCTTCTTTCTCCTTATATGACAGGTGAGCTGAATGAAAGCACAAAATAAAGCCAAAAGAAATATTTTGATGACTGAATAATAATGCTATAAATTAATATGTGTAAAAGATTTGGTTAAAAAATTGTCAGGAAATTTCGCATAGATATGATGGAATAGACAATTTAGCTGAAAGGCGACATCAAAACAGGAAAGCCAATGAAAACAGTTTGATCAAATTGTAATGAGTCAGAATTTTTTTAATCATTTGATCTCATGCAAGACAATAAAGCCACTAAGATGCAGGGGGTTACTTAGTTTGAATGAAGATGAGAAAAAGGAAAACATTAATGAGAAAGACAAAAAAACAAGAATTAAGAAAACATTGATATTCAAAAATTTAAATTCAAAGTTGACTCTAAAGCAAGAATTTGGACTCAAGTTCCAAAAACAAGAAGAAAGAAAGAAAAAACTGTTAGCATAGAACTTATGATTACATCTAGCAATTTCACTCATAAAATGATAAGACCTAGCTGCCAATCTAGCACTGCATTTAAATTTGTAAAAACGAGATACAAAATAGAAATTTATATAAATAAAAGATTTTGTCATCAGATGATAAAAACTTTAACATCAAACGGCTGTGTTTCTTTAAATTCCATTTTCACCAAAAGCTTTACAATATCCCTGGGCAGAATCCAGCTTTTCAAAATGACAAACCATTCCAGTAGAGTTTGGCAACATTCTCTTTGATACTTTGACTACTGGGCAGAGATCCAATATTCACGATGAATCCCTAATCAGAAGCAACTTGAGATGTTTCCTCTGCTGGCAGAGACAATTTTCAATAACCCAGTCTACTTTCATCATCTCAATTTGTAATTCTTGTTATTTGGCTCAACTTCATATTCAGATAATGAGATCAGAGACCTTGAAACCTTCTTTGTAATTCACTTAGCTTATCAACCTACTTGAAACATGACTTTGAAATATGGGCATTTTTTTACCATTTCTCATACCATAATAAAACTTTGTTCAGTAAAGTCACGATTAAAGTTAAACGGAGGAATGTCAGTAACAGTAATGTGTGTGTGTATGTGTGCTGAAAAAGAGGTTAATGAACACCCTCATAACACTAAGGAATCCCTAAAAGCCTTTATAATCAGAATAATATCCAATATGAACATGGATCACTTGATCCTAGCATGTAGGTGATTCAGACCTTGCATCAGTGCTTTCATCAAATAAAATTACTAAACAATATATTTATTCTTATCCTCACAACATTTTTCAGTTATGTTTTTGAGAGTTATTTTTGTGTAAGTTTAAATCTGTCCTCAAATACCTTAAACATCTTTATAAATTTCATCCCAAGTAAAACAATAATGTCATCAAGATGAAAGAAATTACTGGGATTGGAAGAAAATAAAAAGAATTCAGAAACTGAATTCTAAACAGAAAACAAGAGATAAATCCTGTAGGGGCCTCGGTGATACTTGTCAAATTAGCCTTGTGCCAAACACAACCAAAGTTCCCACAATTTAAAATATCAGAAGGTTGGATGTTGAAATGTGGAAGGATAAAGTATTTCGTTTGTGCATTAAAGTAAAATTTTTATTAACAGAATAACAAAATTGTAAGAAGAAAAATAAAATGTTCATAGAGAAAATGCATATAGTTAATTGTTCAAAGAGAAATGTAAGTATCTAAATATCCCACAGAAAATTAAAGTTCTTAGTTGATAGTAGTAGAATGTGTGTATGTAAAAAGATTGCTAATAAAAATCTGTGTTCTTTTCCTTTTTATCGCTGGAGAAAAAGTGAAAATGAAAGTCAGGTAATAAAGGAGATTGTACTTATCAAGGTCAGTTGAAGTATCTTGTTGTTTTCTTTGATTGTGTGTGGGTGAAGATGAAGAAAGGAAAATTGGAAGGAGTGGAAAAATGAATGTGTGACATGCTCTTACATCTGGGTAGGTAAATACATTTTCTTTAGTAAACATTGCAATGAGGTCCTTCAGATTCGTTCCCATGTTGGACTGACTTGACTGGTTAAGGATGTGGTTTAAGTAGATTTTAGTCATGTGACCAGCTCCAACAGCATCTATTTCCTATTCAATCAGAATCTAGAATCTTAATTTTCACACTGACTCATGAAATTTGCCTTGGTCTGGGTTTTTCCAAAAGCTTTTTAGTCGTTTTGATCCATTTTTGCGAACGTGCAATTTTACGTTTTTTGTTTGAGTTCGTTGATGGATCATATAGGATTTGTATCCTATAATCTCTTCTTGTTCAAAAAGCCAGGAAGTAGTGTCAATAAGATGATAGGTTTACTTCTATTGAGGAGAAAAAAGTAAATAAATAATAAGTAAAATTTCAGAATTTATGTGGGGATGTTAGACAGGTAACAAGAGATAAATCTCTACTCCTGTTAAAAAAACTGGGGAAGAGTGTGGACCATGTATGATATGGAAAATATAAAAAAATATATTTGATCCATATTCATGCACACCTTGCTAACAACAGGATAGAGGGAGATATATGCAAAATGTATTAAACAAAGGATATGCATTGAGGTGCAGTGGATATTGGCTTAGAACAAGAAATTGGTTGTTATACATTCTCTTACTATGGTGTATAATTTTGTCCAGAAGTGTATTTTATATTGATGAAATAATTGCTTGATCAAACAATGCAAGGGTCAGCAAAATTTAAAAGAAAATATTGTTTTGAAAAGTCAGGAGTGCAAAAACCAAAGTGATAGGCAAAATTTTGTTTTGATAAACAGCACAATTTAAAGACAGAGAATATAAAAATCCAAATTTAGTGAACAAATGTGTGGCAGAAGGATGATGTGTCAGAAAAAATTTGCTTATATAAAAGAAGGGGTGAGAGAGAGGCAGGAGATGAGATTGGGGAGAGATGGTGAGCATATTGAATTGAAACTACAGCAGTCAACTGTCCCTCATATGCAAATGTGGTATCGCTCCAGCCATCCTTTACTCCATGCCACATCACCAAATAAAAAGGAATAAAAATATAATTGTTTATTTTTCTATAAAAGATGATTGCCAATTTTGGTTCCAGTTCTAGTTTATTTTCATTTGGCAATAGATACAAAAATAGTATGAAATACATCATTTCATTTAAAAAAAAAACTGGGGTGGCCTAATAATTATAGTCAGTAATGTGTGTGTGTGTGTATATATATATTCATTTAGATAGCTGCTCATACCTATCTAAATGAATATGTCAGCTCGATCACTGATATTGAACACTTTCAAATAAGTACCATGCATATATAATATATAAATAATATATATATATATATATATATATATATTCTAAACATATACTGTTAAATATAAAAGACAATGAATGCCCATTATGTTTAATCATGAGCCGTTCTAAACATCGTATTTTGCCTTTAATTTCAGTTGAAAATAAAGACAAAAATTCTCAAACATTTCGATAATTTTTTAAGTTGGTTCTAAACGTTTGGCTCACATGAGCCATCTTCTGAGAAGTTACAAGAACGTTAACACAAATACATCCACCATCAGTGACAATTTTATCTTGTGTTGACATAAAACTTTGCTAAGCAACGCCAACAGTTACCAAAAATAGCAAACGCAATTCACAAATTTATAACGCAGTTCTATGACGTCACACCGCGTCAGAGCTCGAAATGATAACAGAACCATATATCTAAATGCAATGTAATGTGTTATGACCAGATTTAAATGTGATTTTATTAAGTGAGGATTGTTTTAATTTAATGTAGATGGCCTCAAATATCTGAAGGTTATTTTTACTGTGTGAATGAGTGAGTATTATTGTATTGTTGACTAAAATCTGTCTGATATAACCTACATTTATATACATACACATTTCATATACACACAAACATTATATATTTATAGATACACCTTTCATACACACACACATATTTATACATACACATTTCATATACACACACACACATATATATATATTTATACACACACATTTCATATACACATATATATATATATATATATATATATATATACACACATTTCATATTCATTACATACACATTTCACACACACACATATAGATATATATTTATATACATACACATTTCACACACACATAGATATATATTTATATACATACACATTTCACACACACATATAGATATATATTTATATACATACACATTTCACACACACACACACACACACACACATATAAGTAAAAAATAATATATAAATAAAAAAAAAAAAGGAAGATATTCTTTACTTATTCCGCTCTACCTAAGTATTGAGCGCTTTTTATTGTTGATTACTTGTATTGGGATTTTTTCTTTGGGCTATGTGCTGACTCGGTCTGAAACCTTTTGACTGATGTTCATGTACTTAGCTCTTTCTCTTTTAAAACTGTTTTTTCCCTTCTTTGCAGATTTGTGGAAAGTTTTTCGACATGAGTATAGTTATAATCTCATTATATATATATATATATATATATATATATATATATATATATCCTTAATTCACATTAAGTAATGATAATGCTGATTCCTGTGCAATACATGTCAAAATAAACGTTTTTTTTTTTTCAAAGTGTCTTTTTTTTATTTACGATTTCTTTGGATTTTCATATCAACTTTATTTCTGTATATGATGGCAACCATCTTGATTTACAAGAAATCATTGTAAGACTCATTTATGCCTTGAATAAATATGGCTCTTTAAATCGGACAAATTTAAAAATTTCTGGCACAAAGTTTGACAAGATCTGAGACATACATTTTATTGTCATTAGGTTTATTTTTGTAAATGTTTTATATCTATTTACACATATTCATGAATGTGACTGATTTGCATACTTATTGATGAATGTGACATGAATTGTTAGTATTTAATACTATTTGGTCAGGACTCTGCTAACTTTGCATATAACTCAATTTTCTTGCTTTACTCAAGCAAAATCTACCATAAACATCTCAGATGAGGTCATGTATGTCACATGTATGGTCTAGAAGTTCCATATCATGACATTTTCACACACACACAACTGTTGTCTGCCCTCCCTATCCCCATGATCTTCTTTCAATAATCATCCTCTTGATCTTCATTATCTTCACTTCCTTCTACCGGAGTGGCTCTTGAGCACTGTATTTGGTGAACCTTAGTATAATATATTTAAAAAAAAACATATATTGTACATGGTTTAAAGTCAACCTGAAAATCTAATGAAAAACAAAGAAAGAAACCAACCTTTTTTTTAAATGAAAATTTTACTTATGCAAAAATCAACTTTTCTTGCCAATGTAGAATAAGAAAGTGCCTTTTCAAATTCATTTCTCCCAATCTGCTTGCAGCTGTCAGTTCACTACTCTAACCACTGACAATCTTAAGTGCTATTACTGAATGGGAGAAAAGAAATACATATACATTTTATTATGTGCTTTGTAAGCATTATTTCAATCTTAAAAAACAAAAATCATCAATCTGTGCGTGTCTTAGAATGGGAAAGATTCCCTATAAAAAGGTTATTATTGAACACTAGCCCTTTTGATGTCTCCCACCAACACCCAACTATTTCCTGATATGATTGTTTCTAAATCTCTTGAGTGCAATTGGAAAAATGTTCACTTATATATATATATATATATATATATTACACACACAGACAGAGGTGCACAAGTCTTCTCTATCTCTTTATGCAGGCTTAGCTTACACATTCCTAAAAAATAATAGGTTGCACAGTCAGAGTTAAGATCATGCCTTCTATGCATACATCTTTAGTGAATATAAGTACTGAAACCCAACATTGTGTGGGTCAGGTCTCTCTGCTTTGCTGCACAGTGCACAATGCAATTGTTTATTTGATATATTAGAAATATGCCATTAAATAGAATTAGCAAATACTTGTAACTAAAGATAACCTTAAACATTTTTGTCATCATTTATTTAATCTATGGTATGTCGGCATTATAGTACAATTCTGAGTCTGATAGCATCGTAGTTAAATGGGTAAAAATTGAGTTTTAACAAGAAAATGTTCACTTATTCATTAGTTAAACATAAATAAATCTATCTAATCTATTATATCCTGAAATCAATTTAAACTGATGCCTTCTTTTTTCTGTATATTCTGATTGTTTTGCTTAAAATTCGTCTTTTCTTGATTTCAGAAAAAAAATTGTAAAAAAAGATTGTATTCTTTCCATGAACTAAATAAAATGAAAATTTGTTACAAAAACAGATGGACAGAGATACAGACAAGCACATAAACAGATGCAGACACAAACACACAGATGGATACACGGACAGATGCAAAGACAGACACATGATGGAGACATGGACTGATGCAAAGACAGACACATGATAGAGACATGGACTGATGCAAAGACAGACACATGATGGAGACATGGACTGATGCAAAGACAGACACATGATGGAGACATGGACTGATGCAAAGACAGACACATGATGGAGACATGGACTGATGCAAAGACAGACACATGATGGATACATGGACTGATGCAAAGACAGACACATGATGGATACATGGACTGATGCAAAGACAGACACATGATGGATACATGGACAGATGCAAAAAGACAGAGATACAAAATGGTACAAAAAAAGACAGTAACTTAGACAGGTGCAAAAAGGAATGGCAGCAACATGAACAGGCAAAAATAGATGGATGGAGACATGAACAAATGCAAACAGATAGAGAAACAGACAAACAGATGGATAGAAGTAGACAAATGCAAAAAATGCTAACAGATGGACAGAGTTGACTTGGATAGGAATGGATTCAGATAGCAAAGGTGAGGTGGTGGGTCTATTAAAGCTCCTTGTGTTTCCTTGGTTCTTGAGAAGCTAATGTTGACTTGAACAATGAAAGGCTGGAGAAATCTGTTTTAAAAACACTTAAAGAAATTATTTTTGGAAGGAAAGAGCAATTTAGGAAACTGCTTTCTAAGTGCATCTTTGATGGAAGATTGGAAGGCACTGGTGTCAGGAACCAAAGAAAAATAACAATCCTGCCCTACGGACGCACTAAAAAGTGTACAAGGCTAGAGTTAGATGGAAAACTCAATAAAATCTAATATACAAACAGCAATTTTATGTTTATCTATTGTATTTTTTTAATAAGTATTTTTAAATATAAATTTCATATGTAGAATAATGAGGTATTTTTTAAAAATTATTTTTGATTTCAATATTCGTGGGTATAGAATAAACATTGATGTCATTTGGTTGATTTTATAACCTGTCAAATGATGTTCAGTTATTTAATGTTGAATTTCATATGAGGCATACAGTGGATATCAAACTCACTACTCAGTAGCAATGGTCAATCAAACTAAATTTACTAAACATTACACCAAAATACTCAAAACTGATCAAAATTGTAATAGAGTTATTCAAATGTCTCTTTCCTCCTTTCAGATTAGTGAGATAACAGATACTAAACTTTGATCAAGAAAGATATTTTTCAAAACAGCATAAGTAGGAAATCAAGTGAAAAGTACTATAGGACACATCCAGATTCTTACCATCAGCTGACACAAGGTCACAAAAATAATGCAACAATAAAGACTAAACTCAATAATATCTTCTAAGATTAGAGATTTTTTATCTTTGTGCTTTAGTCACAAAAACAGAATAAGATTAAACTCACAATTAATGGCTTGCAGGATCGGTGCTTTGCAATAGGAACAAACATATTAGTAGAAAAGAAAAATGTGATAATTACCATTTTGAAAGTACTTTTAACAAAGGTTGCCAGATTGGGCTACAAGTACCACTCTTATTTCTGAAATAATTTTTTTCTCAATTGTAACCAAAATTAGCTCAGTTCATTTTGAATGACAGGCCAGAAAGTAATCTAATTCAAAATTTAGGAATGCTACGGTTGTAGTGATACTGATGAGGCTCTACTGATGAATGATAATACTATGGATAGAATATGTCATCAACAAGGAAGAATGAAAGAAAAAGCATTCTATTAATAAAAATGTTCCCATGAATTCTTGTAATAAAATAATTTGCAATCACATGATATGAAACCCTTAGAAGGAAAGAAAATTTTTCTGCATTTTTTTTTTTTTTTAATAAATCTTACCTGTGATATAGCAGTACAAGATTGGAAGCTGGATCTCACCATTTTAATCAAAATGGCTAGATGTAGCAATTTATTAATTATAGCTTAGATGTGGTAAAAGGCCAAAAGTATAGAGCCCTTAGTGAGTATTGAACTCCTTAGTCAGTTCTAACTAATCTAGCTGGCTAATAATTACACCATGTCAAAGTGTGAAATGGCTAGTCATAACCCTAAATTTTAGGATGATAGTTTCTTCCCCTGGCTTATTTCCGAGCCAAATTTGATTTTCTAAAATTTAAATGCAATGTCAGTAGTCATCTTCTGTTTTTTCTAATTCCTGTTTTTTTTTTTATTATTCTCTCTCCTTAACAGTGCTTTTTTTTTTCCTCATATTATTTCACACTCAATAACCCCCTTGCACCTTAGTGGCTTTATTGCCTTGCTCAGAGTGAAATGAATTTTTTAAAAATCCACATCCTAAATTATCTATAGGTCATGTAAATGTATATACACATTTATTTGGCTTTTAATGTTATTTATTAAGCAGAGTTCTTGGTCAAGGTAGGTACCCTCAGTGAAGATCAGATTCACAATAGATGATCTTCAAGTCCAGAATCCTAACCCAGGAATTACAATTTGTTAAATGCAACAAATTTATGTCAAAAATTCAAAGACTGGGATGGAATCAACATATTTTCTGTAGAGACCAAAATAGTTCCAATCAAAGTCAGAATGATGTTAATAGATTAATGGACAGATGTCTGTAAGAAAATTTCAAATCAGTGAGAATCGATTAAAAATGGAAAGAGAAAATCAAATTCTTCATTCAATGAAAAAAACATTGCAACAACTTATGCAGGACTCCCTCACCCTGATACATACCTGCCATTATTCCTTACAGTACTGGGAAAACAATGCATCAAGCAATTGAAAATTCTTATTTGCTTAGAATAAAATTAAGAAAGTCAGAAAATATCGTTATCAACTTCTAATACTGAAAATAAAATTAATTTTTATTTAACTTATCTGTACTTCTGCACATGTTGGGGTCTTTTTGAAAAAAAAATTCTCTTGAGGCAAAATTGGTAATTTGGTTCTAGGGAATTTTATATGATTATATCAAACAATTAAAGAAATAGAAAATCTATTCAACAGGAAGTTATTTTTACCAAATTAAATGAAGTTATTTCATAACCAATGTTTGCTGACTTAACTGATAAGACTGATTATCTACGTGAAACTAAGCATATCATTGATGAGATTAAAAATACTGCATCTATATTTAAATGCACACACACACATTATATAAATAAAACATACTTGTAGTTGTGTAGTTGGTAAAATACAAATATTATAAAGTCACCAGTTAGGTGTTTAATACAAGTTAGTACCTATAAAACGTAAGATAAATAACATTTTGAAGACTTAACATTATTTTTATTTCTGTTTGTGAATACATGCTGCAAAATAAAACCCTTACAGTTTGCCTTCACTGTTATGCAAGAGCTTCAGAGCAGCCAGGTGCATTAGTGGGTTACCATGAAAGATACCCTCATATCCACCAGGTGCATCAATGAATTGGCATGAAAAATAACCTTATAGCCATCTGGTGCATTAATGTAAGTTGACATCAAAGCCACAAAGTGAAAACCTGCTCTTCACTAGAAGTCAGTGGTTGCAACTGACATGTGAACAAATGGTCAACTGAGCTGCACTTAGGATATGCACACAGTATAAACTGGATGAGAGGTAGATATATAACCACCCACCCAAGGGGTAAAATATGAGAATCTCTTACATTTTTGCAAGACCTTAGAATCTATATTTGAAAAAACCCCAAAGTTTTATACCTACTTGCTAACAGTAATTGACAAAGTTTAAAGTCGAATAAACAATGTCATGTATAAAAGTTTTAATTTTGTGTTTTCATTAGTTGATGGAGACAATAATGTTAAGCATGTAACCCATTGCAATCTATCCCATGTTATTCTTAAATAAATCTACCATCTGCCCGTGTATTGAATACTGCTGCCACATCTGGTCGGGTGCCCCTGCTATTCTCCTCGGGGTTCTTGACAAAATACAACTAAGAATCTGTAATGTGATCAATACCGACTTGGCAGCCCGGTTGCAGTCACTCTCTCACCAGTGTGATGTGGCTTCCCTGTACCTCTTCTATAAATACTTTCAAGGCTTCTGCTCCAATGAACTTAGATCATTGGTGCCCCTAGGTATGAATTTGCACAAGATACTAGCTTAGCAACTAGGTCCCACTCTTTTACAGTGAAACAGATAAAATGTAACTACAATTTCTACTCTTTTCTCACACTTCCTGCCTGTGGAATTCCCTTCCGTATACTTGCTTCCCTGACAGCTACAATCTCCAGAAATTTAAATGTAAGGTCAATAGACACCTCTTATCACACTAACTCGCATCCATTCTTTCCAACACTCTTCCCATCTATCCAACATGCAGAGACTGGTTCAAACGCTTCAAAAATAATGATTTTGATGTTGAAGTTAATGAATGCCTTGGTACACCCCAAACATTTGAAGATGAAAAATTGGAGGTATTACTTCATGAAGACTCATATCAGGTGCAAGATTAACTTGCAGAATCATTAGGAATTAATCACACAAGTTTTGAAATGTTTGAAAGCATTAGGAATTCAAAAGCAAGGACATTGGGTGCTGTATGAGTTCTGCTCTGCATTTGGTAGGATCAGCTGGGTTTAGTTTATTAAGAGCTGCTCAAACTGACTGAAATCATTGCAGACGATTGCTATCAACTACAATTGATGCATTTGAGCTGAGCATTGAAGAAAAAACAACTGCTATATGAGCAGAGACACAACAAAGTGATTTTGCAACAGGAAAACACTAGGTCACGTATTGCAAAATGAATGGGAAGTTTTACCCCAACCACCATATTCACCAAACATTGCACCATCAAACTATCACTTGTTCCATTTGATGGCACATGGTCTGGCTGAGCAGCACTTTCATTCTTATGAAGATACCAAAAAATGGGTTGACTTGTGATCAGTTTCAAAAGACGTGTCATTTTTTATGATGTGAAATTCAAATGCTGCTAGAAAGAGGGGGAAAAAGTAGTGGCTAGCGATGAACAATAATTTCAATGATATGTTTCTGACTAGTTTTTTTAAATAAAACATTACTTTTCATGAAAAATCAGCAAGATCTTATTTAAGGTCCTGATAATTGTACTTTATCTTTTAAAGAATGAAGTTGATAAACAAAAACAATTTATTTAGGAGTCGACACAATGAAAGTCTCATCATGGTAGCTTGATGTTTGACTGAGGGCATGGTTTGATTTGATTTTCAGTGACATTTTCAAATATGGTTTAGAACTCATAACAACAAAGAAGCACTATACAGGAATTTCATATCTAAGTGGATGAAAAAGTTTCAAGAAATAGGTTCTGTCAATGTTAAGCCATCGTCTGATAGACTAAGTGTAAATGAAGAAACTTATCAGTTCTGAAAGATGTGGCTGGTTCTACAGAAGCCTTCACCCCTATGTATATTCAAATCATCTGTGTAGTAGATGAGTGGTTCAATTCTTAACTGAACTGCTGGGCCTGACATCAAAATCAACAAGAAATATACATATACAGTCTATGCAATGTATATGGAAGATAAGATATTCTGTGTAAGTTTCAAAATTTTTAATGGCAAATTGAGGTTATATTATTTTTTAGATTTTATTTTACGCAAGAAAAAAATTTTCAATTATAGTAGTTGACAATGCAAAAAGAAAAAATTAATTAAAACACTACAGAATGAAGAAACCAGTTATCACTCCTCAAAATTTGATTGATGAAATTAGAATATTGTGCACACTAACTAAAAAAGGCTAATGTGAAGAAGAAAATATGCCTGTCTTGATAATAGATTACTCTTCTATTGTTTTCACTCCTTAGTAATGTTTCTGTTTGCTAATTCTTTCACACCCAGTAGCTCACATCTCTCTTAGTGGCTTTACTACTTTGCTTAGAGTAAATTGGATAAAAAAAAAGGTAAAAAAAAGATTTTTATGAAAAACCTAATAATAATCCTTTAATAAAATATCAGTTTCATAAATGCTACCATTTTTGGTGGTATGGGTAAACTCATATTTTCTTCACCTGGACATAAAGTGGAGGAGTGATTTCCACTTCTTTTTAAGAAACAAATTGATTCCAGCCAGAATTACTACATGTTAATATATTAATATAATAACTGTAAAACTATATTTAAAAACTCAATTAAAAATCTTAATGTAAACCAAATAATAACAAATTCATGAAAATCAATATCATAAATACCATTATTTTTAGTGGCATGGATAAATAATATATATTTTCCTGTATTGGACATAAAGTGGGGCATCTATTTGCTATTGCTATCTTCTGAATAAATAAATAAATAAATGGAAAATTTTGTCTATCTATGTTACTGAAACCTCTCTTTCTTAGACCACACTTGCTATACATATGACATATTACACCTTTTTGAATGCAGAATAATCCAAGTGTTGAACATCTTTCCTTCATCTGGTGCTTGAACATCCAGCATTCAGATTTGCGTCCAGATGGGGAAAGAACAGATCAAAATTCAAATTTTAAAATGAGTGAAAAAAGATAAAATGTTTTATAAGTTTTAAATTTATATTGAGTTTAAAGTAATACAAAAACTTTTTGAATTGAAAAAATTTTGTTTCAAGTTCAATTTAAAATATCTCCAGAATTTTGTGAAGTGAGAAAATCAATTTTATTTCTTCAAAATGCCATGGTTTTGTGATGTGTGATTTTTAAGTTTTACAGAGTTTGTGATGTGAAGAACTCAATTTTCAGTGCAAATTGAAATTTCAGCCCAAATCAGAGTTTGGGCTGAAATTTGCTTTTGGGCCAGAATTGGACTTATAGCCTGAATTAGAGTTAAAGTGAGGTTTTGGAGTTCCATAGAGTAAATTAAGCATTCAAAGTTATCTCTTCAAAATTATCATTGTTGCTTTCTAAGCTGGACCAGAGGTCCTTTTAGATTTGGGTTAGAAGCCCCAATTAGCTCTCCATAAGTCAGTCAGTTAAATGCCATACATGACACATGCTTGGGTGATCATGTCTCGAAAGAGACATGACTGACTAGACAAAAGATTTTACTACAGTAGGTTGCCTTTACTTTCTGTGGTAGACTAATTTCCAACCATGTCTATAGAACCCAATCTGTCATGCTATTGAAATGGAGGGAAAAAAGATGGATTAATATCTTTCCTGAGGGTATTTGTATATAAGTGAATAAAACGAATTTGATTGGGATTTGAACTCAGTTCTTCGGTTTCTCCTTCTGAGCCAATATCCATTACACAACAACGTACATCTACAAGTTAACTATGTAATAAATCAAACTTCCTCATAACTACTACATATTAATATAATAATTGGGAAACATATTGAAAAACTCACACATGAAAACTTAATAGTAAAATACCATTTTCATAAAAGCCATTATTTTTCACAGCATGTGTAAACTAGTATAAATACAAGATTCTGCTAGGCATAAAATGGAGATCAGTATTTTTATAGTTATTAAGTAATAACCCAATATTCACCGCCCAATATTGTTATATAGTAATATAATTGGAAAAGCATATCTAAAGACTCATATGGGAAAACTAATAATAGTAAAAACTTAATATGAAATTCTTATTTGCAGTCATGAGTAAAATTGTACTGATAATGATGTTCTGTCATTTATTTTTTCTTTGTCTTCTTTGAAAGATTCGCTTTCCCTGACAGCCAATTCCTATTTATCAGAACCATTTAGTCATTACCATTTGTCTACCAGCAAATATTTAATGCTATTTTCTTCCACAAATCATTCATCTGTTGCCAAATAATTCAAGCATAGATCCTTAATGGCAACAAGTTTGGGAAATGGTTTTACTTGCCTTTGTTTTATTTTAATCATCATCTGGTCATCCAGGGAGTAAACAGGACTCACAGGTATGGAACTATTAATGGTCTTACCCCCTGCCACCTTCTGATACAATTTTGGAAATGTGGAATCTTGTAATTGATACCATACTAAATAGTATTTTGAACTCTGAACAGTGATCATAGCTTTTGCAAGTACCATCTCAATTTATTTCCTTGCTTCTAAGGTCTAGCTTCAGTAAAGTACCTGCACGAGAATAAGAAGACCATTACGTGGAACTAACACCTTTGTATCTGTGGTTGATTTCAAATTTGTTGATCTCGGCATTTTTTCTTTCTTCACAAAAACATCAGAAGGGCGGTGTCCACAAATTGATAGCATTCTAACAAATTTTATGGGTTACAGATCAAAAGCAGAAGCTCCAAAGTAAAAGGCAGCTGATATTCAAGAGATAACAATAATTAGAACTCTCCGCAACTTTAAAAAAGATTTATTTGTAGGATTCTTCTTATTACTAACATTGTTCATTCACATGAGCCTCTCATTTTGTCTGCCAATATCTAATCAAATAAGTGATACTATTAGCAATGTTTTATAAATATTTTATTTGTTTAAGCATTATTTTTAATTGATACTGGTATTTGAGTAGATTAATTAATATATATATATATATATATATATATATATACACACACACACACACACACATAACTCTACTAGCCTGAATATTTATGAGAAATTTTAAGAAAATGTGTGTTATTCAGTAGAAATCAAACCTGTGACCCCTAACAACATAGGGGAAGCCGTCAACTGATCTAATGTGTCTTAGATCGCTCAGCCATGAATGATTTCATAGTTTAAACAAAGCTAAATCAAGCCTTATAAACAAACAATTTTTCAATTTCTCAAATAATCATCTCTGCACTGAAAGTATATTAGAATGTAAACAAATGTGAAAAAAAACAATGTTATAGAAAGTTTCAAAGATTAACGTAATAGAATTAACAACCGACATATTTAATTTATTTATTTGAACATATATAATAAGAATTTTCATAAAGATATTATTATGTCTTCACTCTTTGAAGTCTTTATTTCTTCTGACTGTTAAGTGACAAACTTCTCCGACATTAGTTCGATTAACACTTTATGAGAAAAAACCTGCTTGCCAGAAATGCCTTTCTACCTGTAAACAACTGAAAAAACACCAATCTTGGCACTAAGCATGACCACAATTTAACACTATATATATATATATATATTCAGAATAGTATGATATATTTATGATTATCTCTCATATTCTTATGTGTTTTTTTTTTTTTAATTCATTCCTGCAGACATTCTGATTTCATTACATATTCCAGTTCCTCCAAGAGCAAAATGATAAGATACTAAAATATTTAGAACACTATTTCAGATTCAAATAATAATAAACTATAATATAATTCTTCTTTTTTCCTTCTTATGGTCATTCCTGTATATGTGTGCTATGCTTTGCAATTTCTATCCAGTATGTAGAGTGAGTAGCAATGGTCAAATGCAAAATAAATAACAGAACTATTCAACCAACCGAATTGACAATGTTTGCAATAAGCAAAGAAAAACAAAAAAAAAAACAAAAACAAGACAAATAATAATATAAAGCAGGCAAACAACATATGTAAGAAAAATCAACAGTAATATGGCAAAAAGTTCACAAACTAAGAACTGGGTTTGGCACACAAAAGCCAATTCAGACAAGCAAATATACCATTCTGACTTCAAGACAGATCGGGACTGAGTCATATGAATGTTCAAACTGACCTAATCTGTTAGCAAGAGTAAAAAGAAAAATCTCCCAGCATACATCTTGCCTATAAAAAGGGAAGGGCAAGTGTTTTGCAGTCATTCCCAGTTTGGAACCAACACAGTACTTCTCAATTGGTGTTCCCTGGAATTTTACAGTTTTGCAAGAGGTCGCTAGAGGTTGTTTGAGAAACAATGATAAATAGGCTAATGCATTTTTAGTAAATTTTATTTAATTTTATATTCATAATTCTACTACACACAAATGGTATATTGTTAGAAATTCCTTATAATAATGATAAAGACTTCAACCTCTTATATTATTGAAATGATAATTTTATAGGAACTTTCTTGTCAACGGAATGTGGTTTCCCTCTGTCTCTTCCATAAATATTTTCATGGCTTCTGCTCTGACTAACTTGTGTCACCGGTGCCCACTCCACAAGAATTTATTCAGGCAACCAGGCCTCACCCTTTTACAGTTAGATCAACCAAATGCAGGCAACAATTCTATCCCAGCAGCTTCTTTTCTTGCGCTCCCTGCTTGTAGAACTCCCTTCCATATACTTTTTTTCCTGATGGCTATAATCTCGAGGAATTTAAATGCAAAGTCAATTCTCATCTCTTATCCACTTAACTCCAGCCCTTTCTACATCACCCTGTGTATCTTGTTCTTTTCCTTTCTCTCTAGCTTTGCAACTGTCTTCACATCCTTCTCTTGCCCTTTCTCTTTCACCCGCTGTAACTGGTTTGTTTCTATCTTCACTCTCCTCCTGTTTAATACTTCAACTCTCTTATGTAACCCCCTGCACATCAGTGGCATTAACGCCTTGCTTGAAGTAAAATGATTAAAGAAACAAAAAAAGGAAAGGGGGAACATATTTAATGATGTCTACATGGTATCAGTTTGAAACTGCCTTCACTGGTTAGTAGACGGGACATATACTTAGCGGATTTGTGTATCACTGAGTGATCCAATCGAGTACAGGATGCATACAGAGACCATGTATTATGTTTACCACATGAACTATGAAAAATATATAAAAGCAATATATATTATTAATTTTTATGTAGGGGTTCACTGAGACATGCTAACTATATTTCAAGGTTTCCACAAAGGTTAAAATGGTTAAGAAATGCTGGTCATATTTGACAGGATAATACATATGATGCATTTAAATAATGAAAAACTTTATGCTTATTCATTTATTCTTTTCTTCATTCATTCCTGTATATGAATGTTAAGTTTTCATTGTATCTGTTAATGTCTCATCTATCTAAGTGATTGACAAGACAATATTCAGAGCATTAGTTTTCATTTGAATTATGATAATCTATCATATTTTTCTTCATATTTCGTAGTTTGTTTATTCCTTCATTATATTTTTAATATATCTTGTATCAGTGGAATTGGACAATATGTTGTGTGACCAGAAGTTAAGAATTCAATTAAATTTTTTTTTTATATCTATAAATTAAGCACTCTAGATCAGCCAGTCAGTTAAGTGCCATAGGTGATACAAGCTTGGGCAATCAAGTCTCTTTTGATCCATGACTAAGTAGGCAGAAAATTTTCCCACAGTAGGTTGCTATTTCTTTTAGTGGTAGACTGGTTGCCAACCAAGGCTATAGAATCCAATTAGTTTTGCTATTCAATCCACAGCTGGAGGCAGAAAAGATGGATTAATACCATTCTCAAGAGCATTTGCACGTAAATGAATGCAACAAATTTGATTGGAGTTCAAACTCTGCTCTCCAATTTCTTATTCCAAGCGCTGATATTTATTGCACCACAAATGCATTCAGATCTAAATCACAAGTATAAAAAAAATAATCTTCTTTTTTTTTTTCATTAAATGTCATAAAAGTTATTGGGGGGGGGGGGGGCTTCAGTTTTTTATGTAAATTCATTGTAAATTGATTCCCTTATGGAAGCCAAAACAAAATATGTTCAGATAACATGATTTCTTAAAATGTAAAAAAAAATAAAATAAAATAATTATTTCTGGTCATAGTGCCTATTTTACAATACTGCTCTTGTAGTGTAACATTATGCTTTTAATATATCTTGCAATGACTAATCAAATAAGTGAGAGACAAGATACTATAATATTCAGAGCAGTTTTAGATTTAAATAATAATCTTATTTTTCTTCTTGTTCCTAACTTTGTTAAATCTTGCATGAATGTTACATTTTCATTCTTTTTTTTCAATGTCTCATCTGATAAGTGACAGACAGAATGCAACAATATGCTGAGCATTATTTTTGATTGGAATTATAAAAATCTATGATATACTTTTTGATCCTTGATTTGTTCATTTATGCATATGAAGAGTTAGCTGTCTCATGTTTCAGTGGTAGACAAGACAACTATAATATTTAAAGCAGGAATTTTTATGGAAGGCCACATAAGCCTAACACACATATTAATGGAATTTCAATCTGAAGTTTTAACTATATAATGTTTGATTTATGCTGTTAATCTTCATTGTTGAAGGAAGTGCATTGAAAATGAAAAATGTTATTTTAAAAATTATATTTATGCAAAAAAAAAAAAAATACTTTTTCATTGTGCTCAGGACAGGACAAGATTAAGCCTGCTACTGGTAACATGTAACCCAATATAACCTGCTGTATGGATGGGTGGTAGGTGTCTAAACCAGTACCCCACTAGCTTTTCTGCTAGTGTGGATGGTAGTATGTTGGTGCAAAGGACAAAAAACAAGACCTATCAAAAAGCAGATGAGCTTCTTAAGGAACCAACAGTCAACATGTTTGTGTGTGTGTGCATATATATATATATATATATATATACACACACACACATATATATATATATATTAGGTACCTTCATTTGTTTTCATGATGCCTAAATTTTCAAGTGAATTTTATGAATAAAAAAGCATTCTTGGAGCTTTCATTTTAGCTTTACTTCACGATGTTGCATAATTTCAGATGATATTGCGAAGTGAAGATTCATCTTGTCTGTAAATACTGTGCATTTGGGTTTTGTAAAAAATATTAATGTTATTGTTTTTGTCCACATGTTTGTAGTTGCCATTGGTTACATTGTGAAGAAAATGTTTGATATGGTAGTCAAGTAAATAATTTGGAAAGCCATTGTTGACAAGTGTTTATTTCAAATTGTAGAGTCTTTTAAAGAAAAGCTATTGAGAAGATGAATTCTTGTATGCTCTCATGAGGAAATTTTTAATGACACCAATTTTGTATCTAAGAGGACTTTAACTAATAAAATTAAGGTGGCAAGAAATTTGCTTATGGATTTTTTTATATACTGAAGTAGTGAAATTATTATTGCTAGAATCCAAAAGAACATCCAAAAGTGGGAGTTTTTTTGTTTTTTTAGCTAAGCTCATATGTGAAGTTCATTCTTGATAATGGCAAAAAATATAGCCAAAAGCACTGGAAAATACAAAACCTAAGGACAATTCTTATACAATTTAAGTTCTGAAAAGAAAAAAATCATAAAAACACATAAAAAATTGTATAAAAAACTTCATGATAATATCTTGTCTGTCATTTTTAATGAAACCTTCATAAAAGAGAGATTGTTACCAAATACACAATATATACTATTGTTGTATGAAAAACTGAGTCTTCGCTCCCTCTAAAATTGTTGAAATGCTGAAATTTTTACAAATTTTTCTGTCAATCGAAAAGTTTAGGGTTTAATTGATAAGATTGCATGGGAAAAAGTTTAAAAAAATGATGAACAACGAATTTACTGGTGGTGGTAGTCTCCTTCAGGTCAACCTTGTTTTTTTTTTAATTGTGTAGATTTTTAAACATAGATTGTGGTCAGTCTCATTATCATGAACAACTAATATATTTAATGTGTTGTCTTGTGAAAGATCCCTTTTGTGTTCAGATAATCTTTTATTTAAAAACCTTGAGGTTTCTCTTATGTATTTTTGTGGCAATTATTACAGGTAATGGAGTAAATTCCTCCAATTTTTAGCTTATTATTTTGTTTTGTATAAATTAATTTTTTTTATTATTGTAGATGTAAATATGACAAATTTTATGTTGTTTAGATAAATTCTTTCAGTTGTAGTTGTGACATAGTTCGTGGGTAGAATACTATATTTTTGATTCACTGAATTTGTCAGCAAGGACCACTTTTTTAATATGAAATATTTTATGAGCCTTTCATTATGCTGTGAATATGAAATAGAGTATTGGGGAAGCCTGAAAGTATTTTGATATATTTAAGGAAAATGAATAAAAAGGTTTCCGGTTTTGGCATCCAGAGGCTGACACATAAATTTAATGTGTGTTGTGGTGCAGTGGATATCAGCTTGGAATGAGAAATTGGGGAACCAAGTTCAAATTCCAGTTGAATTCCCTGCATTCACTTATGGGCAAATACCCTTGGGAAAGGTATTAATTCATCTCTTCCCTCCAGTTATGGGTTAAATAACAAGACAGGTTGAGTTCTATAGCCTTGGCTGGCAACCAGTCTACTGCAGAAAGCAATGGCAATTTACTGCATGATAATCTTTTTTTTTTTAATCATATCACCCTGAGCAAGACAGTAACGCCACTTATGTCCAGGGGGGCTACGTAAGAGTGAAGAGATTGGAAAAGAGAAAACCGGAAACCACATCCTAAACAGGGAACAAGGGATGAGCCTCTTCACCTGTTCAATAGATGAGGATGGAGGGTGAACTGGGCGATAGTTTAGTCTATCTACTCCAATTAATCTTCTGCCGAGTCAGTCATGTCTCTTTCGAGACATGATCACCCAAGCATATATCACGTATGGCACTTAACTGACTGACTGAATAAAAAGAATATGTGATGGGCTAATAACCAAAATGTAGGGAGAGAAAGCATCAAAAGAAAAGTGGAAGGGGAAGAAAATCTGTGTATTTTGGTACACTTGGATGTCTTTTAGTCTACTAACTGGTGTGTCTACTTACATTCATATCTTGGTCAGCCTATGAACTTTTCAAATGACCCTCATATATACCCACATCTCTTCCATTTAAATCATTAAAATCTTCTAAATATTAAAACCATTATGCAGTGGGGAAGGAGAATGTCTTGCCTAAATATATTGAACTTGATGAAATAAGATTTGACTGAATGCAATTCTGTCTCACCACCTAAATCCCTGGAGAAACTTTCCAGGAGTCTTGTCAAGTTGATCGATGGATATGGATCAAAATACAGGCCATTTGATAAAGTCAGGTTTACAGAATTATGTTAATATTTAGTAAAACCAATTCAAGCAAAGTACTTTTTCTCAAAATCAAAGAGGATTAGAGAACTGTCCTAAAGTTCAAGACTTTAGTCATATTATTCAGACTTCCAAGAGGGTGCTGAATATACAAAAATGACCACACCCACTAAAAAAAGTTTGCTCAGATTTTACAAAGAACTTTTTAACCTTGAAGCTGAAAATTTAAACATTTTCACTCCAAAATTGTAAAGGAATTTTTATTCAAGAATATTATATTATTAATCCTTGTAACAAAGTAATAGTTTTAGTTGGTCAAATATCCAGTGATTTTTTTTCTATGAAAAGATATGGTCAAAATTATTTTTATTTATGTCTCCATAGGCATCTCAATAAAACACTATGAAAAATACCCAAGCAATGATAAAAAAGTATCTTGAAAATACTGAATATTGTTTTGTTTTATCTGTCTATATTTCTGAGATGAGTTATTTTAGCAATTTTTACTATTTACATTGTTTGAACTGTTACTCTTAGATTTATTGTCATACTAGCAGTATGGCCCGGTGTTGCTCGGGTGTAATGAAAGTTTTAAAAATAATTCATTTTCCTGGAGCTCAAACTCAGCTTAAAGAATATTTGTGTGAAGTTTGGTGAGAATCGGATAAAAATTGTGGATTTGTATAAAGGACATACAGACAGAAAAACAGACACACACACACAAACATCTTGCCTTTTATATATATATATATATATTATCGATTTTCTGCACTATTGTAAGAACTGCAACCTTGAAACTTCTGAATATCGTTTCTTACGTCTTTGTCTATGAGTATCAAATTTGATTAAAATCAGACCACTGTTCTATAACCCAATTTTTTTTATTATTGATTTTCGATATTGTAAATTTTCAAGAAAATCGGTTCAGCCGTTTCAGAGTCTATAGGTAATGGATACACACACACACACACACACACACACACACACACACACACACACAAACAAAGTTCCATTTATAAATAAGTTTAGATTCACGACATTTCAGACATTGTAAGCTCCAGCCTTCTTCAGGTGATAGACATGGAAATTTCAAATCAAACTCTTTCTTTCATTCACCAGAGTAGATGGTTCAATACCTGACCACAGCACAGGTGAACAAAAACTTGAACAGTTGAGTTACTAAAAGAAAATTACTAAAGAAAATAACTGATACTTGATATCCCGAAAAGGCATGACATGAGGAACTAGAACAATCTACCCTAGTGGATGAAATAAAGAGTTTGATTCAAAACTAATATACATCAGCTGGAAGAAGACCAGGAGCATAAAATGGCTGAAATGTTGTGAATATGACAAAGGACAACAGTCTGAACAATGTAAATCGTATAAATTGTTTTGGTTTTTTTTTTTAATCTTTATCAAATCACTTTTCAGTTACATAAAATTGCTTACTATTTTTTTTAAACTAAAATTAACTCCTATGCTAGGCTTTAAAAATCTCTTAAACCAGCCAAGCATAGAGATGAACACAAGACTGGAACCAGTAATATGGAGTGCCAGAGAAAATCATTAGTGTCAAAAATTGTAATAAAAAAAAAAATAGAGAAAACCATTAACATAAAAAAATTGCAATATGATGAAAAAATGATCTGGTAAAAAAAGGTTACTGGACATTAAGTTTATAAGTCCCAAAAATTTAGTTGTTCTTGTTCTTAAGGTCACATGGCCCAGTGGATATAGACGTTGGTCCTGTGACTTGACCCAACAGAAAGCTGTGGTGAACAAGTAACTTACAAGGTTAGATAACTCATGACTACCAGTAGAGGCTCTAAGCAAAGGAATGGAATTCATATACCCCAGTGATTATAATAAAGGGTTTGATTCCTAGCACCTGAAGAAGGCCAGAGTGTACAACGGCCGTAACGTCATACAAATGGCAACAAAGATGAGAACAATAGTCCAAATAATGTAAATACTGTAAAATTAACCCATACATGGCTTGAGAGCCACTTTTCAATTGGTTATCATGAATGGGGTGTTTGATATGAATGAAAAAGGTTGTTCAGGTGATTTATAGGTTATTTAATGCTAAAATCTAAATATTTTCAACACAATTTTATGGTTTAAGCTAAATATATTTTGAATGCAATTGCCTGCCTTTAGCTACAAATAAAACAAAGTGTATTGTTAGTAATTCTATGATAAAATGGTATTGTCAATCATTTTAATATAAATATGTATTGTTGGTAATTTTTTATATAAAAATGTATTGCTGGTATTTTGACTATAAAAATGTATTTTTATACTTTCATAGTGTTTTCATTTTGTTTGGGGGTTCACTATTTACCCATAGCTGGGACCCTAACAAGTGCTACCATCCCAGATCAGGGTGGGTTTGGGAGCGACAGCAATTATGAAGTGATTCCACACACCTCAAAACTTCCAATCTTTTGATCAGAGAACTAGAAAAAAGAAACGGTAGGAAGTTAAGAGTGCGAGGATAAGGAGGATAGACAACAATCATTGATTTGAAAGGGTTTGTAATATTCATGGAAGCACTCGTGTAGAAGTCTGTTCCACAAAGTTCTTGAGAAAAATCTGTGGAATACCGTTCTTACATTTAGAACATTATAGAAATGAAGAGGATGAAGACAAAATTAATTAGAAAGCAATCACCATTATAACTTATTTATAAATGGAACTTTGTGTGTGTATGTCTGTGTATCCGTTACCTACAGACTCTGAAACGGCTGAACCGATTTTCTTGAAAATTTACACAGTTGTACTGTAAGCGTCTGCGAGTGTTCTTAGCTAGGTTTTGTGTCAAGGTACCCCCGATTAATATCGATAATCGAAAAAATTGAGTTATAGAAGGAGTGGTCCGATTTTAATCAAATTTGATACACTCATAGACAAAGACATAAGAAACAATATTCAGAAGTTTCAAGGTTGCAGTTCTTACAATAATGCAGAAAATTTGATATCGATACCAGGAAATCAAAATTTGACTTATATCCATTCATTTTTCTTTCCGTCTATAGTTTCGCTTTAACTGGAAACAACTATTGCTTTTTAGTCTTTCATGCCAACAACCATTACACCTGAGCAACGCCGGGCTATACTGCTCGTATTTCATGACTGGACTGAAAAAAAAAAATTAATTTGACTTGAGCTGTGGGCAAATAGTTAATTTTCAAATTCTAAATAAAGGGCATATTGTCTAAATTATGCAAAAATGAAAATAACACTGACATTTCATTTTAACAGATATATTTACCAAAACTACTCAAAAATATCTTGAAATACTAAAGAGTAAATTTATTCAATAAAGTTGTCATTGGCTGCAACCATCGCTTCCAGATGAATTTGGAATCTCCTGCAACTCTTCTGGACGTTTTCCTTGTTTAAGTTCATGAATGCTGCCATAACCTTTGCCTTCAGTTCATCTTAGATGTTATAAGGAGTTTTGTTGATCTCTTGCCCAACTGCATTCTACACATAAAAATCAAGGGGTTTGCAATCTGCAGAGTTAGGTGTCCAGATGTAAGGGGAGATGTGATTGCAGAAATTGTCAGACAGCCATGACTGGGTTCTCCTGCTTGTGTGGCATGGTGCAGAGTCCTGTTGCCAGACACAGAGTCTTCCAGCACCCACCCTCTTGACCCAGGGTAGCACTATATCCTTAAGGCACTTGATGTAGGTTTCCATGTTGTTTAGTCTGAGGCCCTCACCAACAAACTCAGGAGTTCTTTTCCTATCAGAACAATTAGAGTGAAAGTTTCCAAGTTACCTTTGTAATCACCATTAAACTCATCCAACTCTTTCTGAATCCTCTGTATTGTCCAAACACTCTGAATGTTTGTATTGGAGCTTCCGGCATAAATTCCAAGTAGTACAGCATGCTGTTTCCAAATTTTTCAAGGACTGAATTGTGCCATGGTTCTTTTTTTCTTACAGAAGATATCCAACTAACCTTACTATACTGCGCAGTTGACAAAATCAAAAACAAACAAAACTCATGCACAAAAGTAAAAAAATATAAAATGGTGACAATTTACCCATTGCACCCTGTAAATACAAGACATGTGGGTGGAAAGATTTCTCTAATTTTGGTATCTAACATGCTTGCATGCAGTAAAAATTTTATGAATGGTCTTCAGATGATAGATACATCCTGTTTGTAATCTAACATTCACTCAAGCCTACCTCCATTGATAAGCTTCTCTTTGTAAAAGTAGAAGGTTCTTTGTTTAATTCAGTTTTATACCTTCTTTTCTGCTTTCTTCCTCTTCCCTCTCATCCCTTTCTTTCCATTTTTCCTGCCTTTTCTTTTTTCCTTCTTTTCTTTCATTATTTCTGCCTCCTTCTTTTTCTCCCTCATCTCTTTCTTTCCATTCTCCTCCTACTATCCATCTTCATCTTTGCTTTCTCCATTCTTGTACCTTCTCTCTTTTCTCTTTCTCTCGTCTTTTTCTTTATTTTTCTACCTATTTTCTTCATCTTTTTCCTTTACCTCTTTTCTTTCCATTCTCTTTATTCCGGTTCTCTTTCTTCCTTTCTTTCTACTCTCTACCCTTTCCTTCCTCTTCTCCCCTCCTTTCTTCCTCTACTTTTTCCTTTTTTTGATTTCTCACCTTCTCCTTTCTGTTCTTATTCAGTCTTATTTCTTTTCTCTCTCCTACCCATTGTTATCTTTCCTTTCTCTACTTCTCTTCAACTCATCTCTCCCTCTTTTCCTTTCTGTCATGTGTATGTATAGGTTTACTCTCTCCCCATCCCTCATTCTCAGTCTCTTTTTTATTTTAATTCCTTCTGCCTCTTTTCATTTACACCCCACTTCAACCCTAATAACTTTGCAACAATGCAACCCCTCAATGTCACGGAAATAAAAAGTAAGCACTTTAGAAATTGATTGTGGGCATAGAGAGGCAGGAGTAGGGGTGTTAAAGAAAAAAAAGAAAGAAAAAACTTTGATCTTAGGCTTGGTTAGAAAGTATACAAAAACAAGAATATTACAAATCATATAAAAGACATGCTTGCTTAAGAATGTGTAACATTTCATATTCAATGAAAAATCTATGCTTAAAAAGACAAAACAAAATAAAAACTGCAATAAAACAAATAACAACACCGACAGCCAAACTAAAAAAACAAAAAGAAAAAAAACAAACTTCTTTCTCTTTCTGTTTACAAAGTTAACTATGAAAATAAAAAATATACAAGACAAATTTCATCCCCCACCCATTTCAAAAACAGAAACCTTTCTTTAAAAGTTTCTTTTCCCTCCATATATATATTTCAGTCATAGGATTCCATCAGGGTTCAGGTTCCATCAAAATATGAAGGTAGAGAAAAGAAGGTAAAAGAGTCTCTGCCACAGAATTAGCAATTCCTTTCTCAGGTTCCTAAAATAAAACAACATAAAAAAAAAAAATAATAATCACTCATATACAAGTTATTCTTTTCAAATAAAACAAATGGCATCTAGTTGAAAAAAATGAAGCCCTCTTCTTTTTTCCAATCTGGTAAACTATAGATTAATAATGGATATGGATATTTTAGAGAACTCACATTTCCCTGGAGAAAGTGATGAAGACAAATTCCTTTGATACTTCTCTCTGTTTCCTTGAATATCTGGAAGTTGCAACACTGGCATAAAGCTACCTTACTGCTCCATGTGTAATAATAATGGTTGGCTACATCTATCTAAGTATGCATGTCTGTTAGAGCAGCTAACCAATCCCTTTGCCATGCCTGCTCAAGCACATTGGTTTTTGTTTAACACTCTCAGAGCCCACCTGTGGTCTATCAGTCAGTTAAGTGTAGATACCTTCACTTTCAATACTTAAGTTTTAAATTGAACTTTTTCTTGAAACTTTAATTTTAGCTTAATTGAAAGCTAAATGATTAAATTTACCATTTCCTCTAAGCAAAATACACTAGTGTATTTCAAACAGAAATTATATTCATTTGAATGTAAAATTTTGAGATTTTTTTTAATTCTCAATTTTTTGGCCACTTTTTGAGTAATCAACACAATTGCAAACAATCTTGCAAAAATAAAATATATCTCTCTCACTCATTACTTTTGGAAAATTATCAAATTTAGAGTTAAATTAATCTGATTTGAAACAAATATTACTTGTTTATGTCATGCAATTTAGAATAAAAAAACTATTTCTTATTAACCAAGCTCTGACTCATTGAACTATCAAGTAGGTGATGACAGCACCTGTTATCAGTCAATCTGGAAGTATGGTGAACAAAAGTTGACATAACCCAATCTATCATTTCATATGGGAATCAACCTTTGAAACATGTAACCTTTTAATAATAAGTCTCTTTTAAGTTTCCATAGTAATAAAAAAGTGTGCAGTTTAACATAATTTCTAAATTTTTTATTTATTTTAAAAATCTTAATTTTAAATGATTTGTATTAAGCTTTTGAATGTTCGATTTGTAAATAAAGTATTTTTAATGAATTAATAACCAAACACACTGAGTGACTAGAAGAAACTTAAAAGATGTTTGAAAATTTAATTAGCAAAGAAAAAAATGAAAACCAATTCTTATAAAAATTCATAAGTGATCAAATTTTTTTTCTTCTTCTGAATATGATATCCCAAAATTATATTATTTATAAAATCAATTAAAAGTTAATCTACATTAGCATAGTTTTAATACATTTTTGATTTTACGGTTCGGAGCAAATTTTCAAAAAAATGGTCTTGTAATTAAAAAAAAAAAAAACATGATTTTCATTCCCGAATGAGTCCTGACTTAATTAATTAATAAAAAAGATTGGTATAGATAATGTATTTCTACAAGTTTTATGCAATTAATTTGAGTTGTTGGGTGTGGGGAATAGATGTAAAAAAAAAAATATATATATACATTTTTACCAAGATCTTTAAAAAATAGTAATTGCATAAACAATTTCATTCATTTGTGAATAAATCCTGAAAGTTTCATTAAGATCAGACAATTGGTTGATTTTTGCAAGAATTTTCAAATTAATGTATCTTTCAATGCCAAAAAACAATTTGCATAATATCACGTTTTTCTTTAATAGACATATTATGTAAAAATAGTGTGAATCAAAATGTCAACCTAGTTTCACTCACAAAGTTTCATTCAATCTATAGTATGGTTTTCAGGCACTTTTCAAAGAGGTCACCACCTGTGTTTGCCTCCAAAAGACAATAAGGTGAAGAACTTGAACAGTAAACGTTCTAACCACAGTATGTGCACACACACACACACACACACACACACACACACACACACACATATATTTAATATATCAAGGCAGCAGATAATTTTCTAAACATATACTGTTAAATATAAGAGACAATGAATGTCTATTATATTTAATCATGAGCCGTTCTAAACATCGTATTTTGGCTTTAATTTAATATCAGATAGATTTTAGTCAACAATACAATAATCCTTACTCATACACACAGTAAAAAGAATCTTCAGATATTGGAGGCCATCTACATTAAATTAAAACAACCCACACTTAATAAAATCACATTTAAATCTGGTCATAACACATTACATTGCATTTAAATATATGGTTCTGTTAACATTTCTGGCTCTCACGCGGTGTGACATCATAGAACCACATTACAAATTTACAAACTGCGTTTGCTATTTGATGACTGTTGTCATTGCTTAGCAAAGTTTTATGTCAACACAAGATAAAATTGTCGCTGATGGTGGATGTTTTTATGTTAACGTCCCTGTAACCTCTCTGAAGATGGCTCATGTGAGCCGAAGGCTTAGAACCAACTTAATAAAAAATTATCCAAATGTTGGAGAATTTTTGTCTTTATTTTCAACTGAAATTAAAGCCAAAATATGATGTTTAGAATGGCTCATGATTAAACATAATAGACATTCATTGTCTCTTACATTTAAAAGTATATGTTTAGAAAAAAAAAAAAAATATATATATATATATATATAAACAATGATTTGTACCCGTAGAAATTACAAATGGCTTTAAAAAGAACAGACGTCATATTATTTAAACCCAAACCCGAGGAACCTTTCGCCCAACTGTTATCAAGGGTTCGCGTTGGCTTTAATTTTAAGGGGAATAAGGAAAAGAACAAGGCAAAATAAATTACTTACAATGCTGGGAGATGATGGAACTCGTTTAAAAATAAATTTATTGAAAAAAAACACATAAAATGTAAGGGGGGTGTAAATTCCACAAGAGTGTTTAAAAGTGAAAAAATGTTACACTCACAGACTCACCAGCAATTGTAAGGAGCGTAAAAACCGCTCTTTCTGTCTGCACAGGCTTGGCTGATGAATTTTCAAGCAAATTGCTTCCAAAATACGAAGATGGTGGGTAGACTGAGCACTGTGCAAGACAGTGAACCAGCTGTCCTCATATGCCGAGGCACACACCTGATTGTCCAAAAGATGTTGACCAATAGCAGAATCCAGAACAGATTGTGTTGTTCTTATAGGTCTAAGAGAGCCACGGGGACGTGTTGTGAAACTCGTTTCTCCAACCTCAGACCGGTACGTCCTATGTATGCCGCATCACAACAGCATTTAAACTGATAAACAATTGAACTTTTTCAAAAATAGGACAACCTATCTTTACTGAAGGAAAGAAACACAGGTCTAGTCTGAAAAACAACACGCAACTGCACCGCAGGATAACAGGACAAAACACATGCCGAAACACTTGCCGATTATAGTTTGACATCTTCTACCAAGCCAGGGTATTTTCAGATACCCTGGCTTGGTAGAAGATGTCAAACTATAATGAAGAAAATTCATCAGCCAAGCCTGTGCAGACAGAAAGAGCGGTTTTTACGCTCCTTACAATTGCTGGTGAGTCTGTGAGTGTAACATTTTTTCACTTTTAAACACTCTTGTGGAATTACATGTTTACACCCCCCTTACATTTTATGTGTTTTTTTTTCAATAAATTTATTTTTAAACGAGTTCCATTGTCTCCCAGCATTGTAAGTAATTTATTTTGCCTTGTCCTTTTCCTTATTCCCCTTTTTTTCTTTGGGCTATGTACTTTGACTGATGTTTGGGTGCTTAGCTCGTTCTTTTTTTATTACCATTTTTTCCTTCCACGTATGTACTCGTATGTACGACAAGTTATATATATATATATATATATATTTGGTTTAAATATTGTCTTTATGGATACACACAGCTGAGTAGATGCTTTGTTTTTATGATTAAACAATATATTTATTTACATCTATCAGCCTGAATATTTGAGAAATCTTGTTAGAAAAATATGCTCCCTTGTATTCAGGCCACTAGATATAAATAAATAAATGTACTATTTAATAATAAAAACTTAACATTTTTCTTTGTGTGTAAGTTAGTCAATGCTGCTATTATATCCTTGCCTTCAGTTTATCTTTGGCAACAAATTACCCATTGCACTGAAAAGAGTAAATCTTGCAGAAATATGTTGAAAAATGTTCAATTCTTTTAATTGAAATTAAGAAAATATAAACTTTAAGGTAAATTATCAAATATAAATTAATAAAAAAAAAAGTGTCAGTTCAAACTGACACCAAAGATGTGGTTTAAGGAACATCAATCATCAAACAAACCATATAATAATTATTAATGTGTGTTTATATATTTACGGTGCACTTATTTATATATGTCCTGTCCCATCTTATGGGAAGGGAGTTAAAATAACTTAAGTTATGAGTGATTAATTCTCTCAGTTGTTTTGATAATCTATACAAATAAAATATTATCTGCATTTAGAAAACATTAGTTCCCAAGTAAAATGGACCATTTAATTAATCATGTCCTTTACTTCCACATTTCTTAGATTGCAGTTTTATTTGTTCAAGCTATTCCTGTGAGATACTCAGATACCTTTGTCTACTATGGCTTGCATCAACTTGGTCTTGAAATAGACAATGTCATTGTCTCTGTCTTTGTCATTCTGTTACTAATCTTTTTCTCCAAGAGATATTTCCATTTCACTGTTATATTAAACACATTAAATTTTTAACATGAAAAACTATTGAGCAAAATGAGATTTGTATAATACCAGAAGTAATCAATGAATTATAGATACCATTGAAAGATCAAAAAAATATAAAAGAGAATGGATTAAACGGTTCACAGGCCTGCATTTTAGTTGTGAATTCTTTATCTTAGCTTTATTCAATATCAATGCATTGTTTCAAGACTTTTGTTTCACAGCATCTCACTATTAAAACTTTCAAACAATCCGTTGTTAAAGTTTATGGTAGGAGTACACTAGTTTTATATAAAAAAAATATGTAATTTTCTTGGAAAAATGTGTGTCTATTGAGGTCGTCAAACAGAGTGAATGAAATATATATATTTTTAATAACTAGTAGCATTCCTTCTATATAGCAATGAATGCTGGACAACCTCCATACAGATGAAGAAGAGACTTTCAGCAACAGTAATACTGTTCTACAAAAGGAGGCTGAGAATACCATGTGAGTAATAATAAAGTTTTAGAAAAAGTGGAAACAAAAAGGATATTTATACTTAATATAAGGAAGAGATAGTTAAAATTTCTAAGGCACATGATGAAGAAAGAGGGTTTGCAAAATTTGATACTCACAAGATTGATAGAGAGATAGAGAAAAACAATGCATAACCTACCTAATGAGCTGGTGTAAATGGATGGCAGAACAAGGTTTAGGAGAAACAAAAAGATCAAATTTATTAAAAAGCTACAAAAGACAGGAAACAGTGGAGAGCCATGATTACTAACATTCTGAATGGATACTGCTCAACATTCATCAAAAAAGAAAAAAGAATGAAATTTAGTAAATAAAGTTGCAAATTTCAATTTACTAATAACTAAATGATTGAGTGCACGTGTGTAAAAATAATTATCTCACATCTTCAACCGCTATACATTACATGTGAGGCAGCAGCATTTCCTATCAAACAAATGTAGATCGAAAAAGGTGAGTGGCAGCAGACGACACGAGTCTGAAACAGCTCAGTATTATGTCTGGGACAGGTGAAGATTTTTAAAAATGCCAAGTCAATCGTCATTTACTCTTCCATTAGCGATTTGACACTTTTAAGAATCTGAGCACGAACAAAGAGATTTTCCCATCCAACATTGCTTTCTATTTTTGCAGGCTTCCATTTTGCCAACTTCTTTCAAGCAATCTTGTATTCTCTGTCTGACTCAAAGACCCCAATCATCTGCAGGGTACTATGAAAACTTGGCAGGAAGAAAATGAATTCTTATTAGCTAAAAGAAAAAGAAGCACTTTTGGCTTCTTTGTTATGTTAAAGTATATTTTACAAAATACAGATCAACAAATTTAAATAGGTCATATAAAATGTTTAACAAAATGTTAAAAATAGACATTGTGTTATGTATACCTATGAATATCAAATATTAACTATATACCATATAGATATTTACATAGACACATATAAATTTTCCGATTATGCACATATACACACATTATATATTGTAATAAGAATAAAAATCAATAGCATCTATCAAAAGACATGAAATTACTAAAATTTAATATATTTCAACCTGAGCAGAATGTTTGTTAAGGAAGCGTGCATTTGAAAGCTAAAGTGACAATAGTCAATAAATTAATAAAAAAATCATAATAAAAATTTGAAAGATAAGTCATCTGCACTTTTATTTATATATATATATATATATATATATATATATATATATATATTCCCTGATGAGTGGATGGAATGATTGTTGGAGGGCCTGTCTATGAAACTTTAAACAGCTATATAACACATTTTGTAATTGTATTGTTTCTTTTATATGTAGGCTATTTTATATATATATACACACACACACACAGGATGATGGAAAAATGACTATTTTATGTATGATTGGCCAGCAAGTAGTTTTGACTTAGCACCCTGTGACATTTTTCTTTGGGGTTGGTTAAACAAGCAAGTCTACTAAACTAAACCAAGACTTTGGAAGAATTTGAAAGGCAAATGCAAAAAGTTATGTCTTACATACCACATACTTTTCCCCAGTCAAAGTGTAGAGCTTTTCTTTCCTCTAACCTGATCGGTTTCCAGAGCCCACTATGCCAAAGTGGTTTCCAGAACACATTACTGTGAAGCCAGGGTATATGGAAACAATTCATTTTTGATTTTGTTTGGTATTATTGTGTCCATGTTTTACTACTGTTCAACAGATTTGTTATATGTCAAAGTAAACATTTTCCAAATTTTCATATATATATTTAGTATTCTTGAGCATTTGAATGTGGCTCACCATATCAATTACTACAAGTAGTAAGTTTGATACTCTCTAGGTACTCTATACTTACAGCCTTGTGTCACATATTTAAGCTCTGCTTAGTAAATAACTATATTTAGAATTCTTCCATATATATATATATTAATCTGCACATTCCATCATAGTAGGAAACACTAAAATAATTTCTGTACACACATATAAATTTAATCCCTGTACATTGAACATTTTGGGGATTGCCACTGTGGTCCAATAAAATTGAATTCTTGACGCTGTTTATTAGCACCAGACAAGTTAACAACAACAACAGGACAGAGGCAGGAAGATACAGAAGAGATTGCATAAAATAACCAATGGTGCTGTTGGTGAAACATCCAGAAACCTTAAAGAAAGACCATATGAACATTGTAAATATACACTGCATAACAACACATTAAACACTGTTAGTTCACCATAATACAGCCTACCACAATTTCAACTTAAATGTCTGACAGTTAAGGAAAGGAAAGAATTCACTAAGAAAATACATTGAGAGTGCACTAATATAGCAACTATGCTGAGAAAACTTTGTTACAGTTCCTGAGATAGAATACACAATCTGACAGGCTCTGTGTTTGATTGTGTGCATACAAACAAACACACACACACATATATATATATATGGTTTTAAGGTATGCTATATTTATGACAAAAGATGCTCAATATCAGAGATAGAACATGTTTAAATATAAAAGTGGATGCTAAGGTCAACACCAAGTAATGACAGTCTGTCTCATGCATGAACATAATCTTCAGAGACAATATATATTTTTTCTAAACATATACTGTTAAATATAAGAGACAATGAATGTCTATTGTGTTTAATCATGAGCTGTTCTAAGCATCGTATTTTGGCTTTAACTTCAGGGGAAAATAAAGACAAAGATTCTCCAACATTTGGATAATTTTTTATGAAGTTGGTTCTCAGGTTTTGGCTCACCTTTCTGATCAGAGTACAATTAAACAACATTTCTTAGAAAAACATAGTCATGTAGGTAATATCAGACAGATTTTAGTCAACAACACAATAATCCTCACTCATACACAAAGTAAAAAGAAACCTTCAGATATTGGAGGCCATATACATTAAATCCAAACAACCCTCACTTAATAAAATCACATTTAAATCTGGTCATAACACATTACATTGCATTTAAATATATGGTTCTGTTATCATTTCAAGCTCTCACACAGTGTGACGTCATGGAACCGCATTATAAATTTGCGAACTGCATTTGCTATTTTTGGTAACTGTTATTGTTGCTTAGCAAAGTTTTATGTCAACACAAGATAAAATCGTTGCTGATGGTGGATATTTTTATGTTAACGTCCTTGTAACCTTTCTGACGATAGCCAAAAGCTTAGAACCAACTTAATAAAAAATTATCCAAATGTTGGAGAATTTTTGTCTTTATTTTCAACTGAAATTAAAGCCAAAATACGATGTTTAGAATGGCTCATGATTAAACATAATAGACATTCATTGTCTCTTATATTTAACAGTATATGTTTAGATTATTATCTAATGCCTCGATACACTAAATATAGTGTATCGAGGCATCAGATAATTTTCTAAACATATACTGTTAAATGTCACAGACAATGTAATCATGAGCCCTTCTAAACATTATATTTTGGCTTTAATTTCAGGTGAAAATAAAGACAAAAATTGTGCTGCTTCTAAGCATAATAAAAAATTATTCAAATGTTAAACAATTTTTGTCTTTATTTTCACCTGAAATTAATGGCAAAATACAATGTTTAGAATGACACATGATTAAACATAATAAACATTCATTGCCTATTATATTTAACGTGTGTATGTGTATATAATATTGCTTAAATGTTATTTTTAGTGGATATGTATGTTTGAGTATACACTCTGTTTATTTATTAAACAGTATATCTATTTTTATCTACCAGCCTGAATATTTGAGAAACCTTGTTAGAGAAAAATATGCACTCTACAGCAGGATTTGAACCTTCTGATGTGCCTTGAGCACATAACTGCAGAGCACATTGATGACCAAACAAAGTTGAGTAGTGCCTTTAAACACAAATTTTCAGATTAAAAAAAAATTAATAAAAATCTGTCAGATCAATAAATAAAAAAATCCATACTTTCTTTATGAATATATAAGTAGACATTGAAATTAACACTCAGAGGCTACAGTCCATTTCATGCTAAATTCAATGATGATTGTGTTTAACATGAAAAAGACTGTTGAGTTGATGTCAGTATGGTCTATCCCTGATATAGAACAGTGTAACCCCTAGGATGTGCATGGGTGGTGCATTGGATATCAGCTCGGAACAAGAAATCGGGGAGCCGAGTTCGAATTCCAGCTGAATTCACTGCATTCACTTATGCGCAAATGCCCTTGGGAAAGGTATTAATCTGTTCCTTCCAGTTATGGGTTAAATAACAGGACAGATTGGGTTCTATAGCCTTGGTCAGCAACCAGTCTACCGCAGAAAGCAATGGCAACCTACTGTGGGATAATCTTCTGCCCAGTCAGTCATGTCTCTTTCGAGACATGATCGCCCAAGCATGTATCACGTATGGCACTTAATTGAACCCCTAAATATAGCATAAAACTCTGTGTGTGTATTTATTCACACAAGAAGTGTATGCTGAAAATATTAATCTCCTTAAGATAGCAAAAATGTACTATTTTTACACAGTCCCTCTGTCGTTAGAGTTGTTCAGCTCATAAAATATATCTATATGAACAAGATTAATTTCTTTCATTAGATTTTTTAATCCTTACCTACTGAGTAAGCAGTAGCAATAAAAACTGTTCAAACTGAGTGGCAATACTTCAAAAAGAGTAAAGCTGTGATTCAAGTAAAAGCATAAAGGCATTTGAATTTACTGAGTACCCCAAGTGTATAACCTTGTGCCAGATTAAGGTAAAAAAAAATATAAATAAATAAAACTTTTGCCTCTTATAAATATCATTAGTTTTTTTATTTTTATTTTTATTATATTTATTATTGCTTTGCACATAGAGAAGGTAAAATATCTTCTTAAGACAAGGTACACTACCTGTACAGTTTTATTCCCCATTTTTTGTACAGGTGTGTGGATGGGAGTAATTTCTGTTATCCCAGAATTTGAAGCCCACACATACACATAGATAATGACAGTCTTTAATTTACCTCCCTGTGTGAGCAGACTGCCAGTCCTTCACATACCAGCAGGGGCCTTTTTTCACTTTGTTATTTTTCATCATTTTAACTGAATAAACTTTCCTTCACACACAAATGCTGCAGACATTAGACTAGAGAGACTGACATCAAACATTTACCCCTCCCGCCTAGATTCAGTGACTGGGCGGGATGGGGTTGGGGTATTTGGAAAACAAAAAAAAACTAGTTGTTTTAGTGTTTTTATTTTTATGCTATTCAGTTCATTTTATTAAACAAACAAACAAAACAGAGACTCATATAAATTAATATGCAAACATTTTTTTGTCTCTAATCTCTGTAACTTTTTGCTGTTAAAAAGTTATCTCTCTTGCACTAGTAATTTCTCTGTATATTTCAAGATTCACGTCAAAAATATGCTGACAATTTTTTTTTTATGGTACTGGCAAAGAAAAAAGTAATGAGTCGGGTTTTTAAACCCGTGTAATGAGATTATTAAAAAAAAAAACAAAAAACAAAAAAAAACACTTGATTTTAAAAAAAAAGTTCCAACTTAAGTGAAAAAAGTAATACAGGTTAAAAAAATAAAAAAATGTATCTGTTTACAACATTTACAAAAAAAATATACACAATATTTTTTTTTTAATAAGCAGCTAGTTTTTAGGCAAATATCTCTAAACATTTATAAATTTTTAGTTAAACTGAAGCAATTCATTTTTAACTGACATCAATTGTTGCCAAAACAATTTTAAATAATTGTTGGTTTTAAATAAAAGGTTTTTTTCTGATGTTTTACTTTTTTCTACTTAAACTGAAAATATTTCTTTTTTTATTTGTTTAAATTAAATGCCTCCACAAAAACACGAAACCTATCCCCAATGAGTCCTGCGTTAACTAATGAAACCAATTTTCCCAACAATTTCTTAAAATTTCATTAATTTACGTAAAGGAGGGTAACAAACGTAAAAAATATATATTTTTATACAGATTTTTTTAAAAATAATAATTTCAAAAATAATTTCATTCATTTGTGAATAAGTCCTGAAAGTTTCATTAAAATCAGACAATTATTTGATTTTTACAAGAATTTACAAATTAACGTGTTTGTCGCCGGAAAAACAAACTGATTTATGTAATTATTACGTTTTCCATTATAAACTCTCGTAAACGATTTGGTTACCCGCGAACTAAAATCAAAACAAGATTTTTTTACCAAAATTTCGAACGTGTTAGAAGGGTTTAAAAAATAATTAAAAACTACTTTCTTTCCTCTTATATAAACATTTTGGATGGAAATAGTTTTTTTACATTTTTTTTATTAAGTTTATATTTCAGAACTATTTTAAATTGATTGAAGTGAGTTTTCGTTTTGAAATTTCTCTAAATTGTTTTAATTTCGAGCCATTTTTAGCAAACTAAAAATGTAATTTTGTTTTAACACTGTTTAGTGTTTATTAAAAAATCGTGCAAAAATAAAATATAGTTTTCTGAAACTTTTTTTTTATTTGAAGAATATTATGATTTAAAGTATCATTAATCTTAATCTGAAACTACTATTATTTTTTTAAGTTTAAAATATCACAGAAATGCATTTTTCAACACGACGGTGGATTATTTATTGACAGCTCTTTAACATCTACATGACAGCTCAATTTTTTATCAAATGTTGTTCTACGGAGGCTTTGAAAACCTTTAAAAAATAGTTGAGGAATATAATGCGAATTCCTTTTTAAGTACTCAGTAATAAATAAATTTTTACCCAAGCTTAAAAAATGTAAGCAGCCATAAGCTAAGCAACTTGAATACGAATTCTTGCTAAAAATCAATTACTGGTCAAAAAAGTAAAAAGAAAGAAAAAAATCGTGTTTTTTTTTTAACTTTTTTACACGATCTTTTTCTTTTTTTTAGCAACTTTTTACAAATCTGCCATGAAAATAACGATAGAATAGCGAAAAGTTAGAAAGGTTTTTTTGTTGGCATAAAGGGTGAAAAAAACAATTTACCACCCACAAGACCACGCAAACACTTGTTTGAAGACATTTTTTATGACAAAAACGGTACAGAAGGACAGCACAGTACAAGACAGGCTGAAATTTTAAAACATTTTCATTCTGTTGGAATAAAATAACCAAAGTTTGACTTCGGAATATAATGTCTTCTGTTGACCAAAATTAATAGTCCAAGTGTCCACATTTAAGAATAAAAAAAAAAGTATTATTAACACTGCTCAGCAGCAAGACGTGCTCTATGTGAAAGAAAAGAAATCAAATGCTTTGTTGGCAACATTCGTTTAGAAGCCGATTGGCCAATAATGCAAATCTTTTCTACGTCCAATGGTTTGTGTTAGGGAGATAACTAAATACATTTTTTTTTTTTTTTTTTTTAGATTTGTTGTTGTTTGTTGTTTTTTTATATGTGAATTAATGCAATATCTAATGATGACTGGATACAATAAGACCTCAGGATAAAAATCTTGGTTCGGAAACATATGTAGAATACGAAAAATATTTTTTTTTTAATTCAAGAACTCTGTGTGTGCGCTCACGCGCGTGTGTTTTCAGACTGGTTTTGACTTGAGTTTTGAGAAGAGTTTTATTACCATTATCCACGATTTTTTTTTTTTATAACAATGCATCCGACAACCAAATCTCTAAACTTTTTACAGCAGGAAATCCTGTCTGAATTTACACATCCGAGGAAGGTTGAAAAACGTATGATAAACAGAAATTCTAAAATACACATCTTTTTGGAACGACTGTTTACTGCAACTCAAACATGGATCTTCTTGAGCCCTTAATAAGTTTCTCTATCGATAAATATCAGTGCTTAGGACACAATGTTCTATGTGATATTTTCAGATGATAAAAAAGAGCGTCTAACAGTGGAAAATATTTTTTGTGAGGAGCAACGAAAGTGCATCTAAACATGCTGGCAAAACAATGTTTAAAATTGCAGCCGGCATTATTTCTTTTATATTTTTTAGAGTAGACGAGATTGGAAAGTGCTTGCTATTTATTTTGTATTGTGGCCACACGGTCTTCTTTTCTTTTTTTCTTTTTTTTCCTTTTTGTTTTTTGAGCGTTTGAAAAGTGCATGTTACTCAACAAAAAAATATGCATCTGTCAGGTATTTTGAGTCAAATAATTTGACATAAGGGAGGGCGGGAAAAGTGTCTGCTGTACTGTGGCTATACTCCCCCTTTTCTTGTGGGGATTGGGAAAGTGCGTCTTCAGCATAAGATGAAGAGTGAAAGAGGTAGTGTTTACGCTTCTTGCAGTAAATGTATTTGGTTATTTGGTATGAGAGAGGTCGGAGAGAGAGAGAGCGTTTATTGCATGGGAAAATCCATTTTGTGCTTGTGGTCAATTAGAGTCGTGGAGAGCTATGATCGTGCGTGTTTTTTTTTTTTTCTAGTGGATTAAAAACAAATGTTTAATGTTACCATCAGTGCGAATATGTAGCTCGGGAAGTGTATCAATATGTCCGATCCACCAACAGAAAATAAAAAGAAGTTATTGGTATTTTTGAGGCCGTTAGATTTCATTTAGTAGACGATATAGTCACTCACAATCAAAAATTAGAAATTTCTTTTTTCTGTTCTTAATAAAGAAAAACGCACGCGGTTGTTTCTCCTGTTTTCTTCCTTTTTCTAAACTAGCACGTAATTACGTAAAAAATGCTGAAAATTAGATGGCCTGATTAATTTCACCAAATCTGACCAAATGACATATTTTTAGAGAAGAGCCACTTTGTTGGTTGAGAACTTTTCAGCACTCCTTCGTAAAACCTAAAAACACGTCATCATTAAAATTGAAAGCAGTGGGGAAAGTCACTCCTTGTCTAGATACAAAGTACAGGTGACATTCCAAACGTTATGATGCTTGTCACCACTCTCCTCTGAAAGAGAATCAAGGGATCAGTTGATTTCTTCCGCCCACTAAAATGCACCCTGACTCAATCTCTCATATCCTCATTACTTTGTTTATATGACAAGCAGACATCCGTTAACGGTATGTGGGTAAGGGGCAGCAATGGAAGAAAATTATATGGAGATGCCAGGGAACCTCAATGGTTTGCAGGGTGAGGTGGCAACCAATCAGCCCCTGTCCTTAGATGCTCTCATCCTGAAAGAATTTTCAAAATGTCTTTCAGCAGCAGTTGTCATTTCTACGTTCCTGCTGGTAAAAAGGAGAAAAAGACAGACTTTTTTTTTATCCGTTGGAATTCTATCCAACGATCCATATTTAATTAAATATTTATCTTCATGTATATGCCATGTGTCTGGATAGTTAGAGGACACGATTGAGTCACGGCAAGTCCCTTCCTCAACAAATCTCTAACACTTTTCTTAATATTATTGCAGACCCAAGCACTGCCGTAATTTGGAGAGACTCATTTCTCCCTCATAACTTCAGTTCTGATCAACAATAAACAGAAAATAAGCATATATGGTAATTTAGTGGAAATTATTTTATGATAAGCTATTGCAACTGATTTTTAAAAAGTTTATGTTAGCAGTTAGACTGTGACAAGCAATTTTTAAACTAATTTCGAATAAGTGTCCTCATTTTCATTGCTGCTATCACATTTTGGCCGTGGTACTTTCTGGCCTTCATCAGTTGCGTGTTAATCTGGGTAGCCTTCAGTGGATATCTCATCTCATTCTTAAATATTTTGCTAAGTCCTTACTGTTACTAAATAGTTTTCACATGTGAATCTATATTTTTCTAATCATAGTAATAGAGATAAGTTTATTGCTTGAAAACTAAAAAAAAGGTTTACGGCCTATCACGTTGAATACATCGGTTCTTGCTCAATCACCGAAGTTAAGCAATGTTGAGCCTGGTCAGTATTTAGATGGGTGACTGCTTGGGAATATCAGGTGCTGTAAGCCTATAGTGACGGATGTGCGTTGTGGTGCAGTGGATATCGGCTCGGAAAGAGAAATCAGTGAGCTGAGTTCGAATTCCAGTTGAATATCCTGCATTCACTTAAGCACTGGTACCCTTAGGAAAGGTATTAATCCATCCCTTCCCTCCAGTTATGAATTAAATAATAAGAGTAAGACTTGGGGACTCTTCCCTTAATACTCGAAAAAGAAAAAATAAATAAAGTTTAGTTGGCAATAAATGACCCGCCGAGGTTGATTTGCCATAAAAACAAAAACAAAAAACTGACACCCATTTTTCGGAATATTACTGCTAATGCCATCAAAGTAATGGCATATGTAAAATTGATATTTAGTTGTTTGATTGACAGATTAGTTTTCTACTGCATACCAATTATTTACCAGTAAAGCCAGTAAGTATTTTTAGATTGTAAAAGTTTTTTTTAGATAATAAAGATTTAGTGATTAGCCTTACTAATTAACCCATAACTGGGGAGGAGGAGGTTGATTCATACTTTCCCATTGGTATTTGCATGTATGTGAATATTATGAACCCAATGGGAATTGGGACTTGGCTCTCTGATTAACAATTCCAAGTTATGATTCATTACACCATTCACACATCCAATAGTTCATTTTTGGTCTAATTTGACTCTTGTAAGACCAAGGTGTGTACATAGCTAGTAGTTTAGTGCTTGTTTTGTTGAATCAAGTACAAGTTATTTGGCAGAGATTGTAATGAACTGTTCTTAGTAAACACTGGATACAACTTATTTCCTCATGAACTTTTTTTTAAACTAATGTTCACCTAATGTAAGTATCAGTTAGAATGATGTGTGTTAAATAAAGTAGGAAATAAGAATTATAGGGATGTGAAGAATAGGTAACAATTTACCTGGAGAGGTTAAGATTGTAGAGATTGAGAGAACATCCTCTTAGGTGTCTGTACAGTAAATTAGCATCACTTGGAAAGAAGATGTCCAAATGGAACTTCTTTCTTACTAATGGAATATAAAGGGAATTAGGATGGCTTACTCTAGTGCACGTATATATCATAGAGGACTTTAGCAATAAATATTTGAACTGATGGAACTAAGGAATATAGCTTGTCAGAACATTTATCATGGAAGTAATGATAGTGTAGCAAGAGACTTACAATGATGCATCTGTGGGAAAAAGGTTGTAGGGTGGAAAATTATTTTGAACTCAAGGCTGGAAACAAAGGATTGAGCAGCGACAGATATGTCAGCAATACTCCATTTTTTTGGTGTAATCTGGCTCTTGTAAATATAAAGCATGGCAGATAGAGTTAAGTATTTTCTGGAGTGGTATTTGGGCAAAAGCTGAATGGATGCAACCTCCTCCTTACATTTGCTATCCAGAAAGAACAAGCATGGTTCATCGCCCGGTTCACACTCCGCCCACGCCTATTGAACAAGTGAAGAGGCTCATCCCTTTTTTCCTGTTTATGATGTGGTTTCTGGTTTTCTCTTTTCCAATCTTTTCACTCTTACGTAGCCCCCTGTGCCTCAGTGGCGTTACCGCTTTGCTCAGGGTGATATGCTTAAAAAAAAAAAAAATTTTTGTGGATGTAGCGTGACAGGTCTTAGTTGTAAATCTCTGAATTTTCATGGAAATAGCACTAAAGTAACAACAGATTTGCGACACTGCATCTGTGTGAAAGTTGTCATAGATACAAGGCTGTCTAATCACTTTTGGACACTATCAAGGCTGGAAAGAAAAGATTGGGTAGCTCTAGCCAAGACATGAAAGCAATACACCAGTTTGGGGTTAATTTGGCTCTTGAAAGAATAAAGCGTGGTAGATAAAATCAGGTAATTAAAGAAAGCAAAATACATGGTAACTTGAACTATAATACAGTAATACCTGTTTTTTAATGACTCAAACTTGTCTCACCTAAAATTCCTGACCATTTACATTCTGGCCTTCAGCCGAACAGAAGTGGCAAGAAATAGTTGCATAACATGATTATTCTACAGAACTAAAACTCTAGAATTTTTTTCTCATTAGAGATGTTTGAAAGGTCAAAAGAAAAACAAACTACAGTAAACCTGAACCCCTTTTCTTGCACTCTACCATATCACCCTACAGGAAAGGAAAAAAACACTAACAAGGAAAGGTGTACCTTTTAACTTTCTAATCATGTTGGTAGGTCGGTAAAGTGAACTCATACTAAAAGAAAGTAGTACAAGTAAAAAAATAAAAATAAAAGCAAAACAAAGAGCAGAGTTGGCAAGTAAATACTAACAAAAAAAGAACCCAACTATTTGGTACATGTGCCTCAATAGGGTGTCCACATTTTTTCTTCATCAAATTGCAAAAAACATCCTTTTCAAATTTTGTAACACCGGGTAGAAGATAGAATCAACAAGTCAAAATAAACAAACCGTGGATTCTCCAAATATACGATTTTAAAAAAGAAAAAGAAAAAAAAAGCCACTCATTTAAAAAAAAACAACTCCAATTTGATTAAATCATAAATTAAATCATAAGCAACTCCACTACTGATACCAGTATGGCTTGAGTAACTAAAATGTAAAAAAAAAAAAAAGTGGTTAAGTCTTCCTCTTAAATTAAAATAATGGTTGAACATCACAAATGGAAATTGGTTAAAAATACAAATTAATTGCATTGAATAAAACTTCATTACATGTTTAAAGGTTTGTGCTTTCATTTACATGAACAAAAAAGAGTTAGTTTTGCTGTGTATTCAATAGTCTACAAGTTTAGTTACATTGAAATGCCTTTCTTTTTAGACCCAAGCAGAAAAAAAAAATTAAAACACCTTATTTATTGCATCAAATTAATTAAGCAACCAGAGTACTTGACAAAAAACCTTTAAATTAAGTAGCTTATAACAAACGGATTTGTGTTTTGGTGTAGTGGATATCGATTCAGAACGAGAAAACGGGAAGCCAAGTCCGAATTCCAGTTGAATTCATTGCATTCACTTACGTGCAAATACCCTTGGGAAAGGTATTAATCCGTCTCTTCCCTCCAGTTATGGGTTAAATAACAGGACAGATTGGGTTCTATAGCCTTGGTTGGCAACCAGTCTACCGCAGAAAGCAATGGCAACTTACTGCAGCATAATCTTCTGCCCAGTCAGTCATGTCTCTTTCAAGACATGATTGCCCAAGCGTGTTTCATGTATGGCACTTAACTGACTGATAACAAAAACGAAATCACATAAATTACATAAAAGTAGTTAATATTAATTTAGTTTTTTCCTATATCTAAGAAATTCTGTTTCAACAAAATTGAGTTGAGATAAAAATTTTAAAATAAAAGAAATGTACTTTGTACGTTATATCTTGTAATCCATCACGGCAGGCATCCACATGCGCCATTTTCAAGACACACTTGCAATCTGATACATAGCATCAGGAAAATTCTCCAAGTTGATGGACTGAGTATATGGGGCATAAGGAGTCCCATTTGATTTGATGTTTAAGCAGACGGCTGTGGAAACTATTTTGTTTCAAAGACTATAACCAGAAATTTGATACTGTTGTTGTTGAGAAAGTGGAAGAAAATAAGAGGAAAAGGAATTCTTTACTCTTTTCACATCTCGACCATAACACTTTTTTTTTTTATTTAAAAAAAAAGAGAAAAGAAAAAGATTTAAAGAGAAAAGAAAAATTTAAAAAAAAAAGGATGTTTCCATTGAAAATAAACTGAGAAGGTCAATGCAACAGTGTTTGGGAGAATCTGTGATATGATGGTTAAGGCAGCTGCTTGAAATATATGTAAGATTGATGATTGGTATAGTGCAGAGACTGAGAACTCCAGTCCAAAGGTTGGAAAAGCAAAAGAGGGCTATTTAAAAAAAAAAAAAAATGAAAAAGGCAAGTAGATATCAGAAGTCAAGAAACTCATTCAGTGTTACTGTTAAGTTTCTTTCTTCAGTCGTTTTGATGATGCCATTGTTAACCTGCTCACTGCCAGGACAAATGAACTCGTTTATTGATAATGTTAATTATTATTAGTTTTTTGTAAAAATGTAGAACAATACTCAAAACATACCAAACAAATAAAGGATTGGGGGGGGGGGGAGAAAGGAATTTAATTATTTTTTCTTTTATTGACACATTTTATTGCTTATTTTTAAAAATTTAATTGAGCACAAAAACATCTATAAACTCTTGTTTCAATATTCACACATACGCTCCCATTTATAAGGAGTTCGAGGTGTTCCCTTTTCTGAGAAAAGGGTCTTTTTAGATGGTGCCAGGGGTTCTCAAAAACAATTTTTTTTTTTATGTATAATGACTTTATGATTATATCCATTTTATTTAAGCCATTATATACACTCCAGCCATTGCTTATAAATAATTGTAGAGTGACCAAATGTATTTGTTTTTATATAACTTCTCTAGAGTTTCTTTGGAAGTAAACATCAAAATTTTTTTTTTTTTTTTAATCATATCACCCCAAGCAAGGCAATAATGCCACTGATGCGCAGGGGGTACGTACATTTCTTTAAATTTCTCTGAAAAGCCATTACTGACTCACTTTGTCATTTATCAATTCTTTAAATTTATCAGTTTTCATTTTGTATAAATTTTTTTTATGACTTCATTTTTCTCTCTTGATATACTGGCAACAGAAATGTGGGCTGTTATTCAGCATCCCAACTTTTCTTATGTTTTTTATTTTGTTTGTTTTTGTAAGAGGTAGTCTCAGGTGAGTGTCTGGCGCCTTGTAACCAAACTGACTCAAACCCCGGTTGAGTGGGGTCTGTTGACCTTGGTTGGTGACTCACATAGTGTCAAGCACGAATAAATAGCGTTTGGACGCTAGTGGAGATGACAACTCTGCAGATCTAGAGGAGTAAATCTTGATAAACTATCCTGTTATTTCCTTGGGTAGCAGTAGTTCATGTGGCGCCCAACGTAAGAGTGGTAACGGTTCAGAGAAGAGCGTGGTTGTGCGGATGACCATCTACTTGACAACGGACAAGCACATCGCTCCATTTAGCGGCGAACTATGGCGAGATGGTGACTCGACAAATACTCGTCCCCTTTGGAGGGGTTGGCATTAGGAAGAGCATCCAGCCGGAAAAATTTGCTTCAATTTCATATGTCATGTCAAATCCAGATATAGCTAGTAATAATGTGGCCGGAACTAATAGTGAAGGCGTCGTTCGTGGTAGGGTGGGCCAATCTGTTGTGAGTCCCATCAGACCATGAATGAACATCAGATCTGGACAGCATGGCAGAACTTCTAACCCTCGCGCACGGGGAAAAAGGGAAGTAAAACTGAACAGAAGAATAAGAAGGAGGAGAATCATCCCCTCACAAGTAAGGTAGGACCACTACTAGTGCACAGGGAGTTACAGTGAGAGAAAAAAAAAGGTATAGAGGATGTCTAAGAAAGGATTAGGGATGGATGGGAATCGAGGTAATCGAAGATGGCAATTTTTTTCAAGTTTTTATTTTAGCATATTCATTTATATTTTATTGGAATTTCTAAGATGAGGAATTATTATCATTACATGCTTTGCCATTCAGAACAGCAGGCTTATTTCAGTCATTACACCTTGTGACCTTCTTCAAGTGTCTAGGTATTCATAGTTGGGATAAGAGTAATCTTGAATGGAAAAATCAACATTATCTACCAAGTGTTCCAAGTAATAAAACTCAAGATAAACCTTTCCAAAACAGAAACTATAATCTGGAATTGGAATGAAAGTATCAATGGCACCTAACCTGAATCCATCATAAAATTTCATGATGTGTAATTTGTAAATGCTAAACACTGTAAATACCTTGGTTTATGGATCAATTAAAATAAATTTACTAAAGGAGAAAAAGGAATACACTGCACCAGGGTTAGTTACAACCAACACTTCAAATTACTACAAAACCAAAACATTAAGCTGAAAACTGAAGTCATGTTCTTAAATAGCCTCATCAGATCGAAACTTTTATATGGATGCCATGCATGGTGACAAACTTGATTAAAAATATCTAAGCTGTCAGTTGTATTGATCTGCTTTCTAAGAGCAATGGTTAAAAATGGCTTTCAGTGATTGAAGCCTGAGGGTCTTGGTAAAGATCATCCTTCTTTGAATATTGTGGACTGGTGCTACAGATTCACAAACAAAGAACTGTACCAAATAACAGAAACCAGATCACTTGGAGACTATCAACAACTAAAATGGCTAGCACATGTCACTTGAAGTGAAAAAAAATGCATAAACCAAGATGTTAATATTATACTCTTATTCAAGTAGTAGGTTGTGGCAAAGTGGCATTAGAACCAAATTGTTTTTTTGTTTTCTTTTTACAAAATCTTAGTCACTTACACTTAAAGGAACATGTATTTTATCTATCTAAATCTAAACTTATTTATAAATGGAACTTTAACTTTGTCTGTGTGTGTGTCCATTACCTATAGACTCCGAAACAGCTGAACCGATTTTCTTGAAAATTTACACAGTTGTACTATAAGCGTCTGCGAGTGTTCTTAGCTAGGTTTTGTGTCGAGGTATCCCCAATAAATATCGAAAATCGATGATCGAAAAAATCGGGTTATAGAAGGAGCGGTCCGATTTTAAACAAATTTGATACATAAAGACATAAGAAATGATATTCAGAAGTTTCAAGGTTGCAGTTCTTACAATAGCGCAGAAAATCGATAATATATATATATATAAAAGGCAAGATGTTTGTATATGTGGCTGTTTATTTGCCTGTATGTCTATTTTTTTCAGCCCTTTTATTTTAGTTTTTGCTTCAGGTTTGGCTCTAAGTAGGTATAATTGTAGTTCTTAGTCTCAGCCATGATAACCATTTACTCAGAGGACTTATTTAGCCTTCAAAATTCAGTTTACAAAGACAAAAACTTATTTGATATCGATAACAGGAAATCAAAATTTGACTTACATCCATTCATTTTTCTTTCAGTCTACTGTTTCGCTTTAACTGAAACAACTATTGCTTTTTAGTCTTTTGTGCCAGCGTCCAAAGAGTCTGAGCTCTAGGACCATGGATTAGTTTTAAAGCTTTCATTACACCTGAGCAATGCCGGGCTATACTGCTAGTAAAGAAGAAAAGAACATAAATCTAAACTTACGGCTGAACCGATTTTCTTGAAAATTTATACAGTTGTACTATAAGCGTCTGCAAGTGTTCTTAGCTAGGTTTTGTGTCGAGGTACCCCCGATAAATATCGAAAATCAATAATTGAAAAAATTGGGTTTTAGAAGGAGTGGCCCAATTTTGATCAAATTTGATACACTCATTGACAAAGACATAAGAAATGATATTCATAAGTTTCAAGTTGCAGTTCTTACAATAGTGCAGAAAATCGATAATATATATGTATAAATCGATATCAGAAAATCAAAATTTGACTTACATCCATTCATTTTTCTTTCAGTCTATGGTTCCACTTTAACTGGAAACATTTTAGTCTTTTGTGCCAACGTCCAAAGAGTCTGAGCTCCAGGACCATGGATTAGTTTTAAAGCTTTCATTACACCCAAGCAACGCCGGGCTATACTGCTAGTTATACATAAATGTATGGTCTTTCATAATTCTGTTGTCCTTATGTTTGTTTCTATTTTGTTGATGTTATCGGGATATAACATGGCACATAACAACCAGATCAAATAGCTGATGTCTGCAAGGGTCATTACTCTAGATATGGAAGTGTAGCAATATAGATATGGTTTGGATTAGCTGTTTTGAATTTACTGTGTACCGAATACCAAGAAATAAGTATCTTCATATGGGTATGTGGGATGATAGAGTTGTGGTCTGCAAGCCCAAGGAGTGAAAACTAGAAAAAGTTTGTGAACCACTGGTTGAGAAAGATTTCAGAGTGTTAGTTGAGGATTTACTGGGAGATATCTCCTGGGAGACATGCGTCATGTTTGTCAACAATCTTCAGTGATTAAGTGTAAATATTAGTGATGAAAGTAAAAAAAATATTAGGTTGGTCAAAAAGTTTGCTCAGTTTTTGTCTATATTTCTGAGATGAGGTTGTATTTACCCTATTACATTATTCAGACTATTGTCCTCATCTTGGTTGCCATCTGCATGACGTTTCGTCCTTAAGGACACATGTCCCAGTGGATATATAAATGTTGGTTAGTTACAGTGACTTGACCTAAAGAGTTGTGAGTTCAATACTAGGTTACAGCAGTGGTGAACAAGTAACTCAGAGAGTCGGGTTAGAGGGCAATAACTCATGCCTACCAAAAGAGGCTTTGCACAAGGAATGAGAATGATATACACCAGTGATCATAATAAAGGGTTTGGTCTGAAATTCCTAGCACCTGAAGAAAGCCGGAGTGCACAATAGCTGAAACATCATACAAATGGCAACTCAGATGAGGACAATAGCCCGAATAATGTAAATAGTTTGTTCAGTTTATTAATTAGAAAATTTATATAATGAACTAAACAAACATTTTGGGCCACGTAATACTTTGGAAGGGAGCATTATATACCTTGACTTTTCATTATTCCTACAGGAATAAAAATGTGAATATGATGTGAGTGTTTATCATAAATTTCAATAGCTGGTTAGTGAATTTAGTGACATAGTATTTGTTAGGAGCCAGGCAGTGCATACTTTAACTCAGTGGGAACAGAGCAAGAATTAACTGAGCAACATTAAATATGAATTAGACAAAATATTCCTAGAGACAGTTAGTGAAATTATAACAAGTAATTGCATTGCTTGTAAAAAAAAAATACTAGAATATTGCATGTGAAGAAAAAAAATGTAATCCTAAGTATAGTATGATGAAGCGAAAGAAATTATCGGTAGTGGTATTATTGATTTTGCAGTTTATTGTCAATCGCTATATGAGTTGAGTTAATGTTACAAACTTGTAAAATCTGAAAAAACTAGCTGAAAATTAAAGAGAATAAAAAGGAAAATATATTTTTGCAGCTGTGGGTCATGTAAGGTTATCATTGACTGCCATTGTGTAACTAAAGCAGAAACGGAAGAAGCCTTAGGCCCTGCAGCCAGCGGAAGTGAAAAATATAGGTAGCCATAACACGTCGAAAACTTTTGATGGGGTTAGGGCAAGGTCAGATCCTTAATTCTCAAATTTGCTGGGAAAAGATTTGAAAACTTGAAAAAGTTATGTTATCTGGAAGAAGAAGAAAAGAAATTACGTCAATAGAAATATTGTTGTTTCATTGGTTAAAGCAAGGGAAGAAAATCACTTCGCCTCATCATGCAAGCTGGGAGTAATCTCATTGGTCAAAGATTTGATTTGTATGGACATCTAGTGTCCATCACACACATCCCAAGAGAATTTGGGACATGCATAAAAACCAGAGCCGAGAAGACCAAAATCAGTTGGAGTCCAGTCGACTCTCGGCCCAGAGATGTAACGACTGAGGGAGTGAGGTTCCCAACTGGGAGCCATGCCATTTGGGTGCCAGCCGTAGAGACAGTGACGGCTGCCACGCTGAGGGGGCTAACCATAGAGACAGTGACGGTTGCCTCCGATAACTCCTGACTGAAGATGTAAAGAAACGTAGAGAAGCCTGCCACCGATCAACTTAAAAGAGTTAATGTCGAATAAAGCACCTCCGAGAGAGTCCTGGTTGAAGATGTATGGAAACAGAAAGAGCCAATTGAAGTGAACAACCATTAATCTTAGACTAAAAACTTTCATTCTGTTGTAAGAATAGGAATTCAATGACTGTTTATTTCTGTTTGTTTTTTTTTGTACATGAAGACTTTTCCACAAATTATCCAGGTTTTATTTATTTTATTTTGTTTTTTGTGCCATTCTTTTTTTTTATCAACATAAGTGTGTGTGTGTGTGTGTCTGGTCTGGTTTGAAGTGGTAGAAAAACGGCTACTAGGTTTTTAACATGTTTTCCTTGCAATCAAAATTCACAGTGTGGGCAGGGAGGAACATCATTGTAAGAGATGACTCAAAGACCAGCTACTGTGATGAGACCAGCACAACCAGCAACCAAAGAATGTTGGCATAACTGGTGCTGTGTTGACAGCAGAAACCCTGACTCAGGTTCTGGACCTCATCATAATTGGTTTCTGTGACCGGGTCAGCCACAGCCAGCTGAAGATGCACGCTTCATAAAATAATAACAATATTAAATAAAGAGTTCAGTTTGAAATTCCCTAAAGGTTACCTGGGTTAACAAGAATCTGATGAAGGCTGGAGGATAAAACAGTTAAAACATGATAATAGCAATAAAAATAACAACAACAGTCTACTTGTAAATAATGATAACTTCTCATTCCAAAAATGCAAACAGAAATCTCAACATTATTGGGCGCTCAAAAAATATCACCTTGTGCCAAACTACTATTTTTATGCATTTCACTTCAAGCAAGGTTGGACTGCCACTAGTGTGGGTTACAGTGAGAGAAAAGACTGGGTACAGGGGATATTGAGGAAATGATTAAAGATGAATGAGATTCAAAAAGATAAATGGAAATTGACATTGTATATAAATTTTTAGAAATTGTAGCCATCAGAGAAGCAAATAAATGAAGGGAATTCCACAGGTGAGAAGTGTGAGAAAAGAAACTGTTGGAGTAGAAGTGATGGTTAAATTTAACGAGTTCAATGGTAAAAAGATGGGACCAAGATGCCAATCTAGCAGCACGCTTAATTTCATGTGGTTGGGGCACCAGGGAAAAAAGCTTGTCAGAGCAGATGCCATGAAATATTTGTAGAAAAGACAGAGGGAAGCCACATCATGTTGGTGAGAAAGTGACTGATGTTGAGTTGTCAAGTCAGGATCCATTACATTGCAAATCCTTCTTTGGATTTTGTCAAGAACTTCAAGATGACTAGCAAGAACAGAGATTATACTTTAGCTAATTAACAATCAAAACAAGAAAAGGGCTTGAGAGAGAGAGAGAGAGAGAGAGAGAGAGAGAGATGCACACATGCATGCACACAGAACTCCTACCTCATCATCTCCAAGCAATGACAGAAAGAAAATAAAGGCATCCGAATATTTTTATGCTTGGGCGGTGGTAAGAGAAGGATTACTTTATGTAAACATTCTCCTGGTTCAAGAAGCTTTTCTTTTTGTGTGATAATTGCTTCACATCAGGGATGCACAGATGCAGGAAGTGAGAGATCTAAATTTGTTGATCAGGTTGGGTCTCTATACACGTTTACAAATACCAGACTCCCTCAAGAAAACATGGCTACTTTCAGCACTCTTTCAGACTTTTTACATCCCCACCATAGATACACACATTGAAAATCTGCTATATTTCAGAGATAAAAGTACTTGATATTAAATATGAAATCTTTGTAGTTATAAACAGTGTGAACATAGGAATTAACACTGCATGATGATTGGCAATTTCACGTTTTCAGTCATCATTTAACCACAAGTAACTTCTTTTGACAGACTCTTTCATATATATATATATATTTATATATATATATATTTGATTTCTTTTTTATTTTATTTCATTTTTCTACATACTTATTTATAAAAAACAACTTGGCTCTCAGAAACAAAAGGAACTCGATACGTAAAGCCACAAGTTTATTAGCATGAAGAGAGTCAACTTTAGACTCAAAACACATATAGTGTCACAAATACCATTATGGACACTTAAAATATCATAACATGCATAATAACAACAACAATAATAAATATACACTTTAAACAAAACATTCACGGCCTCTCACTTTTTATTATATATATTGTGTGTATCAAAAATATTTTTACAAAATTTGAGGATGGTTTCTCACACTAAAGCAAGGACAAAACATATGTTTGCAAATCCTTTGTCTTTGTGTTATTAAGTTTAAAGAAAGTTTACAGTAGTTGGCACTGTGTTGTCATGTAGACTAGGTTATATTTGTCATTTGTGTACATTTCTTGTCTGTCTTCAATATTTGATGTGTAATAGTGAGTTAACTGAGAAGTGTTCCATTTAACAATGGCAGGTATTCATATGGTGAGCAAGCAGATATGATTTTTACATATGCTCACACAAATGGTAGACACGATGCTGCATGGCTGTGTCAGATTACATGTCCAGAATGAAGACAGCCAAGTCATCCGATCTTTACTGCTGTTTATCATTGAGCTGCTGAGATGGGATCCGTGGCACCACAAATTATGGGTTGAGGAAGACCAAGATCCACTCGTATGCCTGACAATGGATAAGGCACTCTATAGGCTGTCAAAAATGATCCAGGTATCAACAGCATGTAATACATCTAATAATACCATATGGAGGGTACTCTAAGAGCAGCTCTTGCATCTGTATCATTTGCAATGTATGCAGGGTCTTTTGCCCTCTGATATTCATATTTTGGTTCTAGGATGTCATACATCTCATAATACTGCATGGAGGGTACTTCAAGAGCAGCTCTTGCATCTGTATCATTTGCAATGTATGCAAGGTCTTTCACTTTCTAATTACTCCCCACAGGAGAAATTTTAAAGAGTGTTTATTGTAGAAACTGCTAATCCATTGTTTGTCTCTTATGGAAGAAGTAATATTTGGAAGAGATGGAGTAACAAATTTACACAACCAATATTTGTGGGTAGATCAGAATCTCTATACAGGCTACATATCAGCATCAGTTTATGATTAATGTGTGGGTTGGAATTGTAGGTGACTGTCTGGTAGGAGTTGTCTACAGGGACTTTATTTTGAACAGACTTCCAGATCTACTAGAGGATGTACCTCTGCTAATACGAAGACACATGTGGTTCATGCATGATGGGCTTCAGAATATTTTAGTTAGATTGTTTGCAATGCCCTGGCTGACATGTACCATGAAAGATGGATAGGCAGAGGAGGACCAGTTCCATGCCCTGCACATTCCTCTGACCATAACCCTTTGGATTTTTATCTGTGGGGCCACCTAAAACAATTGGTTTATGCAGTAGACACTAATAATGCAGCGAAAACTACAAAGCCATCTCTTCTACTGTAGCAGTGACCCAAAAGGGCCAGGGTCACATTTATGTTTTGTAAGGGAGTGTGGAGACAGCAAATTGATGAGCTTCGGATGGATGGTGAATTGAACAGCACCTTGTTCTCATAGAGGTGTTAGTGTTGTTTGTAGTCATTTTTATTGACTGGTTCTGGGCACTCATTGGCTGAGTGGTAGCTGGGTTGAGTGTATAAAACATGTTTATGTTCATTTAAGGGGGGTTAAGTTGTTCATTCATCTCAGTGAGCAGCGTATCGGAGATGAAGACGAGAAGTGAGAATTTGGTTTGCCTGATGAACCTGTTTGAACTTGTAATACTTTCTTTTCCTATGTGTGTTTCCAACCAATATTTTTTTTGCAACATCTACCCCACACCCGAATGTGAGGAATTCAAATGGAATCTGAACTTGGCTCGGAATGACAAATCGAGGAGCCGAGTTTGAATTGCAGTTGAATTCCTTGCATTCACTTATGTGTAAATACCCTTGGGAAAGGTATTAATCTGTCTCTTCCCTCCAGTTATGAGTTAAATAATAGGACAGATTGGATTCTATAGCCATGGCTGGCAACCAGTCTACTACAGAAAGCAATGTCAACCTACTGTGGGATAATCTTCTGCCCAGTCAGTCATGTCTCTTTCAAGACATGATCGCCCAAAACGTGTATCATGTATGGCATTTAACTGACTGACTGCATGTTTTAATGGCAGAAGTTTTACTAATTAACCTGTATGGCACTTAACTGACCCCACACCTTATCTAGGGTCTTATAGCCTTGGTTGACAACCAGTCTAGGAGAAAGGCAACTAGGAATTCAAAACCTGAGGAGAGTCATTTGGAGACTGTGGCATACTATATGCACCAGTTCTCTGTATTCAGCTCTTTCATAAAGTGTTGTTGGTTCTGCTCAAACTTTCACCACTATAATGAAATCAAACGTGTGACTAGTCTGGCTGTTTGGTTCTAAGAATTAAGTTGTTGTAATCTCATACTACATTGGAAATAAAATGATGGACGAATCATATATTTAAATGGATATGTCTGTCTTATATGTCTGTGTGTTTGTGTGTCTTTATTCTAACAAACCCTACTCCTTCAAAACACTTGGTTCCATTTCAACCAAAACTGGGTCACTTGTCAATCATGATAAAAATTTGATGTACCCAAAAAATTTTTCAAATCAATTTACAGGGTATGGCAGAAATCACCAAAAGGCTTGGAATTTTCAAACTCTTCTCCTCCAAGACACCTTATGCGAATTCAACCAAAATCGAGTAACTTGTAGATCAAGGGCTAAACTTGTGATGTACACAAAAAATTTTCATATCAATCTACAGGGTTCATAAAAAATCAACAACAAACATAATTTTAGGTGGTCTTTTGTGCACTTTTATGCATTTCTCCAAGACACTTCACTCAAACTCAACCAAAATCAAGTCATTTGTAGATCAAGGTTTGATGCCTTCATATGCAAAAAAAAAAAAAAAAAAAAAAATTAATCTGACACACAGGGTGTGGCAAAAATTAATGCAAAATGTTGCTTTTTGTGATCATTTATTTCTCCGAAAAGCTTAGTTGTATTTCAACAAAAATTGGGTCTTTTTGAAACTTCTACCTTATATGCCATTATTTCATGTTTTCAAATATAGAAAATATTTTCTTGGTATATATTTGGACCATTGGTACCAATAAAAGATTGTCTAAATGCTGTAGCCTACCTACATATTGTGGCTAATCACGTGCCTCAATTTTTGATTATGGTGCAACTATCATCTGGTGACCACTTTCAGCATGGCAATATATCAGGCTGCACATAAATTAATTGTGGCACACTGTTTTATGAAACTCAGTACTGTGTTAACGTGACCCCCACAGTGTGTTTCAATTCCATAGAGTACTTTTGAGATGGGGGTAAAAAAGGAGATTTGAATTCTGTACAACTAGCCAATCTAGAAGAATTGCAGATTATCATATTCACAACATGAACTTAAATTTCAAAAGAGTGCTTCCAGAAGATCCTCAAATCCATGCCAAAAAGAATTGAGGCTGTTCCAAAGGCAAAAGGGGTTCAAACTTGGTACTACAAGAGTATACCTAATAAAGTGATTGATGAATGTTTATAAATATGTATGAATGTGAATATGAGGTTTGATAATGCAATACTTATTTCAGAATCTGTTCATATATTGATTTGTATATGTAATCATTTATCCTACTTCAGGTAGACTGTCTGTATGTTTAATCTTGAATGCATATATATATATATATATATATATATATATATATATATATAAAGGGATGACAATGGTATTCTTTGCATATTCTTAGAGAATGTATATTTGTAGGATGTATAATATTATCTGAAACAAAAGTGATGATAATGAGACAAAATAAGAAATTTATTAATAATACATTTTGCTGAGAACAGCTGCTCTCTTTGGCTTCCTCAAGTTAGAATGAAAGAAAGATAAAACTGTGGGAGATAAAATGCCTAGAGAATTCTAAGGATAAGTACTAATCATAAATCAAATCAAATTAAATTAGATATCTCATCACCTCCAATTTCCAAACTCAAGAGAATGTATAATGCTTGTTTGTTTTATCTATGTCAGCTTTGACAGATTTTGCATTGTTTGAGCTGCACATCTTATATGTTTCCATTTACTATCTCTGCAAAAAGTTTTTAATTTGTGATGTTGATTGCCAATCTGTTTATATTGTATATTACTGATGGTTCGCTGTAGATGATCCATGTTGATTGCCAATCTGTTTATATTGTATATTACTGATGGTTCGCTGTAGATGATCCATGTAGAGTGCCAATCTGTTTATATTGTATATTACTGATGGTTCGCTGTAGATGATCCATGTTGATTGCCAATCTGTTTATATTGTATATTACTGATGGTTCGCTGTAGATGATCCATGTAGATTGCCAATCTGTTTATATTGTATATTACTGATGGTTCGCTGTAGATGATCCATGTAGAGTGCCAATCTGTTTATATTGTATATTACTGATGGTTCGCTGTAGATGATCCATGTTGATTGCCAATCTGTTTATATTGTATATTACTGATGGTTCACTGTAGATGATCCATGTTGATTGCCAATCTGTTTATATTGTATATTACTGATGGTTCGCTGTAGATGATCCATGTTGATTGCCAATCTGTTTATATTGTATATTACTGATGGTTCGCTGTAGATGATCCATGTAGAGTGCCAATCTGTTTATATTGTATATTACTGATGGTTCGCTGTAGATGATCCATGTAGAGTGCCAATCTGTTTATATTGTATATTACTGATGGTTCGCTGTAGATGATCCATGTAGATTGCCAATCTGTTTATATTGTATATTACTGATGGTTCGCTGTAGATGATCCATGTAGATTGCCAATCTGTTTATATTGTATATTACTGATGGTTCACTGTAGATGATCCATGTTGATTGCCAATCTGTTTATATTGTGGCTATTACTGATATTCTGCTGTAGAGATGGATCCGTACAGTGCCAATCTGTTTACATTGTATATTACTGATGGTTCTATTGTAGATGATCCATGTAGAGTGCCAATCTGTTTATATATTGTATATTACTGATGGTTCATTGTAGATGATCCATGTAGATTGCCAATCTATTTATATTGTATATTTGATGGTTCGCTGTAGATGATCCAGTGTTGATTGCCAATCTATGAGTATTGTATATTACTGATGGTTCGCTGTATTGATCCATGTAGATTGCCAATCTGTTTATATTGTATATTACTGATGGTTCTGGCTGTAGATGATCCGCAAATACAGAGTGCCAATCTGTTTATATTGTATATTACTGATATCATTAGATGATCCATGTTGATTGCCAATCTGTTTATATTGTATATTACTGATGGTTATCGCCAGGTAGATGATCCATGTGTAGATTGCCAATCTGTTTATATTGTATATTACTGATGGTTCGCTTGTAGATGATCCATGGAGTGCCAATCTGTATATATTGTATATTACTGACACGCTGTAGATGATCCACAGAGGCCAATCGTTTATATTCAATATTACTGATGGTTCTATTGTGATGATCCATGTTGATTGCCAACTGTTTATATTGTATATTACTGATGGTCTGCCAGTAGATGATCCTGCGTAGATTGCCAATCTGTTTATATTGTATATTACTGATGGTTCACAGATGATCCATGTAGAGTGCCAACTGCTTTATATTTAAGTACATTGATGTTCGCCAGATGATCCATGTTGATTGCCAATCTGTTTATATTGTATATTACTGATGGTTCACTGTAGATGATCCATGCTGATTGCCAATCTGTTTATATTGTATATTACTGATGGTCTGGCTGTAGATGATCCATGTAGAGTGCCAATCTGTTTATATTGTATATTACTGATGGTTCGGTAGATGATCCATGTTGATTGCCAATCTGTTTATATTGTATATTACTGATGGTTCGTAGATATCCATGGAGATTGCCACCCTGTTTATATTGTGATGGTTATACTGACGGTTCAAGCAGATGATCCATGATTGCCAATCTGTTTATATTGTATATTATACTGATGGTTCACTGTAGATGATCCATGTTGATTGCCACAATCTGTTTATATTGTATATTACTGATGGTTCGCTGTAGATGATCCATGTAGAGTGCCAATCTGTTTTATATTGTATATTACTGATGGTTCTATTGCAGATGATCCATGTAGAGTGCCAATCTGTTTAGTATTGCATATTACTGATGTGGTTCGCCAGTAGATGATCCATGTAGATTGCCAATCTGTTTATATTGTATTATCGATATTCGCTGCAAGATGATCCAGAGTGCCAATCTGTTTATTGTATATTATTGATGGTTCGGGCTGTAGATAGATCCATGTAGATTGCCAATCTGTTATATTGTATACATTGATGTGTTCACAGATGATCCATGTAGAGTGCCAATCTGTTTATATTGTATATTACTGATGGTTCGTAGGGATGATCCATGTAGAGTGCCAATCTGTTTAATATTGTATATTACTGATACCGCTGTAGATGATCCATGTAGAGTGCCAATCTGTTATATTATGGCATATGATTGATACCCGCTGTAGATGATCCCTATGTAGAGTGCCAATCTGTTTATATTGTATATTACTGATGGTTCATTGTAGATGATCCATGTAGATTGCCAATCTGTTTATATTGTATATTACTGATGGTTCTATGTAGATGATCCATGTAGATTGCCAATCTGTTTATATTGTATATTACTGATAGTTCGCTGTAGATGATCCATGTAGATTGCCAATCTGTTTATATTGTATATTACTGATGGTTCGCTGGAGATGATCCATGTAGATTGCCAATCTGTTTATATTGTATATTACTGATGGTTCGCTGTAGATGATCCATGTAGCTTGCCAATCTGTTTATATTGTAAATTACTGATGGTTCACTGTAGATGATCCATGTAGATTGCCAATCTGTTTATATTGTATATTACTGATGGTTCGCTGTAGATGATCCATGTAGATTGCCAATCTGTTTATATTGTATATTACTGATGGTTCGCTGTAGATGATCCATGTAGATTGCCAATCTGTTTATATTGTATATTACTGATGGTTCGCTGTAGATGATCCATGTAGATTGCCAATCTGTTTATATTGTATATTACTGATGGTTCGCTGTAGATGATCCATGTTGATTGCCAATCTGTTTATATTGTATATTACTGATGGTTCGCTGTAGATGATCCATGTAGATTGCCAATCTGTTTATATTGTATATTACTGATGGTTCACTGGAGATGATCCATGTAGATTGCCAATCTGTTTATATTGTATATTACTGATGGTTCGCTGTAGATGATCCATGTAGATTGCCAATCTGTTTATATTGTATATTACTGATGGTTCACTGTAGATGATCCATGTAGATTGCCAATCTGTTTATATTGTAAATTACTGATGGTTCACTGTAGATGATCCATGTAGATTGCCAATCTGTTTATATTGTATATTACTGATGGTTCACTGGAGATGATCCATGTAGATTGCCAATCTGTTTATATTGTATATTACTGATGGTTCACTGTAGATGATCCATGTAGATTGCCAATCTGTTTATATTGTATATTACTGATGGTTCACTGTAGATGATCCATGTAGATTGCCAATCTGTTTATATTGTAAATTACTGATGGTTCACTGTAGATGATCCATGTAGATTGCCAATCTGTTTATATTGTAAATTACTGATGGTTCACTGTAGATGATCCATGTAGATTGCCAATCTGTTTATATTGTATATTACTGATGGTTCACTGTAGATGATCCATGTTGATTGCCAATCTGTTTATATTGTATATTACTGATGGTTCGCTGTAGATGATCCATGTTGATTGCCAATCTGTTTATATTGTATATTACTGATGGTTCGCTGTAGATGATCCATGTTGATTGCCAATCTGTTTATATTGTATATTACTGATGGTTCGCTGTAGATGATCCATGTAGATTGCCAATCTGTTTATATTGTATATTACTGATGGTTCGCTGTAGATGATCCATGTAGATTGCCAATCTGTTTATATTGTATATTACTGATGGTTCGCTGTAGATGATCCAAATGTGGTTTTGACACGATGCTATTTTGAAAAAAAATTATTCTAGAAATTTATTAATGAAATAGTCATCCCAAGGAGTACATACAGGATACTAAGAACATCAAATCACATATTCTCTGGATATGTTCACACATACTTTACTACAGAAGAGCTTGACAAGAGTGGAAAAATAATTATCAACAAAGCAAGGATAATTAAACTGGATCTTCCACAACTTAGTTTTGTCAAAATCAGATTCAGATCTTAGACATCAAACCATGGATAATATAAAACAGGCAGATTGGCAATCTACATCACAAATTAAAATCTTTATACAGAGATAGTAAATGGAAACATATAGGATTCTCAGACATAATGCAAAACCTGTCGAACCTGATACAGATAAAACAAAGATGGTCAGACACTCTCTTGAGTTCTGGACATTAAAAGAGATGAGATATCTAATGGAGTTTATGATTATGACTTATCCCCAGAGGTAGAAAGGCATTTTTGTCACACAACATTTGTCTTTCTTTTATCCTAGCCTGAAGAAGTCAAAGAGTAGATACTCCTGTGAAACATGTTATTAATAAATGTTCAACTTTGTTTTTAGGGAATGTGTGTTAAGCCATTTGGTGAGCTGCTCCTATCCATTCTACTTAAGAAAACATGCTTAAATGAAACATTGCTCTCTAAATATATTGTCATAACACACACACACACACACACACATATATATATATTATTATGAGGATGCATTTATATAAAAATAATATTAATAATGCCTAAAAAGTTATAATAAGGGATTCTATTGAGTCCTACTTGTGATTACAAAAGTTTTAATTGGTAAAGTAGTTGTTAAATAGAGAAATTCAAAATAGAATGTTTTGGAAGATTGTAGAATATTCCAGTAAAATCGAGAGAATTCTAAATGATTCTAGAAAAATGCAAATTAGGTGTTAGCCCCTATAAAAATAGGTCTTGGGAAGAGAGTAGTCAGTTGTTAAAAGGATTTGCTGACATTATCAACTCCAGCCCAATTCAAGATTTGTATATCGAGCCAAAAGAATCTCTACGAAAAGTTGCTGATCAACTAAACCTGAAAGAGAACCTCATGGAACTAAATGAATAAATAGAAATTTTTGACACTTTCATTGACCAAACTAAAAATTATTCTTTATATGCACATTTGAGGATTTCCAAAAAGTATAGCACTTAGACTACTTTGCTAGCTTAACTGGGTAAAGATACTTGACTCGCCTTCCTTCCTCTTCATAACACTTACCTGTAACACTTCACCTGCCAGTAGTAAACTCTATGTTTCTTGTTTTGAATGCAAAAATTGTATATTTTGTAAATATTTTTATTTTTATGTTATCGTAAATTAAATATTTGTTTGTGATTAGGCTCTGTATTTTGGGCCATCATTTTTCTTCTTTTGTTACAACTTATCACACGTAACAATATATAAGAGAGTAAATTATTAAGTATGTAGCCTGAGAAGTAGTCATTAAGGGAGTTTTCATCAGAAATTTTTCTCTCTAAGTTATTAATGTTCTCTGACAAAAGAATTATTTTGAAAAATAAATTTATTATGTAAAATATAACTTTTATCTTCAGGCTGCAGATTTGTTTTCTATACAGATTGTCAGTGTAGATATGGGTTCCCCTCTCAGACCCATTTTATCCAATGTACAGAAAGTTTCTGTAGTGATCAAGACCTTCAAAAAATAATTTTCATTTCTGTTCATCTGGTCAGATTTGGAATTTAGTCAAACTTTTCAGCACTCCTCATCCACATACGACAGAAGCAATAGTCATCCTTTATGTAAAAAATCTATTTTATTAACAAAGAAAGATTTAAACAAAACCAACATTTAATAATATATATAAATAGTAGATTTCAAAATGTTCACTCTTCAGACAAAATCTGAATAAAGATCTGTGACTGAGAATGATTTTTTTTTTTAACTTCACCTCCAGATGAAAGGACAAATAAACAGATGTGGGGTTATATATCTTAAGACCCTATCACAGATAACAAAAGAAGAAGAATAGTAATTAGTTAAGATGAGAGAGTAGAGAAAAGTGAGAGAGAGTGGGGGAGGGAGACGCAACTGATATGAGTAAGGGTGGGGAAAGTTTCAGCATTATCAAAGAACACCTGAAATAGAGGAACAAGATTACCAGAATTAGGTTTTCTATCAGTACAAAACATCGCCCATGTTAGAATCCTTCCCCACTCAAGCATCACTTCTAAATGTGTTGCCAGTAATCAGTTGTGGCTTTGCCGCAAGGCAGCCAGAGCTGGCTTGCTTCGTGTTGCTTAGCAACTGATGCAGGCAAGCAGAATAGTAGCGTCTTGATGAAAGATACTTATTGATTCTCTCAAGGATTTCTCACTGTAAAGAATCGAGGAAGTGTGTGATGATTCCGGTGGCAACCACCCTGATATTGCAAGACTAAAAAAAAAAATATATCAGCAGGCAAAGGGGTCTTCACCTTTTCCAAATGTGTCAGTGTCAAAACAAAGCAGCAAATGATCATACAAAAAATAAGAAATAAAAAGAAAACTTAGTTTTCTTTCCAGTTTTATTTCTCTTATTTTGGTGTTTTTATTTACAGCCAAAAAAGAAAAGGAAAAGTAGATTTGTGGGTGGTTAGTTATTTTGTGGGGGGGGGGCCTAAAGAACAGTTTCATAAATTCTACATATGAGTTTATCAAGACTATTACAAAGCTATATTTAATAATTTATCTGTGAGGAACTCAAGAAAAGTTTGAAATCTTTTGATAAATTTCACAGGTAAGTTCATTGAGAACCAGATTAAATTAAACTTAGTCAATTTTAGTATGTGTGAATAGAACTCAAAAACAGTTTGATCTTATTTACATTATTTAAAGTTAAACTAATGTTTTCATCTTTGTTGCTATTATCGCAATAGTTTGCTTGTTGTACACTTCTGCATTCATCAATCTGAGTAACCTTCAGGAAATTTCTAACTGAACATTTTATTTAATCTGTTGGGGTAGACTGTTCTCATTTCACTATCCATATCTCAGGAGATTTTTTTTTTTAAAATCATATCACCCCGAGCAAGGCGGTAACACCACTGAAGCACAGGGGGCTACGTAGGAAAGAAAAGATTGGAAAAGAGAAAGCCGGAAACCACATCCTAAACAAGGAACAAGGGGTGAGCCTCTTCACCTGTTCAATAGACGTGGGTGGAGTGTGAACCGGGCAATGATGGCATCTAGTTGAAATTATCTGAAGATCAACACATATTTGAAGAAGGCCGAAGGGCACAATGACTGAAATATTGTGATAATAATGACAAGGACGTTAATTTGACTATAAATAATGTAAGTAATGATAACAGATCTTTCACAGGTCTTTATTTTCTTACATGCATCTCAATTGGTAGTAAAGAGCCCAATCTCTCTGGTAATGCTTAGTGAGACTGCTCTTATTACTATTAGCACATTTGTTTTATTTTACTAATATTTATATGCATTACAAATTAAACTAAGCATAATTGACTATTTAAGAATGAAAAATCTTTGCAGATTTTGATATAATTTCGGGGTTTTTTTCCAATTCAAATCCATGAATTTGTTTTGCTAATGCTAAGTCTTAAAAGCACACTATATAAAATTCACTATTTTTTATCCATAATGTTGAATGTGTTAGGATTATTCTACATTACATCAGAAAAAAAAAAAAGAAAAATCTCAAGTTGACATTAAAAATTCCTATAAAACATTGATTTATTTAAAATGGAATGAACTATTATGACCTGTCTCTAATTTATACTTAGATACACTATATTTATTTTCAACTTATCTAAAAGAATTGTTAACCTATATTGCACTAGCAGTATAACCCGGCGTTGCTCGGGTGTAATGTAAGCTTTAAAACTAATCTATGGTCTTGGAGCTTAGACTCTGCCTAAAGAATATTTGTGCGAAGTTTGGTGAGAATCGGATAAAAATTGTGGATTTGTATAAAGTACATACAGACAGATAAACAGACACACACACAAACATCTTGCCTTTTATATATATATATATATATATATATTATCGATTTTCTGCACTATTGTAAGAACTGCAACCTTGAAACTTCTGAATATCGTTTCTTATGTCGTTGTCTATGAGTGTATCAAATTTGATTAAAATCGGACCACTCCTTCTATAACCCGATTTTTTCGATTATCGATTTTCAATATTTATCGGGGGTACCTCAACACAAAACTTAGCTAAAAACACTCACAGATGCTTGTAGTACAACTGTGTAAATTTTCAAGAAAATCGGTTCAGCCGTTTCGGAGTCTATAGGTAACGGACACACACAGACAAAGTTCCATTTATAAATAAGTCTAGATTAGATTAGATATGATCCATTATTGTAGATACTTAAGTTACAATTAAATTTGTATATAATATGAATACTGCCTTATGAAAATTGAGATGCAGTAGAGTGGTGGGTCCTAATATCATAGATTGATGGGGACAGCATGGTACAACATTATGATGTAGTCTGTGCTACGTTCCAGCTTTGTTGCCTTAGACAATCTGCAGTAACTGTTATTCTTGGCCTCTTCCACCTTAAAGCATAATGTAAATGACCAATATGACAAAAGAAAATAAAACTAAATCAATTTCAACTTAAAAACCAACAAAGTAGAAAGAAAATTCATAACGTGAAATAATCTCTCTGTGCACTTGTGGAAGTTGTAATGTTTCTTATGAAAGCTAGACAAGAATTTTTTTTTTTTTACCAATTTCTCTTAAACATAAATTTGAAAACTAACTTTCTTTGTCATATTTGTTTGTAAAGTCCACTCAGGCTGTATCTTGTAATGCCATTTGTCAGCGGAATAAATGAAAAGAACCAGTCAGAAGGAAAAAACATTTTTCTTTTTCTTTTTTTAAATTGTGTCTAGCTACATCACTCCACACTTTTGCTTCATGTAACTCATTTGTTTAACTTGTGGTAACTTTATTTTGCTTAAAAAAAAAAAAATACCTGGGAAACATCAAATATATCATTGTTATTATAAACAAGATTTAGAGACTGTATCTAGTTTTGTTTCGCACTCAAAAATATTTGCCGAAAGGATTTTATAACAGGCCTTCTAACTCAAAATTATTTGCTGGAAGTATCTTATGGTGAGCTTTCCAACTCAAAATTATTTCTAAAAGGATCTCATGGCAGGCTTTCCAGCTTAAAAATATATTTGCTGAAAGGATCTTATGGTGGGCTCAGACAATTTTTTGCTGCTAGTACTCTATAACCTAATACAATCTGTTGCATGTCACTGGAGGTGATGGACACTAGCAACTGAGAAGATCAGTCTATTCAAGTATTGACAATATTTCATTAATAGTTTTTTTTTACTTTCAATGTTTTGTGAATTTTTGAGAGATTTTTAAAAAAAACAATTACCTTGTTTTACAAGCATACACAACAATTCCTGGGGAAATGTTCAAACTATTAATTAAATAGAAGTCTCTAATTACCTTAAATGAACAAATGAAAAGAATCTTGATGATTCATCAAAATTAATACAGTTTAAACCCAGACTGTTAGGCTCTTGATACCCTTACAGCCCTGCCATTGACAATTAGGTTATTCTTTGCCAAAGAACATCTTCCTATATCATCAATAACAGTTGTGCTATTTTATTCAGTCAATCTTGGTTATCTTCTTCTATGTGGCATGCCAATTCAAGATTTTGGTGATGATGGCTCTCCACAATTTTCTGTCCTTCGTAACTCTTAGTAAATTTTGTCTTTTTGTCATTTCCCCTAAACTCCATCCATTTACTCAAGCTCATTAGGTAAGATATATTTTGTTTTCCTTTGTTCCTCTTGTTTTCAATTAGCCCAGTGAGTATCAAATTTTTGAAGCCTTCTTCCTTCATTACGTGTCCAAGAAATTTCAACTTTTACTGATTTTAAGTATAAGTCCTTTTTGCTTTCATTTTCTGTGAAACTTTGTTGTTGATTACATGTTTTCACAGTATTCTCAACATCCTTCTGTATAACATTTCTGTTGTGTCAAGTCTCCTTCATCCATGTAAAGATTGTTCAGCTTTCATATAGGAAGACTGATATGACATAACAGTTTAGCATTCTTTTCTTTGTTTCTAATGAAATTTCTTGTTTCTTGATACTTTGGTCAGCTTTTGAAAGGTATATTTCACTATCCTAATACACCTTTGGATTCTGCTATCATATTTTCCATCCTCTGTTAAAACACCTCTTTGACATTTAAATTTTTGTACTTGCTGGATTTGAATAATTTTGTAATATGCATGGTAGGTTGTACAAAACAAAGCTGAAAGTAATCTTATTAAGAAACAATTATGAAGGAAAAAAACAAAAATATTTCTACTTTCAAAAAAACTAATCATAATTGAGATTTTTGGGGCATGCCTCAGCATCAGTAAGTGATTAAAGATTCCCTGAAGAGATCAATAGTCTAAAACATTCTTGGGTTTGATATAGAAACAGAAAAAAAAAAAAAAAAGATGAAAATTATAGGGCACAGATTGAAGGCAAAAGAAACAGAGGAAAGCAACACATGGTCTACCTAACAAGCTTGTGTAAATGGTTGGCAAATCAGATATTTTTTTAAAATCATTTCAAGCAAGGCAGAACTGCCAGTGGTATGCAGGGGGTTACAGAGAGAGAGAAAAAGGATGGGAGGTGAATGGGATTTAGGGAGGTGGATGGAATTTAAATAGGTAAAAGATGGCAACTGACATTGCACTTAAACTTTTGGATATTGTAGCTGTCAGAGAAGCAAGTATACAGAAGGGAGTTCCACTGGCTGGAAGTGTGAGAAAAGATATCAGAAGAGATAGAAAAAAAGATAAACTTTATTCAGAGCTAAAAAGAACAGGAAATTGTGGAGGCTCATGACCAGCCACATCCTGAAGGGACATAGCATATAGGAAAAAAAAAGAATACCTTTTCCAATTTTTCTTCCTTTACTAGGCTTGTTTGCTTAATAATATTTTAGTCTTTTTCCTAATTAAAAAATGACTATTTGTCATTAAGTAAAAAATAGTTAATAATTTTCTAGTTCATTAAAAGACTCTTCATATTTAAAGTTAATGTATTTTTATAGAACTCTTTTGACCTCCAGCTATTTATCAACCATTGTAATAGTCACTCTGACCCCTACCTTCAAAGATCATTATTGACCCCTCTGGGAATCTCTGGTCAAGAGACAAAACTAAAGATATTTAATGCAGCTCTATGTTTCTATGCAACAGTTCTGTTTGATTGCAGTCTGAAATATTCAAGTGCAGCAAGTCTCCATATGGCGTCCTCAGAAAAAGAAACAAAAATTGTTTGATAAACATAATTAGGGTTAAATACTACCTTTTTATTCAAGCCATCTTCATTGAAAAAGATGGGGGTTTTCACCTTGATGAAATTGAAACTATTGCTCTTCATCAAATAACAAATATCAAATGGTCTAATATTTTTCACTGACATGAAGTGGAGTGATTATATTGAATAAAAAGTTAGGTCTGCTAATAAGAAAGTTGATTCACTTTTTCGTGCTACATAATCTTTCTCATTAGAGTCCTTTTCACACATTTATAAAAGCTGCCATTTGTCTATGCTTTGAATACTGCTATTATACCTGGTCTGGTGCTGCTGATATATATATATATTTTAAGATTCTCAACAAAATATAAAATTAAAAAAAAAGGGTCTGCAATATTATCGATTCTGACCTGGCATCTTGACTTGAGCCACTTTCTGTGATGTGATTTTTTTATAAATATTTTCACAAAAATGAAAAATTTCATGTTCTAATGAGCACTTCTCCTTGTAGCTTGACTACATGAATTTAAGTGAACTACTAGATTGGTAATTAGGTCTCATCAGTTAATTGTTTAAATAGATACATGTAACCATAAATTCTATTTTAATAGTTTCTTTTTTGTACTTCTTACCTGTGGAACTCCCTTACATTTTTTTGCTTCTCTGCCACCTATGTTCTTAAAAAATTAAATGCAAAATCAGTCAGCATGTTTCATCTTCCTGAATCCTGTTTTATTGAACTTTTTCTTCACTAAAGTCTTCTCATTCTCTTTCACTCTCAGTAACTTCTTATGTTTTAGTGGCATTATCATCAAAATTAGTTTGTATAATATTCACAGATTGGGGAAGGAGCAAATATTTTCGAATAGGGGTTTAGCTTTCCCTAATATAAGCTGTCAAATTTATTTCTTCAAAAATTAAAAGAAAACTGAAACATTGTCATAAATTTTTACCTTCTCATCATTTAGGTGAAAAAGAATATGTGGTGGTGAAGAGGTTGAGTTTTCTTCCCTTCCTTGGAGAGGAACTAGAACAGACTCTTCTGATCTTAAAATTGATTGACTGTTTGCATTTGGTAGTTCAATACAGTTACTACCAAAAGTATGGAAGGAGCAAAGGACAAATTTATTAAACTTATTACATTTTGATAAAAAATATTGGTTATGAAAATGGTTCCACACAGACCAGAGAAAGATGGACTGTGTTTGAGATCCCAGTCATAAATGAAAGTTTAGTGCCTCCAGATAAAAAAGACAGCAAAACTATCAGATGAACTAAGCTTACATTTCACACAGAAATCATTTTGATTCCTTTGGTGTAATAGAGGCCTTGGAAGTACATGTAACTGTTGTTGAAAAGTGAGAAGAAAAAAGATGTTATTTTGATATGTGTCTGATGAATCAACAACTATTATTTGGCATAATAATATCAGGGTTAACTGCTCCACTTTTCAGTGGAGATGTACAGATAATTTAAATAAAACAGAAATAATTAATCCATTTTTAAACCTTTTTCTTCAAATTGTTTCCAGGAAAGATTCTATTTCTCAGGATATTTTATTTGTAATTAAACATGTTTCCACCAAAAGGTAAATTGCCAAAATAGCAAAAATTCTGTTAACCCAAGGTATTGTTTGCTAAATGCAAAGTAAGATCACATGAGCATAGCAAAGGATCAGATGAAGGGCTTCACAGTAGTTCCATAAATTGAGTGAAGTGAATTTTTTTAAAGTCATGGAAGCAAAAGAACCGACGTGTAGTGATTTTTTCATAGCTCTTGACAGGTTTTTCTTCTCAAAGAATCTTTTGTTGATCAACCCCAGGTAAATCAAATAGCTTCCAAATACACCTCTACAGAAATTCAAACATTGTAATCAGAGTCATTGATAACAGTTATGAAAAGAAGAGCTGGTCATAGAAAAATCTTATCAAAAATGGTGGCTGTATAGGTTTATATAATTATTTTCCAATAGGAAATTATTATCTTCATTTTCTAAGTTCTCTACAAGATGAGGCTGAATTTTATCTATCTTTTTTCCATATTGAAACAGAAACACACAGAACTATTAGCAGCCACAATCTTAATATAAGATACACAGATGACACAGTGCTGATAGCAGACATTGAAAGGAAACTAGAAGACCTCCTACAGAAGGTAGCAAAGGAAAGTGAGAAGAAAGGACTAAACAAACTAAGAAAACTGAATGCATGGACATCATTAAAAAAAGGAGTCCAAAATATCAATTACAGGTCGCAGATACTAAAATCAAGCATGTACAGAAATTTAAATCCTGGAAAATTGATGAAAAGTGTGACAATGAGATCTGAAAGTGTATTGGTATGGCCAAGGATGCATTCCAAAAGCTAAGAGTATTGAGAGACAGAAATTTGACTGGAAAGAAAGAAAAGAGAACTACTATGTGATGTCTGTCTTTCAATATGGCAGTGAATACTGGACAATCTCATCAAACATGAAAGACAGACTTGAAGCAACTGAAATGTAGTTCTACAGAAAGATGTTAAGAATACCATAGACCAAACATGTGAGGAATGACGAGGTTTTGGAGAGGATGGAAATGAAAAAGAAACTTACACTTAATATCAAGAAAAGATAGCTTAAGTTTCTGAGACATGTAATGAGGAAGGAGGGCTTGAAGTATCTGATACTTACAGGATGGATAGAGGGAAAGAGAGACAGAGGAAAGCAACATCGGACATACTTGATGAACTTGAGCAAGTGGATTGCAGAGCAGGGTTTGGGAGAGATGCCAAAAGAAAAGGTGTTAAGAGCTACAAGGGATAAGGGGATGTGGAAGGCCATGATTGCCTACATCCTGAGGGGACAAGGCACATAGAAGATAAATGGCTATTACTCATTAGAATAATGTAAGTTACTGCTCTGTTTTTTCAATGCTGATATACAAATAATTTAAGTGATAGGGAAAAATTGCATGAATATGCAAACCAAAAAGCATGAAAAATCCTGTTTTTAAAGGATGGTTTTTATACTTATTTTCATTTTAATTATATACAAAAACAATAAAAATAATATTTTAAATCTTAGATTATAAAAATAAAATAAAAAAACGAAATACAAATGTTAGATTCAGAGATTTTTTTTTTTTTTTTTTTACAGACTATCAATTCATTTCAGGTTATTTAAAGCCAGAAAAATATTTAGATTTTAAGATGTTTTTAGGAGATAATGATAGTGGTTAGTGATACATGTCCAACTAATTAACCCATAGCTAGGGAAAGAAGAGGTGGATTTATACCTTTCCGAAGGGTATTTGCACATAAGTGAATAATATTATGAGTCCAGCTGGAATTGGAAATTGGCTCTCTGATTTGCAATTCTGAGCTATTATCCATTACAGAATCCACTCATCCAAGCTTAGAGCAGCTGGTATTTAAACATGGTCATTCATCTTAGTATTGACCAGACTCAATGTTGTTTAACTTCAGTGACTGTATAAGAACTTGTTTTAACATGATATAGCCATAAGCCACAACACAAAAGGAAGATTTCTCAGATAAAATCTACTAAGAGTTATAAAAGACAGGAAGTTGTGGAAAGCCTTGATTCCCCATATCCTGAATGGACATGGCATATACAAGATGACAATATTCCTTAAACCATTCCATGCAGAATCAAGTTGTCACTATTTGGTACCAATGTTTCCTCTTTGATAAATATGCATGCAGATAGTACTGTCTTTGGCTCATTCTTCTAGCTTTAGTTGCAGGAACTGACATAACTTCATGAATTCTAGACTTCTCAATTAGTCATTTAGACTGAAATCATGACTAAACAGTGCTTATATTGTTAGTCAGTTAAAGTGCCATATGTAATACATGCTTGTGTGATCATGTCTTGAAAGAAACAACTGACTGGGCAGAAGATTATCCCGCAGTAGGTTGACATTGCTTTCTGTAGTAGACTGGTTGCCAGCCAATGCTATAGAACCCAATCTGTCCTATTATTTAACCCATAACTGGAAGGAAAAGATGGATTAATACCTTTCCAAAGGGTATTTGTGCATAAGTGAATGCAAGGAATTCAACTGGAATTCAAACTCGTCTCCCCAGTTTCTCATTCTGAGCCAATATCCACTGCACCACAATGCACATCTTCGTTAGAATAAATTTAAGATGATATCAACAAAGCCTAATGATACACCAATTGATGATAGCTGCCATGTTGGAGTAAATAAAATATGAAAAGTCAATTTTTCATCATTATTGTACAAAGCTAAATTATAGAGAACCTTTGTGTATATGTATTTGAGGTTCTGATATTTTAATTCCAAATGCTTCTCGTTTTTACTAAATACAAGCTATGAGGTAAATATTTAGTAATAAATGTGAAAAGACAAAGATACTAGTTGATATTAAGTGCTTATACTGAAATAACATCAGTTAAAGCTTTAATACTTTGCATTGTTCATTATATTACTTCCCTTTTCACTGTATATGGTTAATCATCAACTTCATTAGCTTCAGTTCTTGATTTCCAGTCAATATCATTTTTACCGTTACCATAGCAGGATATAACAATACAACTGTGAAATTCAAACAGACCAAACATTTCAGCAATTGAAGTTAACTGCAGTAAAATTTTGCTTAATGAACAAAGTCACCTTTAGCATGCTTTTGGTTAAATAATATGAAATAAAAAAAAAACAACCCCTCACCCTGCAAGAAATATGGGTGTTTTGAAAGTGAGTATCAAGGGGCAGAAAAAAAACCCTTTTAAAAAAGCAAAGGGAGTGAGAATGGAAATTCTCAAATTTGCCAAAGAGGATATGCCAATAAAAAGGATTAAGTATGCATGCAATGATCTTACCAAAAGAGGAGGAGTCCAATTTGTAACTTACCTGGAAAAGACAGAAATAAAAATTAGCATTAGCATTATCAAAATAATAGTAAATTTAATGGCTGAAAATAGACCTGAAGACAAAGTGGATATACATTCAAATGTTAGTGCCAGTGATCACCATTGGAACCAAAGTAAATGCCTGGATTTAAAAGGAAAATAGGCACTCTCCAATTTGGAAGTTTGATACAATACAATCTACTTGTCTCACATTTTACAATTTAAACTTTGTAAAATAGTAAATAAATCATCAAAAATTGAGTAAACTTTAATTCTGAATAATATTTTTTTAAAACTGCCTCAAAATAAACAATACTAGACTTTATTCATATTTTCAAAATAAAATTGATCCTAACCAGTCAACTGGAAAATTTTCATGAGATGCTTAAATTTATATGATAAAAACATCTTGTAAATTTCAGCTCATATCTTTTTTATTCAACAAATATATAGTAACTTATTTAGTGGTATAACTTTTATTATGATGTTTTTCTTAATGTAAATAAATATTAATAGTATAATTATTAATATTAATATTTATTTTTTAATTGAAGATATATAAAGTCTGTAATGAGTTGCAAGAAAGATCAAACCTTAAAGGAGAAACAAGATGTTGTAAAATTGATCGACTGATGAGAACTTAACAATGGAATTTGGAAAACATGTTGAATGGAAATCAGATAATAAATCTAAAAAAATTCAAAACATTAGCAAGAAAACAAGCAGAATAAGAGACTTTCTTAAAGATTATCACAAAAAGAGATTTGACGAAAATTAAAATCAGTTAATATTTTTGTGCATCATATGTGGTGCTATAGTATTTTAGGGTTTTCAAATACTATATTTAAAATATTATGAATATATCATTTAATTCTCATTATATAATGTCTTTAATGTTCTTTCTGACTTTTATGAAATAAATAAAAATGAGAAAAAAGGTTTTATTATAAGAAACAAAATTAAAAGGTTAATATCTAAACTTATTTATAAATGGAACTTTGTGTGTGTGTGTCTGTTACCTATAGACTCCGAAACGGCTGAACCGATTTTCTTGAAAATTTACACAGTTGTACTATAAGCCTCTGCGAGTGTTCTTAGCTAGGTTTTGTGTTGAGGTACCCCCGATAAATATCAAAAATCGATAATCGAAAAAATCAGGTTATAGAAGGAGTGGTCCAATTTTAATCAAATTTGATATATTCATAGACAAAGCCATAAAAAACGATATTCAGAAGTTTCAATGTTGCAGTTCTTGCAATAGTACAGAAAATTTGATATCGATACCAGGAAATAAAAATTTGACCTACATCCATTCATTTTTCTTTCAGTGTACGGTTTCGCTTTAACTGGAAACAACTATTGCTTTTTAGTCTTTCGTGCCAACGTCAAAAGAGTCTGAGTTCCAGGACCATGGATTAGTTTTAAAGCTTTCATTACACCTGAGCAACGCCAGGCTATACTGCTAGTAAAAAATATTTCCAAGTTTCAAAAATTCAATTTGACTAATTATTTCTTCACATTTCAAGCAGTGAACAAGAAGGTTACTGAGATCTTTGCAGATATTACTAAAACAATTACGGACAATTTTATATCACATGCTTGTACTTTATATAAATACTATGACTAAAACCAGAAATACCTCATAGTTACTTGACAGAGGTATTCAGAAAGCTATCTGACAAATCATAAAAATTTGACTTGCAAAAGTCTTTACTTTATAGCCATACAAGCATTATAGCCCAGCGTTGCTCGGGTGTAATGAAAGCATTAAAACTAATCCATGATCCTGGAGCTCAGACACTGGATGTTGGCACAAAAGATTAAAAAGCAATAGTTGTTTCCAGTTAAAGAGAAACCGTAGACTGAAAGAAAAATGAATGGATGTAAGTCAAATTTTGATTTCCTGGTTTGGATATCAAATAAGTTTTTTTCGTTGTTAACTGAATTTTGAAGGCTAAATAAGTCCTCTGAGTAAATGGTATCATGGCTGAGACTAAGAACTACAATTATACCTACTTCAAGCCAAACCCAAAGCAAAAACTAAAATAAAAGGGCTGAAAAAATAGACATACAGGCAGATAAACAGACATACATGCACAAACATTTTACCTTATGTATATATAATCGATTTTCTGCACTATTGTAAGAACTGCAACCTTGAAACTTCTGAATATCATTTCTTGTCTTTGTCTATGAGTGTATCAAATTTGATTAAAATCGGACCATTCCTTCTATAACCTGATGTTTTCGATTATCGATTTTCAATATTTATCGGGGGTACCTTGACACAAAACCTAGCTAAGAACACTCGCAGAGGCTTATAGTACAACTGTGTAAATTTTCAAGAAAATCGGTCCAGCCGTTTTGGAGTCTATAGGTAACGGATACACACACACACACACACAGACAAAGTTCCATTTATAAATAAGTTTAGATTTAGATGTTTGTAATTCACATAAATATTATGAATTTTCTTCTGGTTACTCAATATAGGTATTCAAAAAGCTACTTGACTAATCATCCAAATTTGACTTGCCGCTTGCTAAATATGAAAGAAAAACATTTTGTATCATGTATAAAATAATCTATTGCATTAATGGAAGGTTAAAAGGGTAATAAACAGGAACATTGGATCGTCCAGCAAGAAAATATTTGAAGAAGCTGGTGTTGTGAATGTAAACAGAGAGAAAGATAAATATTAAGAACATTAATGAAAGAGAGGGAAGCAACCAAATCTCCATCTTCAAATAAACATAACAAAGTAAAATGTTTAAGTTGGGTGAGTAAGTACATAGAAACTGATTTTTCAAGAATTATTTTTAGTGATGAATGTTGGGGTTACATTGGATGAATCTGATGATTGACCCAGAAATTGGATGCTTCATGGAAAGGATGTAGAAAAATGTTTGTAATCATAGACAGTAAAATGAGAAGTTTTTTCAATGTTGCTATTATCAAGTAAATGCAAAGAATTATTCTAAATTTTTGGACAAGACATTTTTTGAGAGGTACAAGTCATAACCAATAAGTTTTTAGGAGAAAATTAGATTAAGGCAAGATAATATTTCTTCACATTCTGCAAACTTAACTATTGCTCATGTTGCTAAAAATGGTTTCAAAGACAACAAATTAAAAGGGTATCTCCCCAACCTCTCAAGATATTAAGCGAAGAGAAAACTTGTTGCCCATTATTGAAAGAAAGGCAAATGAGAATGAAAAACAATATTCAGTAAAGAAGATCTCTGGGATGCAATTAAAATACTGCAAATAATGTCGAAGTTGGTTTGGTTTGGTTCATTTGTTTAATGACATATGGGTCATTTTGTGACAAGTTTTATGTTCTTGTGAGCTTTGGTAATTTTTATTTTCAAAAAATGTATTACTGATAATCTTTTTTTTTTTTTACTATGAAAATGACTATCTGGTAATTTTTTCTAATGTATAATATTTTCGATATCTCAGTATATGTTATTTCTCTTTTAACTCAACTCTCCAAGCTTTTTTTTTAATCACCTTCACTATAGTCTGTTATTGAATTCACAACTGTCTGGGTCAAATCACAGGATTCAACTAATACTTTTATCCACTAGGTCATGTGTCTTTGACGACAGTGTATGAATTTTTGGTACTTATAAATCTAATGTCTCAGTCATTTTTTTTTTTTAACCAGAGCTTATATTACAGTTTGGTTTTATTGTTTTTCTCTAGCACTCCATATTACTGTTTTCTATATTGTATTTATGTCTATGCTTGGCCAGCTTAGGAGATTTTTGTGGCCTAGCATATGCACTGATTCCTTAAGTTTTTTTTATGTTTTCTAGTGATGTTCTCTTATTTCAACCTCATCTCACAGGAGGCAGTGATCTCTTTTGGTCTTTCATTTTTGGTCAGCAACATCTGATTTTTCTATTTCCCTCATGTTGTGGCGTTACGATGTTCCTGCAGTCTTATCTTAAGAGAGCAAACTGTTTCTTTTTTATTCATTTTTTTTTAAACATCTCACCCCGAGCAAGGCGGTAACGCCACTGATGTGCAGGGGGCTACATAATAGTGAAAAGATTGGAAAAGAGAAAGCTGGAAACCACATTCTAAACAGGGAACAGGGGATGAACCTCTTCACCTGTTAAATAAACATGGGTGGAGTATGAACCAGGCGATAGTTTAGTCTATCTACTCCAATTGAAAAAAAAGAAAAGAAAAAAGAAAAGAGTAAAAAGATTGCAAAAGAGAAAGCCGGAAACCACATCCTAAACAAGGAACAAGGGATGAGCCTCTTAGAAGTTATCCTTTGAAAAAATAGTTTCTGCTAGGTAAAACACATCTAACTTTAAATATTTCTAGATAGTTAATTAAAATATAATCAGCCTCAACAAATATCTTAGCTTTCTCAGCAAAGTGTTAGAATGTTTTTCATAAGAAAATATTCAAATGTTAAATGAATATGGTATTACCAAAAAATTTCTGAATCTATAATTGGTGAAGAAAACTTTCAGAAAATTTCTTCCTTTCAAATAATGTTTAAACAAAGCAATAATTTCATAAGCTTCAGGTGACAGGTAATATCTTATCGAAAAAGATGCAATATCATTTGATATTAGAAAGAAAAGAAAAAGTTTAAATATTTTTTATATTTCTTACCACAGCTGTATGGGAAGCTGTACACACAGTTCTTAGTCAGGTTCACCTCTATGGGAGGTCTTACTTGAAAGAGGTGTCTGCAAATCACTTTTGAAGGTCATCCTGATATTATACAAACCACAAATCTTTTGTACTTTTTCTTATAATCCCTTCACTTACTTATATTTTTGCACCCTTCTATCTCAGTTTGTTGGAGCTGCTATCACATATCCAAGGTAATTGTTACGCTGTAAGGTACTGCTTATACTAACCATTTCTTGTTCATGTCTCTGGGTTGTTACTTATGACTTGTTTGATGTTGTAGGCAGTAAACAATTCCTTTCTTTACACTATATGAGTGGTGGGAGTTGAAGTTAAGGTATTGTCCAATTAATGTTGGCTTACAGTATACAGATTGTCTTGAGCCCATGCTTTGTTCAAGATTAGTATATCCAGAAATGCTAGTTTGTAGTTGTTGCTTTCTCTTTTCATTGTGAATTGTATTAGTGGTCTTATTTAGTTCTATGGTCCAGTAGTATCTGGATGTCTTTCTGGTGTGGCCAGAGTATGAAAGTGTTGTGGTGATACCGAGCAAAAGTGATGGACTACACTTGCCTCTTTCCTTCTCCCCTGTCTCAAAACTACTTACTGACCTAAGGAGCAACTACATCAAAGACACTCCTCACTTACATGCTCCCCACATTCCTAAGCCTTAAATCTCTTTCAGCATTTTATTTGTCATGAACATTTTAACCTCCGTTGGACCTATAATCAAGTTATTAATTTAATTGTAAAGACAGTAATTGATATGTGTATATATAAAATCATATTTTCTACTCAAATTGCCCTTCTTGATTTGTAACCATTTTATGACTTATAGTAGGCTATCTACAACAAGGCCAAATTCCGTTAACCTGCAACAATATACAACTACCCTTCACTAGAACGGGATCCCACTACAACCAGAAAAGGAATAGATAAGCAACCCACTATAGTGTCATCTATATCTCAGTCATAAAGTTGGCTTTAGTGATGTGGAATCCAATGCCATCTCTTCAAAGTATTCCATGTATATCTTTGCCATTGCTGGTGATAATGGGAAGCTCATTGCTAAACCTTTATCCTGCTGATATATGTCTAAACCCATTCTGAAGTGTGTTGTTTATATAAAGAAAGTCAGCACTTCAACCAGATTATCTGATGGTATGTTCTCCCAAGGAGAACATACCATTAGATAATCTGAAGCTGACTACTGATGATGCCTCCTCTGTGGGTACCTTGGTGAACAAACTCCCTATGTCCAGTGTCACTGTCTGGTTGGATTGGATGAGAGCATCTTTGATTATTTCCACGAAGTTGGCAGAGTTTGGAACATATGATAGTGATTTTTCTATTAATGCATCTATTATATCCACAAGGAAGCAACTAAAAGGGTGGCACACAGAGCCTTGGCAGCACAAACTGGCCTGAGTGGAATACTGTTTTTCTGAATTTTTGGGTTACCATATGCATTACGCAGTTTGCTGTAATGTTGTAACAACTGCCTGTACATTTTAAGTGGGATGTGGTCCTTGTTCCTGATTAGGACCTGCAACAGTTTTTGTGCTATTTTCATTGTTGGATTTTTCTTTACTTTATTATAGTTATTGTTTTTAATGAGGGTTTCCAGTTTTTCTGTATGTTCTATTTTGTATATCATTACAGTTGCACTGCCTTTGTCGGTTTGTAGTATCATGATGTCATCATTCCTCTGTAGGGTTTTCGATTGTCAGCCTCTCCGGTTTCGTGAGGTTTGATTTGGACAACTTGGCTTTCTCCATTATCTGTCTCATGTTCCATCTTAGCTCATCTGCCTGAACCTGAGAAATGGTCAAGGCTATTCTCTCGATTCAGGTAATGATGTCCAAGTATAGTATCCACCTCATGGTTGTTGTAAAGTTGAGACCCTTGCTCAGTATGGACTCCTCAGAGGTACTCAGCTGGTGTTGACTGATGTTGATTACTGCCTTCATTTGATGGTGTGGGGAGTTGTTCGTTCATTTGATTCATTTCCTTTTACGACATATCAACCTCAATGGGTTAATTAATGCCAACAAGATTTTTACAATAGATTTGTATGAATAAAATATGAATTCTTTGTTAGAAATCAGTTTGTAGATCAGGTTGATGTATTTTTATAAACAGGTTTTGTGTCAAGAGTCAGATGTATTACTGGTATATATATATAATTTTTCTTTCAAAAATGTATTGCTAGTAATATTTTCTCCTCCAAAAATGTATTGCTGGAATTTTCACTATAAAAATCTAATTCCCCCAATTTGGGGGTTAACTACTTGCCCATAGCTTGATCCCTAACAGGTGCTACCACCCTGTGTCAGAGTAGATCTGAAAACAACAACAACTAAGAAGTGGTTCCATGCACCTCAAAACTTCCCAAATAAATGTCTTGCTGCTGGATGCAGTTTATTGTCAAACCCATGATTTGGATGTAGTTTATCGTCATGCCCAGGACGCCTTATTTGGGAAGAGGGGTTACCCTTTTGCAGAGGTGCAGTCAGCATATTTTGAAGCCCCAGCCGACAGGACGGGGAAGGGTTGTGATGGATGTGAGTCATCTTCTGATTTTCAATTATTTCAATTTATGTACATGGTAGGCCTTGACTGCATCAAATTTGTAACTGAAGAATTTATCCTGATCATGCTAGATCCTCTTTCAGTCTTCCTCATCAGTAATTCTGGTAATATCTCAGTTCAAATCTATCAATAAATATTATCATTTTCATTATTCCACAAATCATTTTAATGAATATCTTTATCTTTGTCATTTTAATGAATATCTTTATCTTTGTCATCTGAATCACAATATTTCAGACATGTTAAGAATTGATTTTTCTGAGCATTTTCCAAATGTATGGAATGAATCTTTCTTTAGTAACCATAAATTATTTGAGCCTCAATTTCATTGTTTTCGACAAAATTTCTGCTAAAGTGTTTTTAGACATTACTTAAAATAACTGGTCTACTCATAAAAAAACAGAAAAGAATTTTAGGGAGAATTTTTGGAGATTAACATTTGTTAGACCTTCCTCTACTCACATTTGTCAGAATAAAATCTGTCTTTAATATCATTTCAGAAGAGGGTCCTGTTCATAATATAAATACAGTGTCAAAATGACCCCTGATTTTTTAAAGAGTTTCCTGTACTTTGATTCTATTTATAAATGCCAGGGTTGAAATTGTGTTTACATGATGGATAACTGTATAATACTACTACAAATTAGAAAAAAGGACAACATCAGTAGAATACCGTTATCAATGATATATGCTCATCCTCCTTGATAAAAAAAAGGGTCTTGCTCAATAAACTGAGTAGCAGCAATTCACCAGACAATAGAAACATATGTATTTACCAGCATGCCCACAATGCAACCAGATGTGACACAAGGTTGTGGTTTTCAAATTGGGCTTGTTGGCGGTACTGTGGAAAAACTCTTCAACATCATTGGCATATCTCCTTTTGAGGATGCCTCAAATGCCAGGCAATAAACTCAGCTTCCTCCCAAGAGATAGGTAAAGCCTGAAGGTGGGGGGACAATATCAAGGCTTGAGCCTAATAAGACAACAGAAATATTTAATAGTGCACTCACCAAGCAACCAGATGTGACACAAGGTCAGTTTAAAGTGGGTTTATCAGAAATAGCCTGGAAAAATTCCCAAACCTCTTTGTGCACTTCCTCATTTAGGGGCACCTCCAATGCTGGGCAATAAAATCAGCCCCATCCTGATAGAGAGGTAAAGCCTGGAGGAGGTGGACCCTGAAGCTTGGGCTTAATAAGACAATAGAAATATATCCACAGGGAAAAAATTTCAATAAACTTAAATAATGCGTAAAGGTTAAATTTACTTTGACAGGAAAGAAGACAAGCCTGCCACTTCTTATAACACATCCATTAAGAGTGAGAGTATATTTCCAGCAACTTGTTAGCCAAGGATGGTGAGTTCAATCCTTGATAGAACCACAAGAGTCAACATAGTTAAAAGTCTTGATTCAAATCATCCACTTCATAATATAAAGCCCTTTTTTTCACTTTACCTGTAAATGCTGATATTACTTCCAGTGCTTGTTTTTGTTTTTTTTCTGATCCTGATCTGTCATACTTCATATTTTCAATTCAGTTTCCAAGGAATCACATTGCTCTTCTTCAAATTTTAGTGAATTCTTATATTTTGATGCCATTCATTTGTTTTTTAAACTATACTCTGCTAACCAATGTAAAGCAACAATTGTTAAAGTAGCAACCAATATAGATCTTCTTCCATATGCCCTGTCCTTTCAGAATGTAGGCAATCATGGCCTTTTTTGCTTCCCTATCCCTGGTGGCTCTTAGCACATTTTCTCTTGTTACCCCACTCAACCCCCACTCTGCCATCCACCTGCTCAGGCCTGTCAAATAGGTTACATGCTGCTTTTCCCTTGTCTATCTTTCCCTTTATCTGGCCTGTGAGTATCAGATTCTCCAAGCCTTTCTTTCTCATTATATGCATAGATCACTGTGACAATTCAGAAAAAAAGTCTCCCAGATAGCAAAAGCTAGTTCATTTATAAAACACTCCTAAATTGAAACATTTCATTTGTAGCTGTGAAATGGACAGGTTCTATAAGTTAGCCATTAGAAAATTGGTTATGACTTCACAATATAGATTTCAAGAGAGTAAAATATAAGAAAAACAAAAAGAAAGGCATCAATCTTTAAAAATGATATTATTTTGAAAATATTAAAAAAGAAAATAATCTATTTAAATACAACTGAATTTTTGAGATACTGAGGAGAGAAAAATATTTATTTGTTGAGGGAGTTGCACCTCCTAAGTCTTTAAATGGGCATATGGTGTAAACTTTATTGCTGAATAAACATTGACCTTATAACAATTAAAGCTGTAAAATAATGTTTTTAGGGATTTTTTTTTCTACTCAAATTTTTTTTTTTAAATAATAATCTTTTTTGAATTTTTATTTTATTTTTAGAATAGTGCGTTGATTTTCCCCCCAAGAAAATTTTGGGAATGATAACAGTTATTGACAGGTTTTACCATCCATACATGATGTTGAAACTTATCAGCTGTGGATAATGAGATCCTAATGTGTGAGTGTTATATGTTTTCAGAGAGTACACAGAAACTATACCATGATCATGGTACTGGGGCAGGGACAATTTTGATCAAAGGTAGAAGTGCTACTTCATACAAAAATACTACCATAATTTTAAACAAGTATGATGCTAGTGCATATTATAGTATATCCTAAACAAATAGAGATAAAAGTGTTTTATATACACTTATCCAAACAGTTCTTAGAATAATGTCTTGAGCAATTATCATCACCTAAGTTCAGAAATATTGGTTTTCTTATCTTATCTTTAAATTTATATATTTTTGCACTTATTATGGCTAATTGGAAATGACTTTCTCAACGCTTTATAAGTTTTTCTTTACTGCATGAAAGAAAAAGTAGTTCAACAGATATCATTAAAAAAGATATTGGTTTTTACAGCATAAAAGACAAAGTACCTCAACAGATATCCTTCATTTATTTAATAGATACTACTCATGAAATAACAAGTTATAAAAACAGCTTCTGTTTAAAATCAAGTGCAAGGTATTTTTATGATAAAAACATGGTCAGATGATATTTGTCTATACTTCTGAGATAAGATGCACCTTGGCATGGTGTAATGGTTAGCAAGCTTGTTTTGCTAGAACTTATTACAACTGAATAGTGAGTTCGACCCTCACTGGGTACCCCATGTTACAGCTGTTTAGCATATGTAGTGGTGTGTTTAAAAGAACTGACGAAAGCCACATAATGTATAAAAACAACATTTATTTCACATATAAATGCAGCCTTGTGAAAACTGCAACATATTAAAAACGAAACATAAAATAAAATACAAAACAATACATTTTGAAGGTGCAAAAAACATTAAAGAGAATATAACTTTTAGGGAAGTTTCATACTTAATTAACGATGAATGAAGGTTTTTATAAATAGGAAAACCAGCAGGAAATTTTTGTGTTTTAACATTTACGAAGAAGGGTAGAAAATATTTTTAGAAATAATAGCAAAGCTTTAAAAATATGTTTATAAGGTGCTAAAAAATACTTAGCTTTAACTCAACTTTAGTGAAAAACAAAGAAAAAAATTTACTTTTTCTGGCACACTGCTAGCCGGTGTTAACTAAAGCTAGTGTCTAGTAGCAGGGAGAAAAACTAGGGTGTGACCATCCTCTTTGCCATCCAGAGCTGAAAAGGCCTTTTAGGCATTTGGCCTGAGAGCAACAACTGTGTATTCCTATGCCAGAGGTATAAGGGAGCGGTCAACCATTTATAGCAGTATAGGGCAAGGAAGGGTACTAATTTTTCTGTCAATATTATCCTAAGGGGTGACAAAGCCACTGGTAATGAAATACAGGGCTGGCTCTGTTGAAAAACGAACCTGCTGATTTTTAGGCCTATTTTATGTTAACTTGGCAGCAGCCACACCCCATATTTTTGACCTTAGAAAATCAGCTATATTTCTGAGATGAGGTAGTATTTACATTATTTACATTGTTTGGATTGTTGTCATCTTTATTGCTATATTCATGACATTTCGGATGTTGTACACTCTGGTTTTCTTTAGGTGATTGAAATTTTGAACCAAACCTTTCATTTCAATCACTGAGGTTTCATGAGCCATGTCACTTCTGGATGTCTTAGTTATATCTCTTTAAGGACACATGGCCCAGTGGATAAAAGTGTTGGTTAGATCCATTGACTTGACCTAAAGAGTTTTGAGTTCAATACTTTGCTACAGCAGTGGTGAACAAATAACTTAGGGAGTTGTGTTCAAGGGAGATAACTAAGACATCTGGAAGTAGCATGACTCATGAAATGAAAACATATACCCCAGTGATCGAAATAAACAATTCAGTTCAAGATTACAATCATCTGAAGAAGGCCAGGGCATATAATAACTAAAATGTAGTAATATGGTTATAAAGATGAGGACAACAGTTTAAACAATGAAAATAATGTTCCCATGAATTCTTGTAATAGAATAACTTACAATCACTTGATATGCAATCTTTACAAGGAATGAAAGTTTTTTCTGTATTTGTCTAATAAATTCTACTTTTGATTACAGAAACATACTTCAAAAATTAATTGCAATGCATTTGTATAGTAAAATAATTTCTGTTAAAAATCCATAAAAGCTTATAGTATTGGCTATGTTATTGTATATGTAAACATGGTACTAAATAAAGCTAATGACAGCTTATTTAATCAATAAATCCTACTTGTGCTATAAAAAGTTTCTCATATAGATAGCATTAAAAGTCATTGCAATGCATTCCTATTGTAATACACAGCTAACAAAAATTTTAAGGCCAAGAGAATATATGTTTTGCATTGTTAGCTTTGACTACTTATTTGAGTAAAGCTTAAAAAATGAAAATAAAAGTGAAATTAAAAATGGAAAACTTTTTTAGCATTTAATAGGGAAAATTTGAATACTGAGAAATTAGGCTAAAATCTAGCTGGTCAAAAGTTTAAGACCATATTTAAGCAAAGTCCTAATATAAGAAATACCCAACAAGACATCTCAGTAGTGAGATGCATGGCCATCATTGTGAATAACTTAAAAAGTTTGCTTTGGCATAGTTGTATAAGTGTCCGCAGAAGGTTAGCTGGAATGTTATTCCACGTGGTGAAGATAGCTTCATTTAGATCAACCATTAACATTCATTTTTGACCAGAATTTACTCTATTTTATTTTATTTTTTTTAATCAGACGAAGTATTATTAATCATTATTAATTTCTGAGGAGGATTTACTTTCCTTTTAATATTTTAGTTGCCTTTTATCACAGCTTTTATCTTGACCATCAGTGAACAAAACTGGAAAATAAAGCAGTCAGAAATTAACAACAGTGGTTAAAGATTAGTCTAAATTTTTTTGAATGCTTAGATACTGAAGATTCAACACTTTAAATGTTTTCAAATAATCAAGAACAAATATCTGAGTAACAATTTTAGATATTACTATTTTATTTATTCTCTGAGAGCAGGAGATTAAATTTAAAGTGGCATGTGTTGAATAAATTGAAAGTATTGATAGCAATTAATAAAACTTGTTTCTAACTATAAATTCATTACATGTTTATTCCTGGTGCCAATGGTTCTAGAAATCAATCTTTAATGCCAGAGGGAGCATGTAAATAAATTTCTGACAAGGTTTTGAGAGTGGGCGGGACTCTTCTCAGTTTGCAAGTCAGACAATTCTCTTTCTTTAACAGCAAACTACTTAAATTAAAATGTTTATTAAGGTAAAATAGCCACAATTGAAGAAGAAAAAGAACAAATAATATAACAATATGAATAAAAAATAAAAATTCAAATTTAGGGTTAACTTCTTTGAAAGTGGGGTTGTGGGTATGTGTGTTTGGCCCTGAAGTAGGAAGCTAATTCTGAACAATTTGTTTATATTTTTGGCATTTTAGACTCAAGAAATTTTCCATTTAAACAAGAGGGAGTTTCAGTTATTTTCTCTCTTTTCAAATTGAGAATTTATATTTTCATGTCAGTAAGACTTGCAAAATTTAAAAAACATTTTTAAGAACATTAAACTTCTAAGAATTGTATAGATAAACTGAATGTTCCACTTTTCTCTAGCTCTAGTGTAAAATATGAAAAAAAAGATGGCTCAGTTTATTTATTTTTTTAGTGAAAATCAAAGACTCTTAAATGTATTACTGCCGTAAACAAAATTCATATTAATACTTACATGTCTATTTGTAGTAGTTTGCTCAAATTTAATTTTGTGTCAAGTCACTCTACAAATGCTACTGATTCTATGTAACCAAGTACTACCTGCTGCATGATTGAGTTATCAATGACTAAATCAGTTCCCATACCAGGTTTAACTGATGAGGAGCATGGCTAGACACACGAAAAGTTAAAAGCATAACCTCTCAAACAGTGGATGAACCTTCTTCTAAGATCAATGGATATCTAATACAATAGGGTAGACTCAGTGCCATAGACTGCACCACTGGTTGGAGGGCTCCCTTGATTGGTCCATGTGACTGCTGATTTCATCAGAGAGGTTTGTAACCAAGGTCAGCCTCAAGTTGGAGGGTATCAACTGTAGTTTAACTGAGACAGTGATGAGCTCCAAGGTTTACTTGCCCAAAACATGTTATACATGAATGAAAACTGCCTCATACTTTCAACCTAGATATGTAAAGGTAACTGATCAGGTGCTCAGCTGGATAATTTCCTGATGACCATATCTGATCATGAGACTCATGATGATGATGCTAATCTTATCTAAACTTATTTATAAATGGAACTTTGTCTGTGTGTGTGTGTGTGTGTGGGTGGGTGTCTGTGTGTGTGTATCCGTTACCTATAGACTCCAAAACAGCTGAACCGATTTTCTTGAAGATTTACACAGATGTACTATAAGTGTCTGTGAGTATTCTTAGCTAGGTTCTGTGTCAAGTTACCCCCAATAAATATAAAAAATCGATAATCCAAAAAAGTCGGGTTATAGAAGGAGTGGTCCAATTTTAATCAAATTTGATATACTCATAGACAAAGACATAAGAAATGATATTCAGAAGTTTCAAGGTTGTAGTTCTTAAAATAGTGCAGAAAATTTGATATTGATACCAGGAAATCAAAATTTGACTTACATCCATTCATTTTTCTTTCAGTGTACGGTTTCGCTTTAACTGGAAACAACTATTGCTTTTTAGTCTTTTGTGCCAACGTCCAAAGAGTCTGAGCTCCAGGACTATGGATTAGTTTCAAAGCTTTCATTACACCAGAGCAACGCTGGGCTATACTGCTAGTTTGTTATATTCACATCGTTTCAGACATTGTACCCTTTGGCTTTCTTCAGGTTAATGTCATAAACTCTTGTCCTAGTGCATTAAAGCATTGGTTAAACCTTATCTGATTTTCTGGTAGACATAAGTCCAATCCTGATGTTGGGCACTATCAAAAAAGCAACCATTCTAGTTTATCATATACTAGCAAAGTACCCAACAAAAATAACAGAATTAAGTATGGATTGTTAATTCTACCATGTGCCAGAGGATCTCCATCCTCAATTGAGAATTTGTGTCGCATCTGTACATTTTGAGAGAATTGTGTGTGCTTATAATTTGAATCCCAGCATTATCCCAAAATAGCCAATAAAATCACACTAACTACCTATTCTTGATAATAACAGACAGTTAAAAGTACTTGAACTTGTTAATGAAATCTAAGATGTACTCTTCTGGCAAGGAAAACAGTTGTTAGTAGTTGTGGCAGTTCAGTTCGTAGATAACACAGTAGAATTTGTCAGCAACCAGGCCAATTAGATGTAACGTTTGCACAGAATGTCAGTACATTTGGAATCACAACAAACTGCTGTCAAGGAAAGTTTCCTTTTCACAAACCAGGAATCATTATAAGGCTAATTCCCTGGTGAAAACAGACAGTTTCTTCCTGCCCTTTTCACATTTCTATAGCAGGAGATTATAAACAATTGGCTCCACAGACTTAATCAAATTGGTCTAAGTTTACTAAACTTGTCTTGTTGACCAACTCAAACTACTGACCTACATGAATAAAGCCACTATCTAGTGCAACCATTACAAATCAACAACTGTAAATTTCTTTTTACAAACAGACTTGTCATTCAATGGGGGTCAAAAAACTCATTGCCTCATGTCTAAGTTTGACTTTATATGTAGTAAAGTCATTTGCAAAAGCTGCAAAAAGACATTTCAACCAGGTCTTTTTGCATATTTTCAAAACCAGTAATATAAGCATGTTAATACTGGGCTTTTTTCTTTGATACGTACTTAATAGTGATTTCGAAACTCACAAGTACGACATACTTGTAGACTTGTGAAAAACTAAGGTAAACTTGATAAACAACTAGTTCTTATATTGAATGTGACATGAATAATGAAGTCTCCTGTTAAAGCTCCATTTTCATCTGTGATCAGAGAAAATTTGTTGATTTGGCTCCTTCTTCTTCTATGTGCTTAGTCATTTCAGGAAGGTAAGCAATCATGGCTTTCTACATCTCTCTCTCTGGTGGCTCTTCGCATGCTTTCTCCTGTTACACCATGCAACCCTTGTTCCATCATCCACCTGATCAGGTCCTTCAAATATGTTATCCACTGCTTTCCTCTGTCTTTTTTTCCCCCCTCTATCTGGCCTGTTAGTATCAGGTTCTCCAAGCCCTCATTCCTCATTGGATGTCCCAGGAACTTTAGCTGTCTCTTCCTGATGCTCAGTATTAATTTCCTTTTCATTTCCATCCTTTCCAAAACCTTATCATTGCTCACATGCTCGATCAATGATATTCACAGCATCCTTCTGTAGAACCACATTTCAGTTGCTTCAAGCTTTTCCTTCATCTTTGATGATATTGTCCAGCATTCACTGCCATATTGAAGAACTGACATCACATTGCAATCCAGTACTCTCCTCTTTGTTTCTAGTGAAATTGTCCTGTTTCTTAATACTTTACTCAACTTCTGGAATGCTTCCTTAGCCATGCTAATTTGGTTACATTGACAATAAAATGCAGCAACTTTATTTTGTTCAATCAAGGCTTAGTAGCCAAAAATTGTAATTATTTTTTCTTCTTACATCTGTTTGGAGCTATAAGCTCTTCTCTTTCTGTTTCTGAGTGATCAGCTTCTGGCAGACAGTCAATGAGGACATTTTGTTGCATAATTTTTTCTCAACAAATACTTTGTTTTTATTCGATGTGTGTAAAAGTTTCCAGTACTTACTTTCTCTTTTTTTTAAAAAAAAACCCCAAAAAGTGAAAGATAGCAGAAAATCAATATTTCATATTATTTTCTATATTTATAGAAGAATGCTCAATATCAAAGATAGAATGTTTATAGATATAAATAATGTAGACACAGGAATCACAACTGCATAGTGATTACCAGTTTCATGCTTCAATGCAATCTTCAGGCTAAGTATGTATTTGCTTGTTTAAAACAAAAGAGAATTCAGAAAACTTTTACACATACACAATGGTATAGCATGGGCAGGGGCTAATTGAGTGATTGCCTTGGGTTCTAAAAATTTACAGGAGTGCAAAAATAATAATTAAGTCTTAGAAAATACATACAAAATTAGAATTTATAACTGCTAAGGAGGAGAGGCAAGTTTATTGTCCCAGGTATTCAAATCCCATACTTCGCCACTGTACATACCTAATATTTCTGTTTTCATTTCTGGGATGAGGAGTCATTATTTAGACTATTTATATTTAGACTATTATCTTCATCTTTCTTGTTTTTATCACATCTCAGCTGTTGTGCCTCTTGATTTTCATTAGGTGTATATTGATCTGGTTAACTTCCAGTGCATACTTGGACTCGGTGGAAACGAGTGGGCAATAACTAAGCAGTAATAAAAATAAAAACTAGACAAAATATCTCAAGACATGCACAGTAGGACAAGAATGGTCTACTCCATAGATTAAATAAAGGGTTCAATTCAGAATCCCCTGTAGGTTACCAAAATATATACGCCTGATGAAGGCCAGAGGGTACAACAGTCAAAACAACAAAGATGTGATAACAACAAAGATGAGGACAATAGTCTGTAAATAGTGTGAAATGAAACATAATATTTGTTGAGATTTGAGAAGGAAGAAGTGGTACTAAACTGAGAGAGCCAAGCAAGTGGCAATGTTCCAAATTCATTTCACTATGGTAAAAAAAAAAAAAAGAAGAGATGGAATATCAATACCTTTTGAATGCTAATGTTGGGATTTAAATTCAAATAAAAAAATTCAAACGGTTATAACAACTTCCTCCTACACAACAACAAATCCTTCATAATATAAAACATTAAAAACAACAATTCTTTAACTGATTTTCGTGCTGACTTTTCATTGGATTTGATATCAAAACAAAAAATTTACACAATTATTAAAGCTACCACCACAAAAAAAAAAAAAAAAAAAGAAGAAGAAAGGAAGAAAAGAAAAAAATCGCATGCACACATAAACAGACACGAAGGGAGTGTGATGAGCGGATGTTGTAGCTGCTGTCCAGGTGTTTCTTAATCAGCCCAAGCTGATGTCCGATTAAAACAGGTAAACTAAAAATATTGGGCTCAGAGAATGTTTCAGGGAAGTTAGGGGTATATAAATGAGATTTTAGAGTGGGCGGGTCTTTGGTGAGAAAACTGATCATGCTTCACAGACTTCCAAAGATTACCATTTAGTTATTTGAGCAAATAAACCCAACAAACATTGATTCAGAGCTGCGTTCACATTCCTGTGGTAGCACTGTCCTGAGAACTGCTTTATTACATGTTCTGCTAGGTGGGCAAGAGTTGTATATTAGCCACCGCAAGAAGTAATACACAATCATTACACCCCACCCATCAAAAAATAAAGCTTTTTTTTATGTTTAATTTAAAAGAAGATAGGTTTTCCGCAATATGTGCAACACAATAATCTTACTACCCTTACTCACAAGCCAATGTCTTATATCTAATGTTTTCTTTTTGGTCATACACACAGACGCGGTGTAATGATTAGCAAGCTTGCCCCGCTAGCATCATTACAAATGTGTCATGAGCTCAATACTCACTGGGTGCCCCATACTTTTAATCTTGTACCACATCTAAGTTGTGCTTAGAAAACCTTCTCTTTCTATCTCTCTCTCTCTCTCTATATATATATATAAGTATGGGTGGAATAATATTCCTTGTCCAAAGAAACTATTTTTAAAAAAGTGCTCAATACAAAGTAGAGCTAATAATATTTATTCAGAAATTATAACATGGATATGTTTCAATATCACTACAAAAGTAGCTATTTTGTTTCGACACTTCTTGTGTCTTGTCAAGTGATGTGGTTATTTTAAATTTAAAATAACCACATCACTTGACAAGAAGTGTCAAAACAAAATAGCTACTTTTGTAGTGTTATTGTAACATATCCATGTTATAATTTCTGAATAAATATATATATGTGTGTGTGTGTGTGTGTGTGTGTGTGTGTGTGTATGTGTGTGAATACAATATGTAAAGACAAGGTAGGAAAAATTGTCTTTAATGTTTCACTTTCTTCAGAGTTTTAAGAGGAATGCATTAAATATTTTAAAAAAAAGTGACAGCATGATGATTGAGGTTTGCATTTCATTAGTTAGATATGTGTCATATGTAATAAAACAATAGATGATCATTTTTAAATGTAGGAAAAACTTATGCCTGTTTATATATATATATGTGTGTGTGGGTGTGTTTGTTTTGCCACATATAATAAAAGCAATAGATGCTTATTTTAAATATAAGTGTATGTATGCAAGAATAATACATGTCAAATGTATTTAAACTATAGACAAATTAAATGTGTTTATATGCCGATAACATTAGTATCTATATAGCTGACAAAATGAAATACATTTTCGTTCAAAATTATAGCGAAATAATGTATACCAGTATCAAGCAATGGACAATTTTCTTTTTTAAAATAAAATATGTGTATGTGAGAATCATGAGTAAATGTATAAATGTGTGTGTTTATGAATCTGTAATGTTAATATATGTGTGAATAATAAAACAAAATATATTTCTGTTTAAAATTGTAGTGAAAAAATGTAAACAAATATCAAGCAAACCTTTATAAATACATTTTGAAAGTAAGTTGTTAATGGCTAGAATCTTTCAATGAAATAATATAAATTAAAATACTAAATATCTATGTATTAAAATTATTACAATATCATAAGTAATATTTAGAAATATTAAAACATTTATATATTAGAGTATAATATTATAACTAATTATGTTAAAATAACATATTATATCATTACAATATTACAATTAAGCAATATAAATAGCATTTTAAAACACTAAATTATGAACATATATTAAAGTTTTTTTTTTGTTTTTTTTAATCATATCACCCCGAGCAAGGCGGTAGTGCCACTGATGTGCAGGGGGCTATGTAAGAGTGAATAGATTGGAAAAGAGAAAGCCGGAAACCACAACCTAAACAGGGAACAAGGGATGAGCCTCTACACCTGTTCAATAGACATGGGTGGAGTATTGGGTATAATAAAAATTTAGCAGTTGGAAACTTATAATTGAAATTTAAAGGTAAATTTTATATTTATAAATTTATAGAAAATAGTAAAAACTATTGAAAAAATATAGAATATTATAAAAACATACATAAACACTACATACACAACACACACGTATATCTATATATTTGGAGTCAACAATGAATTAACTAATTTAAAAGTAATATCTGGGACATTATTAAAATATATAATAAGGAAATAATTGGGAGAAAACAATTATAATAGATTATGAAATAAAATATAATGCAGCGCATACAGAAAAAACAATGTTATGAATTTTTCTGAAAGTATCATTAAATTAATTATGTCTATTGGTAGACATAAATTGGATTCATGGAGTATAGATTTATAAAAAGACACAGAAGTGATGTAATGTTTCAAACAAGTGTTGATAGTAATGCTAATAATATGTTTTCAAAGTACTTTCTCCTTAAATGGTTAAGTTTTTTTAAAATTAAACTAGTATTAGAGAAATCAGTTGTGTCCTACATCCTTTTAATACAAGAGAGTTGGAATGTATTTCCAAACATAAGTCTCTTTTGTTTTCATAGATCTGTGGTGTCTTTGCTGTGTTTACATTTTTGCATTGCCAGTCAGTTAAGTGCCATACGTGATACATGCTTGGGTGATCATGTCTCTTTCGAGACATGATCACCCAAGCATGTATCACGTATGGCACTTAACTGGGAAGAAGATTATCCCACAGTAGGTTTCCATTGCTTTTTGCAGTAGACTGGTTGCCAAACAAGGCTACAGAACCCAATCTGTCTTATTATTTAACCCATAACTAGAGGGAAGAGACGGATTAATACCATTCCCAAGGGTATTTGCGTGTAAGTGAATGCAAGGAATACGACTGGAATTCGAACTCGGCTTTGCATTGCACACACAGTAAATCCTGGCATTTAAATTGGTGTTTGGTTTCTATTTCATCCTGATAATATCACCAATAGTCTTGGAGGTGGTGGTAATGATTCTCATGTTTGGGATAGCTAATTTATTTGTAAGTTAATTTGAAAAGGTGTTGAAAAGTAGTATTATGAAATTTTTATAATTTTGGGAGTTTTGGCATTTTTTTTTTCTTTTTTGCTTTTGTGGATTTTGTAAACATGTTTTTTATCTTTGAGGATGAAATGGTGTGGTAGTGGAGAAATTTAAATATTTTCTCAATATATCTCTTCTTCAGATAGATAATTAGGGCTACATATTCTGGGGGCTCTAAAGTAGAAACTTATAATTAAACCAGATTTACTTCTTTAGTTGTGGCAGGAATAAAAATTTATAAGATCATTTTTGTTAGTAGGTTTACAGTAAACATTAAATTCTAATTCATTGTTATTATGTATTAGGTAAATTTTCATTTTAGGTCCCGAAGACTTTTCCCCCTTCAAATTTATCCAAAATAGCATTATTTCTGTGCAAATGTATATGCTGAACTCAAATCAACAATTAGTTATTGAAGAAATTTGCCTTCATTGATCTTAACAACCAGAAAAAATTGAACTTCATCTCGCACTTTTTGTCTCCCGTAACTCTCACGAAGTCATATAATTAACTGCAGAATGACTTTCGGCATAGACAACAAATTTCAGCCTATTTACTTCCTGTATGAAAGTAATACGTGTAGAAAAAAAATCGCGTATTACTTTCATTACAGGAAGTAAATGGGCCAAAAATAGGCCGAAATTTGTTGCCTACGCCGAAAGTCATTCAGTAGTTAATTACATGACTGTGTTAGAGTTACGGGAGACAAAACGAGCAAGATGTAGTTTGATTTTTTTCTGGACATTCAGATCAATAAAGGTAGGTTTCTTCAATAACTAATTGTTGATTTGAGTTCAGCATATACATTTGCACAGAAATAATGCTATTTTGGATAAATTTGAAAGGGGAAAAGCCTTCGAGACCTAAAATGAAAATTTACCACATATTATTAAGATGTCAAGGAAAGGTAAAGAACTGTTAGTTTCAAGTCCATATTTGAATTTGATGGTAGGTTCAATCTTATTGAGTTTAGTTATTAAGTTTAATAGGTTAGTATCATGGGAGTAAAATAATAGAATGTCATCTACATATCTTAAATAAGTAGAATTGTTAGATAAAATATATTTAAAAAAAACTGTATTCTCAGAACTCTAGAAATAGGTAAGTGAGAACATTACTGATAGGAGGCCCCATGAGTAAGTCAAATTTTTGTTTTATAAAAAGTGTTATTAAAAAAAAATAACAATGGTTAATGATAAATGTACATATTTTTATAATTTTGTGGATATGTAGAGAGAGCTTTTCTTTTTAGGTCATTTCTAAGGATGTTAATTCATGGTGAGCACTGTTAATAGCAGATATGATAGGTCTAATGGAAATGTTTGGTTTATGAGTAAGCCATACAGTGAGGGTGATATCTTTAAAAATTTTTGAATCATTTGTCTTAACAAATCTCTCAAGAAACTTATTAATGTTAGATTAAAAACTTTTTTCCTACCTGTTCTTTACTTGTTCTATTCATCTTGTCAGATTCCAATATATATATATATATATATATATATAAATAAATAAGTAGCTAACCTAGAGCCAACAGACCTACCTAGATTTCACCTAATGGATCAGCAGGGCAAGTTGGCCAACTTGCCCTGCTGATCCATTAGGTGAAATCTAGGTAGGTCTGTTGGCTCTAGGTTAGCTACTTATTTATTTATTTGCTCTGCTATTGTATTGAGTGCTTTACATGTTAGGTTCTTCATCTTGGGTTTTTTCTTTCAACTAGTACTTTGACTAATGTTCAAGTGCTTAGTTCATTTCTTTTTTGTTTCCATTTTTTCCCCTCCACATTTATACTCGGTGAGTTTTTCGAGACGTGTTTAAAGATAAATTTATATATATATATATAGGAAACTGTCTTATTTGATTTCGAGTTTGACTAGTTTCTTCATTTTGTTTTGTTATTACTCCCTCACCACCTTGTTTTTTTAATTTTAAATGAAACAATTTAAAAAAGAATCTTTGTAAGAAAAGAACTTCTTTTTAGTGTTTAAGCAATGTTTCTTCACTTTTCAGACTATCATTTTCACTCCTCAAAAGATTTGTTACCATGGCAACACTTTTTCGGATAACAAAACTGGCTAATTTCTTTTCAGATAACGATTACCTACAAATTTTTTGAGAACCAACTTTTTTCTACAGAAATGTATAGAATCTACTATGGACACAAATTGGGTGTTCATTATAATACCAAAAACAATACATACTAGATTCACTACATTTTCTGATTACAAAACTGGCTTATTTCTTAATTGGATGATGATTACCTATGTGTTTTTGGGGGTTACTTTCTTCTACAGGCTATCAAGGGAAAGTAGCCTGATTGGTTATTATTAATCATCCCCAACTTTTTTTTTCTTTCAAATTACTGCATTATGATAATTTTCTTTTCTTTTTCCTTGCTCTTCAATTTCCTCTAACACTGTATTTAATATGTTCATTTTCACTGCAATGTTAAAAATTATTCACTGATTCAGTTATGAAATGAGGATTTTTATTTATTTTTGGTCCCAATCAAAAGTTGACTATAGAACTGCACTTTTGTCAATCAATACATTTATTTACCACATTCTTAGAAAAAAAAAAACCTAATGTGTGTCCAATGTACTGGTACTATTATGTATATGAAGCTGAATATCAAAGGATTTAGCCTGAGAGTGTAAGGAGCCAAGCTGAGTTGCAGTGTGATGGAAAAACATCTTTATAAAAAGGCTGACACATTTTATGCATATTTGTGTTGAAAAAAATTCAAGTTTAGAAAATGAAGACATGTATTTGCTTACTAGCAAGGTACTAATTAAAAAAAACAAAAAAACAGGATTATTTAAGTATGGCTTGGTGACTCTGCTTTGGATTAGAGAATACCTATTTTCAGCTGCATATCAGTGTAGTATCTGTGCCCTAACAGATTGGGCCCTCCTATAGCTTTGGGTAGCAACCAGTCTAGGAGGAGGACAACTCTGAATTCAAAACCTGAGAAGGGTCATTTGGGAATCTTGTGGCATGCTGTGCACTAGTTCTCTGTATCCAGCTTTTCTAAAAAATGTGGTCGATTATGCACAAGTGTACATCACCAAGTGAAGACCAAATTCATTACAAGAGTGTAAGTTACTACTGAGTCTAAGTTACTAATCCTTATTCTAAAGAGATTTACCCAAGTCACTATTCCTTAAAAGCAACATTGACCAAAATAGAAATTATAGTGTATCATGTACTGCTATGGATTAGAGAACAAATAAGTAAGAACTGAGTGAGTTATATAAAAGCCAAAATATATTTTGGATTTTAAGAATAATTCTATTTTTTGCAAGTGAATATTGTATTAATTTTTTTTTTTTCGAGAATAACAAGGATTGTTTCAGATACAAGATGATTATGGTTGCATTGATTAGCAATAATTACATAAAGTACAAAAATTCAATATCTATTGTGAGCATGCAGCAAATTCATCACAGATTTTACAAGAATGACCACAAATGAAAGTGCACATATTTACTCAGTTCAGTTTATCCTGACAAGACCATCATAACAAGAGGCTTTGTGAACAATAAATCCTTAAATTAATGATCTGCATATCTATGGTCAGTTCTGAAAGGAGTGATGTTCGTTTTTTTCTTTCACAGTGGTATTTTTATAAAAACTTGTTTATCAGTCCTACATGTAGCATCGTGCTTATCAGATCAGAAAATGGAATATGGATGCCAAATTAAAATTCAGGTCAATCCCACTTTTTATTGACTACCCTTGGGAAGATAGGAATCTATGTCTTCTTTCCCTAAGCAAACTGGGCTATTAATTCTTTGAAAATCAATTCACCCCAAACAAAGAGATAATGCCACTAAGATGCAAGGGGTTACTGGGAGTGAAAGAGAATGGGAATGATTTTTAGAAGAAACCAGAAACCCAGTTCAAAACAGGAAACAAGAGATGAAACTTGTTCAAAAGACCAGGGAGGAGTGTGAACTGGATTATTTTGCCCAGGTTAGCAATCAGTAGAAGAATGATAACTCTGAATTCAAAACAAATTGGCAACTCCAGCCTTTAAAATGTCTACTCTTGGGTGCCTAGTGAGCGGTGGAGGGCATATATTTTATTTCTCACCCCCAAGATTATTAAGAACGTGCTTAATAATTTTACAATTTTTGATTCTTTAAATGATTCTCCAACCTCATCTTTCATTAAAACCCCTTGTTTAATGAATAGAGAAAAATTTTGACCACTTAATCATTAAACCCCACTTCATTTATAGTATACTGAGAAAGATTCTTTTTTTCTTTTTTTTTTAATCATATCACCCTGAGCAAGGCGGTAACGCTACTGATGTGCAGGGGACTACATAAGAGTGAAGAGATTGGAAAAGAGAGAACCGGAAGCCACATCCTAAACAGGGAACAGGGGATGAGCTTCACCTGTTCAGTAGACGTGGGTGGAGTGTGAACCGGGCAATAGTTTAGTCTATCTTCTCCAATTGAAAAAAAAGGGGAGAAGATTGGAAAAGAGAAAACTGGAAACCGCATCCTAAACAGGAAACAAGGGATGAACAGGTGAAGAGGCTCATCCCTTGTTTCCTGTTTAGGATGCAGTTTCCAGTTTTCTCTTTTCCAATCTTCTCACTTTTTTTTTTTTCAATTGAAGTAGATAGACTAAACTATCACCCGGTTCACACTCCACCTACATATATTGAACAGGTGAAGAGGCTCATCCCTTGTTTCCTGTGATACCTAATTCTTAAATGACCCATATTTATTGCATATTGAGAAAAATTATGATACCCGTTTTATCAAGATCCCTCCATTGATTGTATATTGAAAAATAAATTCTGGGCCCCACCAATTTTTTAAGACAGCCCATCTTGTATTAGGCACCTAAGAGTACTTGCTGTGGAAACTACATTAGCCACAACTAGTGTGGTGAGGATGTGGTGTATAGAGCCATAGCCTCACCATGCTAGTTTTGAAGAACTTTTCTCCTTCTTCAGTAATGAAACCTCAATTTTCGGCTTGGAACATGATCACCAGTAAGCTATCAATTGCTACTTAGAGAGCAGACTCTTATTATTTTCAAGTGACAGGTGATAAAGCCAATTACAGCTGCTTGTTAAGTCGGTAGTTTCTGTATATAATAATAATAAAAAAAAAGGTTCTTATCTGAAAAGTGACTGCGACATTTTAATCAGATTAGTAAAGAACTTAAAATTGGGTCATTTTAGATTAATGGCTACCTGTGAAATCATTCTTCTCACTAAAATTTCATTAAAACAAAATGTATCTCAACAAATATTCATTTGTTTTAAATAAGATTGTGGAAAAGGGAAAAATCTTAAAAGCAAATGAATATATAAATAAAAACAGTTGATAAAAAACTCAAATCAAATTTTAAAAAAAAACGATACAGTTAAAGAAAAAATATTCAGCATTAAGTATGATTAATGAATGTGAATCACGTTCTGTCTTGTCAATGTAGATTTGGCTGCCATAAAATTCATTTTTCTAGTGATACTGATCGGCTACCTAAAAATGTCAAAATAAGAGTTTCCCCAAATTGTCTTACATATTTACCAGTAAACATTAAGTTTCGAATCTCAAAATTTATACAGTATATTTAGAACAAAAGCATGAACAAGTCCATGCAAAAGTACATGTTTTCTACAAAAATAAGGACACACTATGAAAAATTATAAATGATTCCACATTCCTGTGGTTATTTCTATGTAATAGTATAAAACAGAAATGGATATTACTTCAACTGGATTGCAGTGAAGAGGGAACTTTTTGCTGAGGGAGGACAAGATGATAGGAAGAGGATAACATAAAAATTACAAGTCTTGATATCTATCTTTGACAGAACAACAGTGAAACAGATTATGTATGCTTACTTTTCATGTGTGTGTGTGTGTGTGTGTGTGTGTGAGAAGATGTGCACTGTGGTGCAGTGGGTATCAGCTCAAAATGAGAAACTGAAGAGCTGAGTTTGAATTCCAGTTGAATTCAGTGCATTTACTTACATACAAATACCCTTGTGAAAGGTATTAATCAAATCTTATCTCTCCAGCTATGGGTTAAATAGCAGGACAGATTAAGTTGTATAGTTTTGGTTGAGGATAAAAGGGTTTGCATAGGGTCTATAGGGCCTACTTGTAAAAGGACAAGTTACAGAAGCATGGATGACCTCCTCATCAATGGCTTATACTCCACTGAAAGTGATGGCATGTGTATGTGTTTATATATATATATATATATATATATATATATATATGCATAAACTTGATTTTTGGTTAACCTTGAAACACGGCCATGGGGTATCTGATACCAACACTCTTTGTTTCATGTGATCATGACCGTGTTCCAGGGTTAAAATAATATTCACAAAAAAAATGTCTAATTAAGAGTCCTCAATACTGTTTTGGTAGTAATGAGCCCATAACAATTCAGGCTAGTTTTCAAAGTTGTCCTCCTATATTAATTGCATTCCCAGTTATCATTGCTATTTACCCTCTTGGAAGGTGCTTTTTTTTTAAGGCATCAATAAGTTAGACAGAACAAATTTATGATTGTTAGCAAAAGGAACAGCCCAACATGCAGATTACAAAATTGAAAGAGCAAAATCAAGTAAGTATAAAAATTTCAATATGTACAAATTTTTTTATCATAGGATGAAAAATGCAACACCAAAATTCAATGGCACATTAGTACCTTTGAAAAGCTAATCAACGAAACAGGAAAATTTTGTTTGAAACAAAAGAAAAGAATACTGAAATGTAATAGCAATCCTTCTGTATGGCAATGAATGCTCTACAATATCATCATAGATAAAAAGACTTGAGGCAACAGACATATGGTTTTACAGAAGGATGCTGAGAATACCATGGACTGAACATGTGAGCAATGGTAAAATTTTAGAGAAAATGGAAACAAAAAGGATACATACTTAGCATCAGAAGGAGAGAGTTGAAATTTCTTGGGTAGATAATGAAGAAAGAGAGATAAGAAAATTTGACACTCACAGGATATGTTGAAGGCAAGAGAAACAGCAAAGTGGAAGAAACCTACCTAATGAACTTGTGTAAAATGGTTTGCAGGATTAGGAGAGATAGGAAAAGACAAATTTTATTAACAGCTACAAAGGATATGAAATTGTCATGAAGAAGACTTCTACTTTTAGTACTGATAACTGTTACACTACCAGCACAATCCTAAATATATGTTAAAATATGCTTCCACCTTGAGGCATGACAATGTCTGAATACTTTGTTTCTTAACTTCCATATTGCTTGTTGAATATATCCGTTAAAAACTGCTGCTTCCTTGAGGCATGACAGTGAATATCCGAATAGTTAGTTTCTTATGTTCTGAATCTGTCTTTTAGATAAAAATAGCAAGATGATAAAGTTAAACAAAAGATTTCAACAATCTATGTTCATTGTTCTAAAAACAAAAATTAAAACTAAATTTTAAATTATAAAAAAAACTTAATACAAAATTTAATGAAATTCATATTTTTCTGATAAAATGTTTGAGATTGACTTATGCAGATAGTGGAAAAGTAAAATTGGCAAGGTGAATTCAAATTCCAAGAGAGTTTGTTGCATTCACTTCATGTGAGAATAGATGGATTCATGCCTTTCCTAAATTTATAAATCTGTCTCTTCTCACACCCCCACCAGCTATGAGTTAAACAACAACATAGATTTGGTTTTTCACTTTAAGGAAACAACAGGAAACTACACCACTATCTTCCTTAAGAGATCATAATAATTTTTTTTTTTTCAGTAAGGTTCACCCTTTACAAGGCTTGGGGGCAACTCAAGGTAGAAGGTTACAGAGACAATTTGTACGGATAGGAGTGAAAGATAACAGTTAACTTTAACCTTGAACAGGTTAAAATTGACCAGGGAAACATCCTCTTGGGAGTCAGTTCCATAGAGCAGTGGTTTATAGGAAGAAGCTGTTTGAGTGAAACTTCTCACCGATGAGATACAGAGGAAGTGTGGGTGGTTTGCTATTATGTAAGTGGCATGGCCTATCCTTGCCATGAAGGTTTGAATTGGCAGGACCAGGGAATGTAGTTCATCTGAAAATTTTCTGTGGAAGTAGCAATAAAATTTTCTGTGGAAGTAGCAATAAAACATGCTGCCTGTGGGAAGAAGTTTGAAGGGTGGCAAATAATTTGTCATCCACAAGAGCTTGGAGATACTTTTGGATGTTATCAAGGCTGGAGAGTGAGGTCTTCGCATCTCCTGCCCAAATATGTCAACAGTAAAAAAGCAAGCTGCAAAATACCATGATCACCTACATCCTGATAGGGCATGGCACCTGAAATAGTCATTTGATAACATGACCTGTAATATTTTTTATTAAAGTTCACTAAATACAAGGCTCAAGAGCCACTCATGATAGAGGGTTGCTGAATAAAGTGTGTGACATGAACCTAAGAAGAGGTAGAATGAAGTAAAGATTATGAGGAGACGGAGAATAGATAGCAAATCCTCCTTCACTTGAAGAGATTAAGATTAGAGTGTGTGGAGAAGAATTCATGCAAGAGTTTGTTCCACAAATGTCAGTCAGTCAGTTAAGTGCCATACGTGATACACGCTTGGGCGATCATGTCTCAAAAGAGACATGACAGACTGGGCAGAAGATTATCCCGCAGTAGGTTGCCATTGCTTTCTGCAGTAGATTGGTTGCCAACCAAGGCTATAGAACCCAATCTGTCCTGTTATTTAACCCATAACTGGAAGGAATAGACGGATTAAAACCTTTCCCAAGGGTATTTGCGCATAAGTGAATGCACTGAATTCAGCTGGAATTCGAACTTGGCTCCCCGATTTCTCACTCCGAGCCGATATCCAATGCACCACAACACACATCCACAAATGTAACAATTCTTAAAAAAAGTTGTTGAAGTGATACTTCCTCCTTACAATTGGAATATAGAGAATGTGTTGGTGATTGAACTCCATTAACAAAACATAGCAAATTTTAGCTATAAAGATCTGAACTTGTGTAGCAAAAGAGTAGAGATCATCTGAATATTTGCAATGAAAATAACAATGGAGTAGTAATAGGTTTGCAATGTTGCTTTTGCAGGAAAGAGACTGCAGAATAGAAAATAAGTCATCCCTTGTAATCAACATAAATAACTTGGTTTCCTTCCTAATAGACACACTGTCTTCTCATTTCAGAAAAAAGATAACTTGTTGTAATGATAAAAGTTTATCAGCTTATTGTTTAAAAAAATAACAGAAAATTGAATCTTCAATTCTATATCTGTTATAAAGAAAGGTGGTTCTCGAATTATCACAAGTCTGTTTGCAAAAAAAAAAAATACTGGCAGCAGGAGTGACTTCTATTCTGAAGCCAGTGTTTGAACCAACAAACTATATCTTTGAACCTTGTGAATCTAAAATCAATTTGTTTTTGTCTTTCATTCTAGTATACACTTATTAGGTTGAGTAAGTAATTTCTGTTTTTGGGAACCAATTGTAATGATGACTGTATCATCCTAACTATGAGTCATACATGACAGTTAGGAATTTGGAGTACACTGACAAACTTTAGTTTTTGCACATACACAATGATTGATTTGTTTTCTACAGCTTTTCTTTTCAGGTTATTTTTATTTTTTTAATCACATCACCCCAAGCAAGGCGGTAAGGCCACTGGTGTGCAGGGGGCTACGTAAGAGTGAATAGATTGGAAAAAGTGAAAGCCGGAAACCACATCCTAAACACAAATGCAATGTCATTTGTTATGTTCTGTCTTTTTAATTCTTGATATTTGTGGTGCATTGGATATCAGCTCGGAATGAGAAATTGGGGAGCCAAGATTGAATTCCAGCTGAATTACGCGCAAATATCCTTTGGAAAGGTATTAATCCATCTATTCCTTCCAGTTATGGATTAAATAACAGAACAGATTGGGTTCTATAGCCTTGGTCAGCAACCAGTCTACTGCAGAAAGCAATGGCAAGCTACTGCAGGATAATCTTCTGCCCAGTCAGTCATGTCTCTTTCGAGACATGATCACCCAAGTGTGTATCACATATAGCACTTAACTGACTGACTGATCCTTAATAAGGTTTTCCTTTTCTCATATTGTCTAGCTCTCAGCAACCCTGTGCCTTAGTAACTACATTACCTTGCTTGTGGTGAAATGATTAAAAAAAATGTAATACTAAGTCATAAGTAATTTCTGTTTTTGGAAACAAATTTTAATGATGACTGTATCATCCTAACTATGAATCATATATTACAGTCAGGAATTTTTTTTTTTAATCATCTCACCCCAAGCAAGGCATTCCACTGCCACTATTGCGCATGGGGCTACATAGGGGAAGGTAAAGAGAAGGAGTGGATAGGCATAGGGAATGTCAGGAGGAAGGTGACAGATGAGTAAGGATAGCGAAGATGAGGGTTGGGCAGATGGGAAGAGTGTTTGATAGAATGGGAGCAGGTTAGTGTGTTAGGAGGTGTCTATTGACCTTACATTTAAACTCCTGGAGATTGTAGCCGTCGGGGAAGCAATTGTGTGGAAGAGAATTCCACAGTCGGGAAGTGCGAGGAAAGAAACTGTTGCAGTAGAAGTTACGGCTGCATTTTATCGGTTTCACTGTAATAGGGTGGGATCTAGTTGCTAATCTAGTATCTCGTTCAAATTCGTATTTAGGGGGCACCAGTGATCTAAGTTCAAATGGAATGACTATATCGAATCCATTGCTAAATCCGCTGCTATGAAAGTCGGTTCTCTGTGTAGGGCCCGGAAGTTTTTTCCGTCTAAATCTATCCTGCACATTTACAAATCTACCATCCGCCCGTGCATTGAATACTGCTGCCATATCTGGTCGGGTGCCCCTGCTGTTCTCCTCGGGCTTCTCGATAAGGTTCAGAGGAGGGTCTGTAATGTGATAGATACCGACTTGGCAGACCGCCTGCAGTCTCTCTCCCACCGGCGAGACGTGGCTTCGCTGTGTCTCTTCTATAAATACTTTCACGGCTTCTGCTCCGATGAACTTAGATCACTGGTGCCCCCTAAATACGAATTTGCACGAGATACTAGATTAGCAACTAGATCCCACCCTTTTACAGTGAAACCGATAAAATGCAGCCGTAACTTCTACTCCAACAGTTTCTTTCCTCGCACTTCCCGACTGTGGAATTCTCTTCCAAACGATTGCTTCACCGACGGCTACAATCTCCAGGAGTTTAAATGTAAGGTCAATAGACACCTCCTAACACACTAACCTGCTCCCATTCTATCAAACAATCTTCCCATCTGCCCGACACTCATCCTCGCTATCCTTACTCATCTATCACCTTTCTCCTGACATTCCCTATGTCTATCCACTCCTTCTCTTTACCTTCCCCTATGTAGCCCCATGCGCAATAGTGGCAGTGGAATGCCTTGCTTGGGGTGAGATGATTAAAAAAAAAAAAAAAAAAAAAAAAAAAAGTTCATCGGAGCAGAAGCCGTGATAGTATTTATAGAACTATTATATATTATTATAGAATAAATTTGGAGTATATTGACATATTTTAGGTTTTGTATAGCAGTAGCAGTGTACACAGTGAATTACAAGAAAATTGTTATTCTCCTCCATGACAATGCAAAAGCCACATACAGCTAGAACAATACAGGATAAAAATAGAATTCAATCTGTTTAACCCCATCTTTCATATTCATCTGATCTTGCTCATTATTACTTTTTTGATCACTGCAAAAAAAATTTTCTGCCTAATTTTTGTTCCTGTTTTGTTACTAACCTAAGTTCTCTACTTTTCGCTCTTGTAATGCACTGCGACTATGTTTGTGTAAATTGTTCTTAATTATCAAATTTAGGTTTGGTATATTAGGGTTTTGGTTATATGTAGGAGTTCTAAGACCGGCCATGTTTGTTTTTTTATTTTATTGTTCTCTCTTCCTCCCTTGCTAACTGGACACATGGCTTTGAGGTGATCCCCCTCCCTCACACTACTGTCTGTTACTGCTTACTTAAAGGTAACTTAAACTTTCCAGAACTGAATAGAAGAAACAAAATGAAGATAATTTTTTGAAATTTTCTTAACTTTTGTCTGTCAGTCAGCCTGCAACTGGTAAGTTTTAGTCAGTGTGATCTTATTTTTTGAATTTTTTATTTATTTATTTATTTAATTTTTTTTTTTTTTTTAAATTTTGGTTCTTATCTTTTCTGCCTAATTTTTGTGGCAACAAATCATTGCAAATAATGGTGAAGATATAACTGAATAAAATATAATTGTACTTTATCTTTGAGGAATAAAGTTAATAAACTAAAAAGAAAAACTTATTTATGACTTGACTTAATATATACAAGGAAGTGCTGAAAAGTCCTTCACCCAGTCAAGAAAAAACTAGTGTTTGGTCAGCTTGTCAAATTTTTCAGCAACCCTAATATGATGAAGTTTTGATTGAGTTTAATTTGATATCATTGTTAGTACAATTTTAACTTGATGTTAAGGAAAGGTATTGTCCGTTTCTGTTTCATAAGTCAGTTCAGTTGCATGTTCAATTGTTCAATATTTAGTTTACTTACAAGGTTAATTAATTAAGGATGACATTGCCTATGAGGTATGTTTTAGCTTGTCTTTTTATTTTTTTAGCATTTCTAAAATTAGTCCTTTCCAAAATATTTTATCTAAACAAAATATTTCTGTCATATTAATGATGCTTTATTACTATATCCCCAGAAAATGATTTTGTAAATAAAGTAAACAACCTTGACCATGCAATTAAATTTACTTCTAAAGCAGAAACAAACATCTTTCCATAGTACATAAAAATTAGTACACCATGATAAAAAAATTGCTCTAGATTTAATGAAAACAAAATTTCTATTGTCAAAATCTTTGTTATTATTAATAGGAAAGACCAAAAAATAGTTTTTTAATATTTAATTAAATTTTTAATTATTTTTAGAACAGTTGAAATTGATTAAAAATCTTGTTTTTCTTTCGTCAGCAGATAGTCTTTCTTTGCAGTGAAAAACACATTAATTTGGAAATTCTTGCAGAAATCAAATAATTATGAGATTTTTATGAAACTTTCAGAACTTATTTACAAATGTATTAAATTATTTTAGGTTTCAACCCATTTTATATCTAAAGATAGAGACTGAGGTCAACACCAAGCAGCAACAATCTGTTTCATGCTTGAATACAATCTTCAGGCACAATCTTCAGGCTATATGTGTTGTGTGTTGGCTCAACTATTTATATATGCTGTGTAATGGTGCATTATGGATATCAAGGTCTCTTGTATTATCCTAATGGTTAAATTTTTGGTGATTGTTAAATATGTGTGACTGTAATATTTTATGATTTAAGCCCTTTTTCTTTTTTACATTTTTATTTGTATTTCTTATTTACTTTTGTTTTTTTTAATTTTGTATATATTGTGTGTATATTATTGTGTGTATATTATTGTGTGCATATATGGCCTCTTTATTTTGTGTGCAGTTATATCTATTCTCTTGTTTATTCTTGTATATTATATTTTCTTTCCTTTATGATTTTTTTGTATGTGTGTGATTTGGTGTATGTGTTTTTTATTTTTGTGACATTTTCGGTATGATTGTTGCCTCAGTGTTAATTTGTACAAACCTCTACCCTTCACTTAACCTTATTTTCTCTCTGTGTTAACTTTTAATGTTTTTGAATATTCTGAGTTAAATTAAACTATTTGATTTTTCAACTTGGATGAAACAGTTTGTAAGTTTACAACTGCTGAAACAAAATCTGGATTTATGACCATTTAATTGTGTGTTGAGTTTTCTTCTCTATATATAATATTGCTCTGGATAATATCCATTGAGATTTATATTTTTATTTACTTAATATTTTATATTAATTAGATAAATATTTTAGATTATACTCTACATTTTTATGGGTTTGTCTTTATTTCCCACACACAAAATCCTGGTTCTTAAAGATCAGCTTTTTTATTATTTTGGTCTACTGGTAGTAGTTGAAAAATGCAAATCTCACATGAAAGCATGTATAAGGCAGAAGTGTATTCCACTCAACTTCTTCCCCAGAACATTTATCTTGACCAACTCCTGAGACTTGTACTGGGTGAATATTATATATATATATATATATATATGTGTGTGTGTGTGTGTGTGTGTGTGTGTGTGTGTGTGTGTGTGTAAAAATTAAAATATGAGTAAAATATATCTGTAAAAGGACAATATGAATAAAGAAAAAAGAAAACTTTATTAAGACTTTAATACTAAAAATAATGTCTTGGATCAATCTTTTTCTTTTATTTTTAAAAATTAAAAAACAACGTTGAAATATTGGATTCGAACAACAATATTGAAACCTCATGAAACATTAGATCACTTGGTGTAGCCTAAACAGAGTAACTAAATAAAATGACTGACTTCAGCATCTAAGACTTGTCTCAGGCAATTTGTCACAGATGTCAGAGTTCATAACTTACTTTGAATCTGATTACAGACTTCTCATGACAAAACTGGCAATACTAGCCAATAAAATAGCTTACTTCTACTCACATAAATTGTGAATGGCACCTTGGTATGATATCCAACCAAGTGCTAAAAAAAAAAAAGGAAATGTAAAATTAGAATTCTGTAATAAATTAGAGTTCAAATTGATGTCCATAAATCTTGACTATAACAACAGAGGAATCAAACAATGTTATCTTATCCTCCTTAACTGAAGCACATGAGACACTTACAAAAATATTTTGTCAAAGTTCCTCCTGTAGGAAGACGATGTTGATTAGAAAAGAACAATACTAGAACAAAACCAAAAATGAAAGAACAATGGAAAGGAGAACATTAAATAATTAACAAAGAAAAACAAAAATTAGTTAATGAACTAAGAAACTAATCTAAACTTATTTATAAATGGAACTTTGTCTGTGTGTGTATGTGTGTGTCCGTTACCTATAGACTCCGAAACGGCTGAACCGATTTTCTTGAAAAATTACACAGTTGTACTATAAGTGTCTGCAAGTGTTCTTGGCTAGGTTTTGTGTTGAGGTACCCCCGATAAATATTGAAAATCGATAATCGAAAAAATCGGGTTATAGAAGGAGTGGTCCAATAATCAAATTTGATACACTCATAGACAAAGACATAAGAAATGATATTCAGAAGTTTTAAAGTTGCAGTTCTTACAATAGTACAGAAAATTGATAATACATATATATATAAAAGGCAAGATGTTTGTGTGTGTGTCTGTTTATCTGTCTGTATGTCCTTTATACAAATCCACAATTTTTATCCGATTCTCACCAAACTTCACACAAATATTCTTTAGGCTGAGGCTGAGTCTGAGCTCCAGGACAATGGATTAGTTTTAAAGCTTACATTACACCCGCGCAACACCAGGCTATACTGCTAGTATCACCATAAAATTGGAAACCAAATTAATGAAGACAGACAGCATAGACATTGTAATGAAATGTAGAATTAATTGAAAAAGCATAATAGCATTCTACAGTTAAAACCAAAACAGAAGGGATTTCCTGGTTTTAAAAAAAAACTTACTCCAAGTTAAATTTCAACCCTGACCACACTAAGATGAAGACACCTGTGAAATTAGAATATCCACCGATATACAGCATTAAAATCTACATAATATACAAGCATTAAAATCAGTGGTGGTATCCTATAGTTTTATGCGAATCAATTCTTAAAATTATAAAAGCTTAGCAAACTGGTTGTTGGATTATCTGAAAACAATCTTATATATTAATAACTGATATGATAGCTAAATATATAAAAAATACTGTTACTGTAAGTTCTGAGGAGGCTGAAAAAGGATTTTCTGTGATGAACATATTTTATTCTGACAAAAGAAATCATCTTAATGTCAAAAATGTAGCAAATCTTCTAGTCATAAATTTTATAGGTCTTCCATTGTATCTTTGTGACTGCAGCAATTCAGTTTTGAATGTAGCTAAGAAACCATACCATAGTTGACGACACTAGAGTCAAAAAGCATCATAATACTAAATAAAAAAGGATTTGATGAGAACAGAATTTTAATCTGAAAATATCATAATAAATGTTTTCTATTGAATTATCAAAATGGTTTCATTTTTTTTATACAATAAAGAGATTTGTTTCCATTCTCAAACAAATAAGCAAAATAGGTTTCTAAAGATTACCTGCCTTTATACAACCAGTTCCTTGAAATTTGGGATACTATTATTGATTACAATGACTCGCTCCTGTATTCTTGCTTTCCTGACGGCTACAACATCCAGAAATTTAAATGCAAAGTCAATACTCATCTACTAACCACTGGACTCTAGCTCTCTCCCCTCCCCTGTATAACCTTCCCTTTCTCTCCACCTATGTATCTGTCATCGCACCTGCTTTCTCAGCTTTTGGTTGTTCCTTTCTAACTAGTTTGTACTCCTCACTCTTTTCTAATTAATCTTTTTACATTTATGTAACCCCCTGCACATCAGTGGCGTTTCCGCCTTGCTCGGGGTGAAATGATTAAAAAAAAAAAATGTCTATCTCCATACAAACATTAAGGAGCCTAATAATGAGGATGTAAAGAAAGTTATAAAAAAAAGCTAAAGAATAATAATACATCACTTAACATTGAGGCTGAACTTTCCCTGAATTTAAAAACAACTTTTAAAATTTCAAGAAGTAAATCTAGAATCAGAAATCTATCCAAAAAAACAAACAAAAAGAAAATGGTTTGCATTATGCATTAATGTGCTATAGAATTGAAAATGTATCTCCCAAGACTATTTCATATAGAGAGGTATGAATAAATGCAAAAGCACAATTGAATCCATCATGGTGAATCTAAAAATAAATATTATATTAGCTAGGCTCAATCTTCCCCTTTAATCAATAAATTTGAGGTCCTCACATTTTCAGTGGACAAGGCAGAGTGCTTTACTCACAGATTCTCCACCAACTCAACAATTGATTCTTCTGGGATATCCACACCTGGCTTCCCACTTAGAACTGAGGCTCACCTGAGTGATGTTCACATTATCCCCTCACTGGTTTCTAACATAATTCCAAAGCTTGACCCCGATAAGGTGAGCGAAGGTGATGGAATCCGAATCATTGTCCTGAAAAAACGTGACCCTGAACTTCCCTCTGTCCTCTCCAAACTCTACAACTACTGCCTCTCTGCTTCTTGCTTTCCTGCCTGCCGGAAGTCCTCCTCTGTGATTCCTGCATTTAAGAACCCTGGAGAACCCTCAAATCCCTCTAATTATCGCCCCATCAGCCTCTTACCAATTTTTGACAAAGTGTCTGAGCCTATTATTAATGCTGAAGTGGTTCAACATGTTACAGCCTACAGCCTCTTCTCTGACAAACAATATGGTTTCCACTTCACCAGGTCTACTGCTGATATGCTAACGACCACCACAGGCTTTTGATAAGAATGGCGAAGCTCGAGCTGTTGCTCTGAATATCTCCAAAGCATTTGACAGAGTCTAGCATGCTGGCCTTCTATGCAAGCTACAGGGTTATGATATAATTGGATGCTTGTTTGAGCTAATCCAGTGGTTCTTTCAAATCACATAATGAAGGTAGTATTGAATGGGCATGCTTCCAGATACTATCATACAAAGGTGGGTGTTTCTCAAGGCTCTATTCTAGGTCTTATGCCTTTTCTGATCTTTATCAATGATCTCCCTGATGTAATCAGATCCCAAGTAGGCATCTACACTAATGACACCACGATTTACTCCTGCCTCAGGAGTAAATGGTGGTAAATAAGAAATTTACTGAGGCTGACAAAGCAAACCTCACTGCTGATCTTGAAAAGAACCTCCAATCTGTAGTGGACTCGAGTAAGATATGGTTTGTGAATTTTATTGCTTGCAAAACGAACCACCATAGAAAATCACTCCTACCCCCAGCTCATCACTTTGGATCAGGCTAGTCTCCTTGAAAGCAATACACTGCGCCTCCTCAGCCTAACTTACTCAGCCGACCTCAAGTGAAATGACTACATTGAATCCACAGATAAATCTGCTGCTAAGAAGGTCAGTTCACTGTGTAGGGCCAGGAAGTTTTTCTTGTCTGAATCCATTTTGCTTTTACATAAATTTACCATCTGTCCATGCATTGAATACTGGTGTCACATCTGGTTGGGTGCCCCAGCTATTCATCTCGGGGTTCTTGACAAAATCCAATGGAGAATCTGCAATATAATCAATCCCGACCTGGTAGCTCAACTCCAGTCACTTTCTCACCGACATAATGTGGCTTCCCTCTCTCCCTTCTACAAATACTTTCACAGCTTCTGCTCTGATGAACTTAGCTTGCTTGTGTGCCCTCTGCATGAATTTACTTGAGCTACTAGACTAACAACTAGGTCCCACCCTTTTACAGAAAAACCAATCAAATGTAAGTGTAACTTCTACTCCCTCAGCTTCTTTCCCTTCCTGCCTGTGGAATTCCCTTCCGTATTCTTGCTTCCCTGACAGCTACAATCTCCAAGAATTTAAATGCAATGTCAATTGCCATCTCTTTGACTTTCATCCTTTCCCTGACAACCCTTGTATCATATTCTTCTCCCTTTCTACTCTACTTTCATGCAGCTCTCTTCACACCAGTGCCTTCATCCTTCTCTTACCCATTCTCTGATACCTCCTGTAACTTGTTCCTCTTTCTCATCACTTTCCTCTTATGTAAACCCCCCCCCCTGCACACCAATGAGGTAAAATGATGATAATAAAAAGAAATGTCACCATTCTATGAAAATCAACTCTACACAACCCAGTTTGACTTTAGTTTTGGTAAGGGTTGTAATGATGGTATATACACTACCAGCCATAATTATTAGGCCACCCCAGTTTTTTTTTGTTTTTTTTAAATGATGTATTTCATACTATTTTTAGTATTTATTGCCAAGTGGATAATTCTAAATAAAAACAGAATGTTTTTTTTTGTTATTATTACTTTGTAAAATTTTCCTTTGGCCAGCCAATAAGAAGAGTCTTGCATGGGGAAGAGATCACAAAAACTGGACACCAGAACAGTTAATCTGATGGACATATTATGCAGTATTAAAAAAGTACCATTCTATTTTCATTTAGAATTATCCACTTAACTATAAATACTAAAAAGTAATATGAAATACATCAATTCTTCTAAAAAACTGAGGCAGCCTAATAATTATGACCGGTAAGTATGTCATGAAACAGCTTTTGAAAATTATATCCTTGCTATGATAAATTCACAGCCACATAAAATAACATCAAAAGACTTCCTGTTCTTATCCATTAGAAAGAATCCAATAAATGTCCAGATCTGATAAAAGAACTATTTAAGGTCACAAAATCATACATGTTTGGTGAGAAGCCTAATACAGAAACATTTCAAAACTCATCAAGTGTATGACAAGGAGTAATCTTTTCTTAGAATATAAAGTATTTAGAAACACTGATTTGAAGACATGGGCAATGATCAGTTCAGCATTTCATACCACATCCCAAACCAATCTGCTAATAGAAAACAACATTCTTACTTCCTTTCTTGAGGCCAATGTATGGAGGATGAGGAGAGGCAATGTTAAATATGTAGGCATTCATCAAATCAGCATCCTCTACAAAGTATTTCAACAAGTAGGAAAGATAAACCTTTCCAGCATAAAAACTATGATCAGGAATTGAAATGAAAGCAGTGATATCACCCATCTTGAATCCTTCATAAAAAAAATCAAAATGTAGAATTTGTTGTCTCATGGAATAAAGAGATATACAGTGAAATGTAGATAACTACTTTATTATTGGAGTGGTACAACCAAGATGTATAAACAATATTTACAGTCTCTCACAGTAGTAGGCGTTACTTCACGAAGTCTGTGATCATGACTACTCCTCGTGCTAAATGCACATTGTCTTTTATATATCCGGGCAACCAGATGTTACATGGTACGAGCCATGACACAACAGAATTGAAAATATTAAACTCTTCAAATGTCATGATGTACATAAGAGTTAAGAAAATTGAATATAGAATAGGATGTGCTAGGGATAGTATTTCCTAACACCGCAAGTTGCAACAAAACCAAAACATTAACCTAAAAACCATAGTCATGTTCCTAAATAGTCACATCAAATCTAGACTTTCAAATGGATTCCTATGCATGGCACCAAATTTGTTCAGAAATATCTAAACTGTCAGCTTTATACAATCACTTCCTCAGATAAATAATGAAAAAATGTTTTTACACGAGTAAAGTCTATGGGTCTTGTTGAAAACCATCCTGTTTTTGAACATTGTGGACTGATACTACAAAATCATAAACAACTGTACTAAATAATAGAAATCCCATCACTTGACAATTTTCAATAGCTCCAATAACTAAAATTGGTAGCATATTTAACTTGAAGAAAGAGTGACATAATCAAGGGGATGATGCTTGACACTACTTTAAACAAAATGCAAAGATGGAAGCCTACATCAATACTGGTAAGAGTAATAACAGCTACTGGCCTTGAAACACCTATTTTCCTGAAAATTTGTTTTAAGAGAAAAATTTTATAGACTTTAACAAAAAACAGCACTGACTGCTCAGTCAATGAATGCTGAATGTTTCCTTGTAAGATAACAGCTAATATTACCATTATAAATAATCTCATTTCAGGTAGAACCTTGTAAAGAAGTTTATGTTGTTCAAAAGTATCTGAATGTTAACATCTAATTTCATTAAGTTCATAACATTTCCATCCAAGATAAAGTGATTTAATTCAACACCAGGAGGAACTCACCAAAAGTTTCAAGAGACATTCTTTGTTCTATTTCACAGAGTGTGTGTGTGTGTGTTTGCCTCTTAAATCATTGTTGAGTGAAGAATCATTTTCATCTTCAATAAAAAAAAAAGAAAAAAAAGTCGCTTTTGTTATAAATTTTGTTGATTAATGTTATTTAAGTCTGACTGTTAATCAATAGAACTGAGTTTCACTCCTTTTTATTTAATCTACTTTGAGAATGAAAGATAACAACAAATTGGTTTTAGGTTCAAAGTCATAGACTTGATTAGAAATCATCATGAAATACAAGTCACTTCTCCAGTCTGTCTATTATACATATACATTCACAATGAAATATAAAATGTTGACATTTATGCATAATTTCAGGCATATATATATATATATATATATATATATATATATATACACACACACACAAAGCTAGTGTATCTTAAATATAAATTTATACAAAGAAGTGTTGAAAAGATTTTGGCCTGGTCAAGATGATATTTAGTCATAAGGTCAGTGTTTGGTAGAAGTGGCGTAGGGGACATTTCAACAATCTCATATATCACACACACACACAGCTATAGCAGATGAATGACCAAACATCAGTGGGATTTACAAATCTTGTGTGTGTGTGTGTGTGTGCACACACACACACACACATATATACAGACACAGACTTATGCATACATATCCTTATACACACAGACATATATATATATATATATATATATATATATATATATATATATATATATATATATATATATATATATACTTTAGAACATGTACAAACTACAATCTACTACAAAATTGTACATTTTGTTTCAACACTGAAAGAACAATGTCTCATCAGGTAATTAATAATGATGGTAATAAACATGATTTTTATTATTTAAAAAAACACTTCCTTTATTTTTGGAATTTTGTGGTAGACTGCAGTTTGTACATGTTCTAAAATATAATTCATAATAAATATTCATTGCTCTATTTTTACACTGAGCACTGTTTTAAATTAATGTTTTGAACATTGCAAATATTTTTTTCATTCCTTATTCATTTGGATATATATATATATATATATATATAAAGAATATTACAAATAAATGGATAAACAGTCCACAGTAGTAATTTACTTTTTTAAAGAGTGCTTGATACTTAAGCAGAGCAATATTTATGGTAATATTTTATAAGTGTTTAAAATCATGCATAGTTGACTGCAACACAACAACTCTAGTGCTGCAGTCAATTATACTTTATTATAAACACTGATAATAAATATTACTATATATATATATATATTACTATATATATATTTAAATAAAAAAGAAAGTGGCATGGAGGTAAAATTCCAAAAAAGATCCTTTTAATAATAATTGTTGAAATTTAAATATCAAAACTGATCCAGCCTGAGGGCTCAATATAATTAAGATTATTTATTTACAGAGCCAAATATGTATATGATTTTTTTTCACATATAAAACTTCAAAACACACGCACATATGTCCAGTCTGTAAATGGTGAAGATAATCCAACAAGACCAACTTCATATAAAATATTTAGTGTTATATCTGTATAGAGAGCTCAATTGATGTTATCCAGAGCAATATGATATTAATAAAGGAATTATAATTTATAACCAATCTAAATCTATTTATTAATATATATCTAATCTAATCTAATCTAAACTTATTTATAAATGGAACTTTGTCTGTGTCTGTCCATTGCCTATAGACTCCAAAATGGCTGAACCGATTTTCTTGAAAATTTACACAGTTGTACTATAAGCGTCTGCAAGTGTTTTTAGCTAGGTTTTGTGTTGAGGTACACCCGATAAATATCGAAAATTGATAATCAAAAAAATTGGGTGATAGAAGGTGTGGTTTGATATTAATCAAATTTGATACATTCATAGACAAAGACATAAGAAATGATATTCAGAAGTTTCAAGGTTGCAGTTCTTACAATAGTGTAGAAAATTAATAATATATATATTATATATATATATATATAAAAGGCAAGATGTCTGTGTGTGTGTCTGTTTATCTGCCTGTATGTCTGTATTTTTTCTGCCCTTTTATTTTAGTTTTTGCTTCGGGTTTGGCTCTAAGTAGGTATAATTGTAGTTCTTAGTCTCAGCCATGATACCATTTACTCAGAGGACTTATTTAGCCTTGAAAATTCAGTTTACAAAGACAAAAACTTATTTGATATCGATACCAGGAAATCAAAATTTGACTTACATCCATTCATTTTTCTTTCAGTTTATGGTTTCGCTTTAGCTGGAAACAACTATTGCTTTTTAGTCTTTATGCCAACGTCCAAAGAGTCTGAGCTCCAGGACCATGGATTAGTTTTAAAGCCTTCATTACACCAGAGCAACGCCAGGCTATACTGCTAGTATATATATATATATATATATATATATATATATATATATATATATATATATATATATATAGTAGATATAAATATAAGCAGAAACTTAACTGATTCTACTGGAACTTACACCTATATCAACTCCACTTATATACTGATGATGGACCCACACAAATACACATATCTACATACATATCTAGATGCAAACATAGCTGCACATAGAATAAATATAAATATTATTCTTTGATTGATTTCTGATTGAAAACATTATTGGAAATTGACTGATTGCACTTGAATTAATGTTTTTTAATCAATAAATATTGCCTTCACAATTTTTTTTTCAACAGGATTAAAAAAAAATTCTATTGGCTGACTTTTGCACAGCAGATATGAATATTTTGATTTGCCATAAGAGAAAAATGGAAACGGCATTCAGAGTTCGAATTCCATCCAAAGTTGTTGCATTCAATTTCAAATATGATCAGAAAAAGCATGAATCCATCATCCTCCAACTATGGGGAAAATAGCAAGGCTGACTCACTTTTTAATCTTGGTAGGAGAACCTCATACAGTAAGATATTCTTAAAACAACTAAAAAAAAAAATCTTACAAGGATTAATTATTAGTAGATAAAATCTTAACAGCAGATGATACACTGTATTGTTGGTATAATCAGAATTAAAATAACTCTTAGACAAGGTATAGGGAAAAAAAAGGGACTAACTACTAACTGTAAGAAGTCAGAATGCAAGACTAAGAAAAAGAGACAGTGTAGTAACAGTTGACAGAAAATGTGAAAGAACAATTGAAATGCACATAGGATTAGAGATAGATGCCTTTAAGAAAATATGCAAAGTATTAAGAGATAGGAAAATATCCTGAGAATCCAAGAAAGGAGTGATGAACTACTATATATATCTAAATCTAAACTTATTTATAAATGGAACTTTGTCTGTGTCTGTGTGTCCGTTACCTATTGACTCCAAAACGGCTGAACCGATTTTCTTGAAAATTTACACAGTTGTACTATAAGCATCTGCGAGTGTTCTTAGCTAGGTTTTGTGTTGAGGTACACCCGATAAATATCGAAAATTGATAATCAAAAAAATTGGGTGATAGAAGGTGTGGTTTGATATTAATCAAATTTGATACATTCATAGACAAAGACATAAGAAATGATATTCAGAAGTTTCAAGGTTGCAGTTCTTACAATAGTGTAGAAAATTAATAATATATATATTATATATATATATATATAAAAGGCAAGATGTCTGTGTGTGTGTCTGTTTATCTGCCTGTATGTCTGTATTTTTTCTGCCCTTTTATTTTAGTTTTTGCTTCGGGTTTGGCTCTAAGTAGGTATAATTGTAGTTCTTAGTCTCAGCCATGATACCATTTACTCAGAGGACTTATTTAGCCTTCAAAATTCAGTTTACAAAGACAAAAACTTATTTGATATCGATAACAGGAAATCAAAATTTGACTTACATCCATTCATTTTTCTTTCAGTTTATGGTTTCGCTTTAGCTGGAAACAACTATTGCTTTTTAGTCTTTATGCCAACGTCCAAAGAGTCTGAGCTCCGGGACCATGGATTAGTTTTAAAGCCTTCATTACACCAGAGCAACGCCAGGCTATACTGCTAGTATATATATATATATATATATATATATATATATATATATATATATATAGTAGATATAAATATAAGCAGAAACTTAACTGATTCTACTGGAACTTACACCTATATCAACTCCACTTATATACTGATGATGGACCCACACAAATACACATATCTACATACATATCTAGATGCAAACATAGCTGCACATAAAATAAATATAAATATTATTCTTTGATTGATTTCTGATTGAAAACATTATTGGAAATTGACTGATTGCACTTGAATTAATGTTTTTTAATCAATAAATATTGCCTTCACAATTTTTTTTTCAACAGGATTAAAAAAAAATTCTATTGGCTGACTTTTGCACAGCAGATATGAATATTTTGATTTGCCATAAGAGAAAAATGGAAACGGCATTCAGAGTTCGAATTCCATCCAAAGTTGTTGCATTCAATTTCAAATATGATCAGAAAAAGCATGAATCCATCATCCTCCAACTATGGGGAAAATAGCAAGGCTGACTCACTTTTTAATCTTGGTAGGAGAACCTCATACAGTAAGATATTCTTAAAACAACTAAAAAAAAAAATCTTACAAGGATTAATTATTAGTAGATAAAATCTTAACAGCAGATGATACACTGTATTGTTGGTATAATCAGAATTAAAATAACTCTTAGACAAGGTATAGGAAAAAAAAGGGACTAACTACTAACTGTAAGAAGTCAGAATGCAAGACTAAGAAAAAGAGACAGTGTAGTAACAGTTGACAGAAAATGTGAAAGAACAATTGAAATGCACATAGGATTAGAGATAGATGCCTTTAAGAAAATATGCAAAGTATTAAGAGATAGGAAAATATCCTGAGAATCCAAGAAAGGAGTGATGAACTACTATATATATCTAAATCTAAACTTATTTATAAATGGAACTTTGTCTGTGTCTGTGTGTGTGTGTCCGTTACCTATTGACTCCAAAACGGCTGAACCGATTTTCTTGAAAATTTACACAGTTGTACTATAAGCATCTGCGAGTGTTCTTAGCTAGGTTTTGTGTTGAGGTACACCCGATAAATATCGAAAATTGATAATCAAAAAAATTGGGTGATAGAAGGTGTGGTTTGATATTAATCAAATTTGATACATTCATAGACAAAGACATAAGAAATGATATTCAGAAGTTTCAAGGTTGCAGTTCTATCCTTGGATGACTTATTTGACTCCAATATTGGAAATCGATACCCCAATATCCTACCGGGTCTGATCAAAATCAGTTTTTCAGCCCTTTTATTTTAGTTTTTGCTTCAGGTTTGGCTCTAAGTAGGTATAATTGTAGTTCTTAGTCTCAGCCATGGTACCATTTACTCAGGAGACTTATTTAGCCTTCAAAATTCAGTTTATGACAAAAAAAACTTATTTGATATCAACATGAGGAAATCAAAATTTGACTTACATCCATTCATTTTTCTTTCAGTCTACAGTTTTGCTTAACTGGAAACAACTATTGCTTTTAAGTCTTTCGTGCTAACGTCCAAAGAGTTTGAGCTCCAGGACCATGGATTAGTTTTAAAGCTTTCATTATACCTGAGCAACGCCAGGCTATACTGCTAGTATATATATATATATATATATATATATATATATATATATATATAGATATCTTCTGATGTTGGAAAACTTCTTCATTCTATGTCTGGAATGACATAGTACATAACAGAAGAAAAAGAAGGGCAACTTGTCTGGAATGACATAGTACATAACAGAAGAAAAAGAAGGGCAACTTGTCTGGAATGACATAGTACATAACAGAAGAAAAAGAAGGGCAACTTGTCTGGAATGACATAGTACATAACAGAAGAAAAAGAAGGGCAACTTGTCTGGAATGACATAGTACATAACAGAAGAAAAAGAAGGGCAACTTGTCTGGAATGACATAGTACATAACAGAAGAAAAAGAAGGGCAACTTGTCTGGAATGACATAGTACATAACAGAAGAAAAAGAAGGGCAACTTGTCTGGAATGACATAGTACATAACAGAAGAAAAAGAAGGGCAACTTGTCTGGAATGACATAGTACATAACAGAAGAAAAAGAAGGGCAACTTGTCTGGAATGACAGCTTAAAGCTGACAGGAAACTACTTCATTATTTTTCCTGAAAACAATCTTGGGAATTGACAGGTATTAAAGAAAAGGAAGCTGTGAAGAGCTATGTTTAGCTATGTCCTGATGAAAACTGAATATAGTATCACAGCCACACTAACCTAGGTATTGATTGATGTTATGATTTCCATAGCAAACAGGCTTTTGTTGAATATAATTGCCAGTCCCATGACCAACTGGATTTGAATTCAGAATTATCTTTCTCTTAAAAGGGTTATGTTGGTTCTAATTTATTAGGAATGTTGGCTAAAAACACCCCCTCCTTAAATTTATAGACAAATCCCGCAGATACATACTGGGATTTCTTACCAATCAATAAAAATGAAACTTTTTTTCTTTTCTTGCACTTCCTGTCTATGGAACTCCCTTCTGTTTACTTGATTCCCTGGTAGCTACAATCTCCAAAAACTTAAATGCAACATCAACAGCCATCTTCTATCTTCTTGAATCTCATTCATTTCTATACTTTCCTTACTTTTTCTCACTGTAACTCCCTGTGCACTAGTGATGGTCATGCCTTGCTTGGGGTGAAATGATGAAAAAAAAAAAAAAAAAAAAAAAAAAAACTTGTACCACATTTCATTTGAGTGGGCGTGTGGATAAATTCCCCCTATCATTGAACATCATTTGAAATAATATTAATTCTAATATGCTTGTGGCTTAGGAAACAGTTCACCCAAATAATACCTTTCTTTTAAGTAAGGGCTATGATTAATCTCTGTCCTCAAGGGAAAACCGAACGAGATTGAGTGATTTTTTTCCTTCGTCCTATGTACAAAAAGGACTCTGACTGACCTTATAATATATTCTGTTCAAGTAAACATAGCTATATACACAGATCATATGATAATATTTTGAAAGTATTCATACCTGGTAACAAGGCTAACCTTGAAAATACTGTCTTTAAGAAACAAAAGGCATACAAAGTCTTTTAATTGGAAATTGTACAAATTGCATACATAAAAAATACCATGCTTGTATGCACACAAATACAATGATCAATCCATAAAAATAGTTTGCAAATTAATTTATAGTGAGTTGAATTCACCCTGGATGACAAACACTTGTGTCCTTGTGCCAGACTAAGCTGAAGTCAAAGATCATTTGTCTATCTTCCTTATCCTAATAATCATCACTTCCTACCACCTCCTCTTCATATTACACCTCATTTATTATAAACATTTTTACATTAACCATTTACCTTCAGTGGCTCTCAGGCCTTGATATTGGGTGAACTTTATTTAAAAAAAACAAATATGAGTACTAATTGTCCATGGCGCTATGGTGTTATGGTTAGTAAAGTTTAGAACATTAGTACTATAGTATCAGTTGATTCTAATGAAGTACCCTCAGTATATAGCTTTGTGCCAGACTTAGACAAGCTTAAAAAATATTAATATAAATTTGGAAACATGTACAGTTATCTATCTATAGTTATATTGGATTATTTTTTCAGCCAATTGTCGATTTCTTTTCATCTATTTTATTGAATGATTGATTTCTGTCCTTTTATTGCAAATTGTTCTCTAGCTTTTCTTTAAAAAAAATAAAAAATTCAATTTCTTTAAGAAACTTATTGTGAGTGAATTTGTCTGTGCAGATACTTTTTTCTAATTCCAGTTTGGTTTCTATCAACTCAGACTATCCAAAATAAAGATGGGTGAACATTTAGGAATACCAGGTGCTGTATGCTTGGATGTGTATGTGTGGTATAATAGATATTTGTTCAGAATTGTTAACTGCAGAGCAGATTTCCAATTCTAGTTGAGTTTATTATATTCATTTCTGTTATTTATATTGTTCAGACTCTTATCCTCATTTTGTTACCATATTCGCAAAATTTTAGATGTTACACACCCTGGCCTCCCTCATGTGATTGGAATTTCAAACTGAATTCTTTATTCTGTCCATCAGGGTAGATTGTTCTAATTCCACATATCATGCCTTTTCCAGATATCTCAGTATTAGTTACTTTCTTTTAATTAAAATCTCCAAGTTTTTCTTCTATAGCAACAAAGATGAAGACTAAAGTCAGAATAATGTCAGTAGTGTACATAATTACAATACTTCAGAAATATAGACAGTCATTATATTCATTAATGTGCAAATATCCTCGTGAAAAGGTATGAATCCACCTCTTCTCCCCCATCCGTGGGTTAATTTGCAAAACTTCTGTCACTGAAACATTCAGTCAGTCAGCTAAGTGCCATACGTGATACACGTTTTGGGCAATCATATCTCTAAAGAGATATGACTGACTGGGCAGAAGATTATCCCACAGTAGGTCGCCATTGCTTTCTGTGGTAGACTGGTTGCCAGTCAAGGCTACAGAACCCAATCTGTCCTATTATTTAACCCATAACTGGACGAAAGAGACAGAGTAATACCTTTCCCAAGAGTATTTGTGCGTAAGTGAATGCAAGAAATTCAACTGGAATTTGAACTCGGCACTCCGATTTGTCGTTCCGAGTCAATATCCACTGCACCACAACACACAACCTACTAAAATATTATTACCTCAAAAAAATAAAAATAAAAAAAATAAAAAAAATAAATAAATAAAAGTTTTTACAATCTAAAATATTTTCTGGCATTAAATAACTGGCAGCAAAAGGTTGATAAGCCATAGAAAACAAACCAATAAAAAAACAAAAAACAAAAAAAAAAAAACATAACTTTCCTGCAGAGAATACAACCAAAGGAATAAAATGTTGGATAAGCTTCAAAGACACTGCTATGATTTTCTTAACATTGTAAATAAGTTAGCATCAACCTGATATACACACAAGTAAACAGATTTCTACCAATGAGCATTACAACTTGACAAAATATATGAACATAGAGAATAAAGTGCAAAAAGAGTGCACCAATCTTGCCCAAGGTCTAGATTTACATTTCTATTCTAAAATTCTAACCAACCTTATTTATAGAAAGATGAAAAGTAAAAGAATGAATATCAACCATTTACATTCAGTTAAATGGTTTCAGGCTATGACATGGGTTCAATTTTCACTGAAAACTTTTTCTTGCTTCCATTTCTCTGCTTGTATCTATAATTAGCTCTCAATGGTAAATCTCTTGAAGATGGAAAAGAACTATCTTTTCTTTTAGCTCATTATAGCAGCAAACATTTGAGAAATTGGTTATCTCGGTTATATATTATATATATATATATATATATATATATATATATAGATATAAAAATAGAGAAGAAAACTCGATACACACACACACACACGCGCACACGCACACACACACACACACACACATATGTGTGTGTATAGGATTAATGCAGAAAAGGTTGTCACTTAACTGAGCAGATTCATGCCGACTTCAAAGTTTTGTGAAAACACTATTATAATGCCATTACTCGTCAGAGCTAGGTTTTCGATTTGATATCTCTATTAATAGTATCCTATTAATGCTCTATCTCTACCCTAATATTGAGCACTTTACAATAAAATACCTGCTTGCCAAAATATGTTTTATCAGTAAAACTACTGAAACAAAAGACAACATTGGCACTAAACATCATCACAACACTATATATATATATTACAGAAAAATGAAAGGACATGTAGATTAAAAACTCACTGTTCAAGCATTTACTTTTATACAGAGTAGAGCTTAATATTGAAATTTTGTTTTTACAATGATTTACAAAAGCATAATATCGCTACACAAAAATGTTCATGTTTCAGAAAAAAACTGTTCCTCTTCAGATAATATGTTAAAATAAATGGTGAAAACAATTTATTTTTAAAAATATAAGATGAATTTCTGGTTATTTAGAAAATTAGGGAGTGGTAGTTGGAGGAAATGCATTTAGGTGTGTCAAAAGTGTTCAATCAGGATTTAGAATAATGTAACTATGGAGATTTTAAAACTTTGGGTTATGGAAGGAGGCAGGATGGCTTAGATCTAGACATGTCACTTTTTAATTTTGCCTGGATAAGATACATAATGGGACCTTAGATTTTTTTAAAGAGTAGACAGTAATTTTAATCAGAAAGTTGGATTTGGGCGGGGGCGTTTATCGAACAATAGATTTTTTTTACTATTATCTATGAGTAATGGTCAGAATTGGGATTAAATAATTGTGGTATACTTAGTTATTGTATTAAGAACAACAATTTAGTATTGTGTGGGTCATTTTATTTTATTAAAATAATATTCATTTTTTTTTTATATGTTAGAGTATAAGTTATAAATGAAACAGTAATTAATTAAATTTTAGAGAAAATTATCTTGTCTGAGTAAGGTACCTAGTGAAACCTCATAATACTTAAATAGGTAATATATTTTTAACAGGAATTTGGATTTGTTTTTACTTCATGAATAAAAGGGCTGAAGTGTTTATGATATAATTATGATTAAATAATTATGGTATATTAAAGTATATTGTAGTTAAGAAAATTAACTTAGTATTGTGTGAATCTTTTATTTAGTAAAATAATTATTAAATAATTAATTTTTAAGTTATAATAGAGCATAAGTTATAAATGAAACATTAGTTTTTTTTAAAATTAAAATAAAATCATTTTGTCTGTGTAAAATACATTGTGGGAACATAGATTATTTAAATGAGCAGACATCAATCTTTTATTGGGACCCAAAATGAATAAGAACATAGAAAATAATTACAACATTCAAAACATTAATCTAAAAACAGTGCTCAGTATAAAAATAAGGGTAATGAATATTTATTATTACTTTAGAACATCTACAAACTACTAGAAGTTTGTAGATGTTCTAAAGTAATATTTAATAATAAAAAATTTTCTTGAAACTTAGTTTTAATTGAAAGCTAAATGATTAAAATTACTATTTCTTGTAAGCAAAATACTCTGGTGTATTTCAAACAGAAGTTATATTGGTCAGAATTTTAAATTTTTCAATTTTTCAGCCATTTTTTGAGCAATTGACACATTTGTAAACAAAATTCTCAATCTTGCAAAAGTAAAATATACATCAGTGACACATTATTTTTAAAAAATTAGCAAACTTAAAGTTCAGTTAATCCAATATACATAAGTATTACTTATTTATAGCATAAAATTTAGAATACATTTCTTTCTAACCCCTCCTATAAATGAGTGATGTGTGATGACAGCCTGATAGTGAGATAAGCTAAGTATGGTGACCAGAATTGACATAATTGTCCAAATATTTTCCTGTAAAGGAAAGAAACTGTGAAATACATGACCTTTTAATGTAACACAGAAATTACCATACAAAAAAACCCCCAGACAACTTCAAATACACACAAAAAATTTAAAAAGTATTTTAAAAATATGATAGCATGACGATTTGTATCAAGCTTTTCAATTAGTAAATATAGTCTTCACTTAATTACTTAATAGCCTAAATGCCACAAGACTTAGAATTTTTTTTGAAATTTTATAAATCATTATAATTAAATAATTCAGAGCAGATTTTCAGAAAAAAGGCCAAACGTTTGAAAAAAAAAAATAGATGATTTAGATTCCCTAATGAGTCCTGTATTTAACTAATAAAATACATTTGCAGTACAAAATTTAATTTCTTGAAATTTCATGAATAAACATGCAAAAAAACAAAAATATTTCTACCAATGTTTTTTTTAAAAAATAATAATTTCAAAAATAATTTCATTCTTTTGTGAATAAGTTCTGAAAGTTTCATTAAAATCTGACTATTATTTGATTTTTGCATATATTTTCAAATTAATGTGTTTTACACCAGAAAAAACTGACTTGTGTAATAATTACATTATCCATTGTAAGCTCTTGTAATAATTTGGTTACTCACTAACGAAAATCAAAACAAGATTTTTTACCAAAATTTCAAACGCATTAGAAAAGATAAAATTTTTTCAAATAATTAAAAATACTTTGATCTCTGCTCTTCATAAACATTTTGACAGAAAAACTTTGTTTTTATAAATTTGGGCCTTTTTTTTATACTATGCTATTTTTTCATCGAATTAGTGGAGATACTTATATATATTTTCCTATGTCAATAACACAACTATGTCGATAGCACAAGTTTCATGCCTTATACAATCATCAGGTGCATATTAGATGCTATAGACCAGTGGTGTGCAGAGGTCTAGTAGTGCCCAGGGCATGGATTTTGATTGGTGCCTCTTAATCCCACCTCGAACAAAATCGCAACAGTAAATTTAGTTGATTTTTTTAAGTTTGCAAAGGTTTATCACAATCAATTTGAAGGAATGTTTAAATAAGACACATTAACTGGTAATGAATGTTTAAATATAATACATTTAACTGTTAATAAATAAAATTTGTCCAGTTTGTATCAGGTGATTAACACATATGAATTTAACAAATCTGACTTATTTATTTCAAAGTTGAGTGGCAAAAGAAAGTTTATGAAGTTCCTTTTTTTGGAAGAATAATAACAAGCGATGTAATTCCATATTATTCAAATACAAAAATATGTAAAGCAATGTGTTTTTTTACTGGAAAAAAAGTGCAAAAACATTGAACATTATTTATTACATCAGTTGCTGATGTAAAAAAAAAATATTTTTAACCAAAATTTCAAATGTGTCAGAATAGATGAAAAAATTAAAAAATTAATAAAATACTTTGTTCTCTCCTTTTAATAAGGATAAAACTCTGATTTATTAAGTTTGAGGTTTTTTATCATGCTATACTTTTTTAGCGAAAAAGTAGTGGTGCCTACAAGAGAACAGTTGGAAGAAAAAAAAAGATCTACTTCTACAAAGAAAACAATTTAAAATTTCACATTACCTTAAAATATATTTTAAATATGAAGCAAATAAAAAAATTGCTAGCAATTGATTTTTTTAAACACATTTTAAATTTCTTTCAAATAAAGTTAAAAAAAATACACTTACAATGATGTAGAAGTCAAATTTTCTTTGGTTATCCACTCAGTTTTAAAAAACGTTTATTACCATCATTATTAACTACCTGATGAGACATTGCTCTTTCAATGTTGAAATAAAGTGTACAATTTTATTGTAGTTTGTACATGTTCTAAAGTAATAATTAATGATAAATATTCATTGCTTTCTATTTTTATATTCATTCCTTTTATAAATGTTGCAATTATTTTCTTTGTTCCTTATTTATTTGGAGATATTATATATATATATATATATATATATATATATAGTAGTAGTATAAATGAATGGATACAAATTCTACAGTTTGGTAATTTTTACTTTTTATAAAGTGTTCAATACAGATGTAGAGCATTTGTTGAGGTATAGTTATTATTAGTGTTATAATAACATATCAGACTACAACTCAAAAGCTTTCAGGTTTCAGTGCTAGTGATGGCCTGATGATGGTGCACTAGCACCGAAACCTGAAGGCTTTTGAGTTGCAGTCTCATATGTTATTATTATAACATCAATAATAACTATCTCTTGCCCTATCTTTCACTTTCTCTCCACACACACACACACACACACACACACACACACACACACACACACACACACTTGTGCAAAATAATTGAAACAAAATGAATAATGTCTTCCTAGAATCTTTCATACTTTCCATCGTCTCTGTAAGGGTTTGCCAGTATGTCCATGCAGTATTACAATTTTTGTACGCTTCCTTGGAGTAATGTCCATCACAGACAATGGTCATAGGACAACTTATCAACAATCAAGACAATAGTGTCTCAGCATGATAAAAACCTGATGTAATCACAGATTACGCAATATTTTTCAAGGCCAAACACATTTCATCATATACCCAAAAATAGATTCATATTACTGTATACCACTGCAAATAACCTAATCTGATAATCAAATAAAAATCAATTACACCCTACAACTCCAGTGGGTCTAAAAATGAGTGTATTGTGAAAAAAAGTAAATCAGTTGTTTCAATTAATTTGCACAAGTGTGTGCGTTTGTGTAAAAATATATTTAGACAAATATTTCTCCAAACAAGCTTGATTAAAAAGAACTGACAAGGTCAGTTTGACTATTTTTTTTTATTGCATTTTTACAATTTTGGAATAAGGTGTTGAGTATTTTGCTGAGTTGTGAATAAACTGTCCAGAGTTCATATTGTGTTTTGTTCAAGTACTTTTGACTATTGCAGCCATATTTAAGAACCAATGTGTTGTTAGTGTAGTCATTAGAATTCCTTTGTTTACATCCTGCTTTTTTGTTGGATGTTCTCTGAGGTGCAGTGGATATTGGTTCAGAATAAGAAATCAGTGAGCTGAGTCCAAATTCCAGTCAAATTCATTGCATTCACTTATATGCAAATATCCTTGGGAAAAGCATTAATCTGGCTCTTCTCCCTCCAGCTATGGGTTAAATAGCAAGACAGATTAGGTTCTATAGCTTTAGTTGGCTACCAGTCTACTGCAAAAAGTAATGACAACCTACTGCATGAAAATATTTTGCCCAGTCAGTCATGTCTCTTTTGAGACAGGACCACCCAAGCGTGTATCACGTATGACACTTAACTGACTGACTGAATTCAGTCAGTCAGTTAAGTGTCATACGTGATACACGCTTGGGTGGTCCTGTCTCAAAAGAGACATGACTGACTGGGCAAAATATTTTCATGCAGTAGGTTGTCATTACTTTTTTGGAAAACATAATTAAACATAGTTGGAAACATAATTAAAGCTTCTACTGGACATAAAGTGGGGGATCGATTTTCTATTGTTATAAAGTAATAAACTGATAACCCCACTAATTACTGACTACTTATTAATATAAAAAAAAAATCCATCTCTTCTACCTCCAGCTATGGGTTGAATAGCAAGACATTGGGTTTCTGTAGCCTTATTTGCTGACCAGTCTACCACAGAAAATAATGGTAACCTACTGCAGGAAAATATTCTGCCTAGTCAGTCATGTCTTTTTTGGGACATAATCAGCCAATCATCTATCACATATGGCACTTAACTGACTAACTGATTCTTTGGAAAACTAGATATTTGGATAGTCTATGTTGATGTTGTGCGTAATAATTATTGAGAATGGATATCTGCACAAAAAGATAGTGATTCATTTATATTTTTACATTTTGTTTATTCATTTGTTTTTTGCTTTTTATATCAATATATACACACATTAAATATATCATATTCACTTAAATATACCACCTCCTGTGGTAACACCTTATTTGAAAATTAGAAAAATAAAGTAAGAATTAAACAGCCCTTCTCAGTTTTTTTTAATCAAAGTTGAAAGACTCAAAACAACAGAAATGTGGCTCTACAGAAGAATGCTGAGGATACCATGGACTGAGCACGTGAGCAACAACAAGATTTTAGAGAGAATGGAAATGAAAAAGAAACTCTTACTTAACATAAGGAAGAGACAGCCGAAGTTTCTGGAACACATGATGAGGAAGGAGGGCTTAGAGCATCTAATACTCACATGGTGGATAGAGGGAAAGAGATACAGGAGAAAACAGCACATGACATACTTGATGGGCTTAAGCAAATGAACAGAAGAGCAAGGTTTAGGAGAAATAACATGATAAAAAGTACTAAAGAGCTACAAGGGACAGGAAGATGTTGAGAGCCATGATTGTTTACGTCCTGAAGAGACACGGTAAATAAAGAAGACATTTATGACAACAAAATCAAGTGTTCAACTTTCTGACTCATAGTTTTACAGATATCGTAGCCATTTGATAGTAAAACTGAATTTATTTACAGAAGTTATAATTCTTAAAAGACAATACACAATTTTTTGTTTCATTTCTGATATCAATTTATTTAACATTTTTTTCTTTCTTAAAAAATGATTGTATGATGTAATCTAATTTGAAATTGTTTGGTTAAGGAATTCAAAATAATGTGATGTCAAAAAGTAGCAACATTTTACAGCAAATTAAGTATTGTATAATTTATGTAATTTATGTAAATTCAATTTTTTTTAACACGCAAATACCATATCTGTAAAATTCTGAGGTGGGAAGACAAGTTGAATATTTAATTTATTTCTATTCAAGTTCTATTTTTTTTAAAGATTGAGCACTTTAATTACAAAGACTGTTTGAATTGAATATATATATATCATCATTTGTGGTTGAGAGGTCTAAGATGTGCCCAATCACATGGTAGCTTCCCCTATGTGGATAGGGGTCACAGGTTCGAATCCTGCTGAATGACACACATTTTTTGCAATAAAAATTTATCATAGATAATCAGGCCAGTAGAAATAAATAGATAATACTGTTTGATTAAAAACAGAATATCTATTTAAATACGAGTATCGATCAAAACAATGTTCAAACAAACCATTTTATATACATACATACATACAAGGTGTCATATAAAGTTAGTGTGCACTTTAAAAAATTATAACTTTATTTGTATTTGCAATAGAAATAATTTGTAAAAAGGATTAGAAAGAAAAAAATCTAAATTTTTGTAAGGTTTTATTAAAATTTGATTTAAGTTTCCACCTACATCATTAGCAATACAAAGGGTAATACAATTTTGCAGTTCATATTTTTTTTACTTATCTAAAAATTGTTGCAAATTTTGTGGTAAAAAATTATTCAATAACTATACTTAAAACTAGGTACTTTATAACACTTTTTACAGATTATTTCTTTCCCTAATACAAATGAAGTTATAAATTCTTTAAGTGCACACAGACTTTATGGCCCCCCCCCCTGTATATGTATACACACACAGGGTGGTTCAACAGTAGGTGGAATAGGTTTGTGCATTGGTTATTACAATGGTGTTTATTATAACTAGGGTATAGTTATTATTGTACACAAAATTTAATTGTCAATATAATAATTGTATTAGTAAATATAATTGTATATTTAATCTCAAAATAAATGTTATTTACTGTCCACCTACATTTTTACCTGACACCTAGTGGGTCTGTACGACCATAAAAGACACACTTAGACAAGCTTTGTACCCAGCTACCATGTAAGCGAGGGCTGAGTAATCTTTGACCAGTGGCCTGAGCGTCTGCGCTCAGGTTCTCCCACATGAAAAAAAAAACAACCTTGTATCACAACTTGCTCCAGTGGAGCAATGGCAAATACCTACTTTTGAACTACTCTGTATATATATATATATATATATATATATATATATATATAAATAAAATGAATGAGCAGGCAGTGTAATGGTTATCAGCATGAAAAGTAGAATGAGTTTGCCAAGTTCAAGTTCTGAGTTAGACTGGTGCATTCACTTTTGTACTAACTTTTATAAAAAGGAATAAATCCATTTTCTCCCCACTAGTGGTTAAATAGCAAGGCAGACAAGGACCTCTAGATTTAAGTTGCAATTAGCCTAGAAAAAGAACTACTCTGACTTCAAAACAGGGGAGAAAGAATTGGGAACCCACTCTACTTGCATTCTTAAAATGTTATTCTTGTATTGTTTAGATCACTGAATATGGTTTTCACTTAAAAATAGATATATACTCTTGATCAAAAATTTAAGACCACTTAAAAATCTTTAAATATAATTTTTTTTTTACAGATAGATTTTAAACTCCTACCACTTAAGGTTAACAATACTACAATCTAAAAGGTTATGGAAGCAAAAAGCTACATTCCAAACATTTTATTTAGAAATTTACATTTTTAGAAAATGAGGCGATTTACGCTTGATCAAAATTATAAGACCAGAGGTATAAATTGTTAGATCTATGGTAATTCCAATGTTTTTAGTTCAATTAGAGATTAGCAATCACTGCATAAAGGTGTTACCATGCCTAAAGTAAGCAAACTTACCAAAGTTGAGCGTTCTCAAATTCTAGAATTCCATAAGCAAGGTTTGTCACAGCGGGCGATCGCAGCTAAGGTAAATCGCAGTAAAACTGTGATTTGCAACTTTCTAAAGAACAGTGAGAATTATGGAAAAGCAAAATCCTCTGGTAGGCCCCCAAAAATTTCTCCTGCATTGAGTAAGAGAATAAGACGGGTTGTTATGAACAAGGGGGGGACTTTCTTCTAGTCAAATTAAGGCAGTCACAAAAAAAAAATTTTCTAGACTACTGACCAGAGCTCGAAATTAACTTTGTCCAATTGTGCCTAGAAGGATGAAACATTAATTTGAGATGATGGGTCAGGTATTTTAGGATAATGTCAGAATGGTACAAAATTTTAAATTCAGTTATATTTAAAGTAAAAGTACTGTATATACTTGTATATAAGATGACCTCGTGTATATTGTGTTCTCTAAAATTTTTGGCATGAATTTAAACAACCACTTCAGAAAAAAAATGTGAGTTTATAATGAAACCGGTCATTTTTGACCTCTTCAAAAAAAAAAAAAAAATGCAACCCCCTAATTTTTGCATGGAAAAAAAATCATAAAAACGTACATTATACTCAAGTCTACAGGGTGTGATGGGGCATAAATTGTTGCCATTCTCTATTTTTAATTTCACTCATGTGTATAGTTTGTTTTCTATATTGTTGATTGCACATTATAGTAGGGTCAGTTGGGCACAGTCTTTGAGAAAAAGAGCACCATGAGACAATTCACTCTGCCAGAAATTTATAAATGGCATGCTGTACTTGGAATTTGTACCAGAAGCTCTAATATGAACATTTCAGAATATTTGGGTGACTAACTGAGGACAGTGCAGAGGATTCAGAAAAAGTTGAATGAGTGATGATGTTATGCCTCCATTAATCTTTCCAAAGAACCACAGAATCAACACAGAGGCCTACATCAAGTGCCTTGAGGAGGGAGTTCTACATTGGGTCAAGAGAGTGTCTGCTGTAAGACCCTATACCTGGCAACAGGACTCTGCACCATGCCATACAAACAGGAGAACTCAGTCATGGCTGTCAGATAATTTCTGCAACTACATCACCTCTTTACATCTGACCATGTAACTCCCCAGATTGCAACCTCCTTGGGTGCAGTTGAGCAAGAAAAAAAGAACTCCTTGTCACACTAAAGATGAACTGAAGGCAAAGATTATAGCAGCATCCACCAACTTTAACAAGAAGACCATCCAGAATAGTTGGAAATTTCAAAAGTCATCTGCAAACTTGAAGGAATTAACATTCATGTACTAGGTTTTTTGCTTATCATAAACCAAATTGAAAATACAAGTGAGAATTTTTAAAAAATGATAAGCATGGAAAATTTACTAACAATGTGAGGCAGATAAAATGAGAATCTTTCGATAGACCTTGAATGTTTTTTGATTGGGAATTGTTAGAATTTGTTATGAAGAAAAATTATTAAAGTATGATAAAAGTTACTTTGAGTATGAAAATTAATTAAGATTATTTCCATGTATAATTTTTCAAAGTAATTTAACAAAAACGTTTAAATAAAAATACAGTTGTGATTTTAATAAAAATTGCAGAAAAATTAATGTTTTGTATTTATTCATTTTAAAAATTTGAATCTCAAACATTTTAATGATGTTATTATGTTACTATGAACTATTAATGTTATGGTTTAAAAATATATTTGGATGTTGGAAGGTTTTTCATTTTTAGAACAAGCTTATTTTTTGAGACGATTCCAGAAGAAAGTTAATATGGAACTCTGCTACTGACAGCTTGTCCATCATATTCCAAGCTTTACCAATAAGAATGTTGACATGATTTTTAGCAGAAGGGGTATCTCTATAGTGATACAGAATACATAAAGAATTGTCTTACTAAGTAACTTGGTGTAAAATCTTGGTTACAAGATTTACACCTAGTTGTTTTGACCGTAACACTGATTCATTGTCAGGAAAGTTAAAAAAAAAAAAAAAAAAAAGACAAACAAATTAAGAAAGATGAGGATATTACTAGTTTTTATGAAACTACTGGCAAGTATACAGTTTTTCAGAACTGCTTAGCTAAAAACCACTTCCTTTTGTCTAGGATAATGAGATAATCATCTTTAGAATGTCAAGAAATTCTAAAAAGTTCCCTGCCTTCCAGTTTGTTTCAAATTGGTGCAATTTTAAATAATTGGACCAGCAATTTAAGGAAAGAGATTGTATTCAATGGATTGCTTGTCCCTACTCATTGGCAAAAACATTAAAAAGAAAAAAATCCCACAATCCTTATTCTAATCAAACACAAGACCTTTCACCTAGTTAAGGTCACAGCTGCTTAGGTAAAGAGGAGAATTGAAGAGAGAGATTTAGAAAGGTCTACAACAAGGATGAAAGTTTGGTTCCAAATTAAATTGACAAAGGAGCAAATGACTGAACACATGTCTGACTCAGTTGGCTCTGTTCCAACCTCTACTCATCAATGTCACACAAAAGGATTTGAAAGTTAGGATGGGTTGAGAGAGAAGTCAGCTTCTACAGGAGATGAATAATGATGTAAAGATACCCTTCTATTCTTCTTAGAAGCCATTAATAAAAGCAGCTACAGTGTGTTTTATGATTTTGCAGAGTGATGCCAATTCCACTAAAGATTTAAAGCAGTTCTTCATATCCATAGAAATTTTCCCTTCCCTCATCTGGAAAGAGTATCTGCTGAAATGTTATGATAAAATAACAAAGATAAAGATACTGGTCTGCATAATATCTACAGTAAAATTTTAAAACCACCAAATGCAACATTCACATGAAGAAGGCTGGAGAACATAACAGCTGTAATGTTATAACAAAAACATTTATTTTTATAGTCTGTGCTACCTTCACACACATTTTAGTCATTTAACTTGGTTATGTGCTTTGCATTCATTTGACCATGTGTAACATTGATATGTGATATCAAACCTGTGGTAAAATGGTGGATTAGGATATCATAGGATTTATAAACTAAATGCCTCAAACTTTTTATTCACTTTATGTATCTAGCAAAAGAGCAAATGCTAAAAGTATATATTAGAAATTAACAGATACCAAACATTTCATAGCATATTTTGAATAGAATAAGTAAAGAACAGGTAGGAAAAAAGTGTCTTTAATTTAACATGTTTCATTTTAACAAACTTCCTGAGTGGTTTATTTAAGAAGAATGATTTAAAAAACTTAAAAAAACATTTTTTAAATTCTTTAAATCATTCATCTTTAAAAATCTGTTAACCTTGATAAAGTGAAATATGTTAAAGACACTTTTTTCCTACCTGTTCTTTACTTATTCTATTCATCTTGTCAGATTTTAATCCATATATTCAACTCATAACATATTTTGTAAATATTATCAGTTTAAAATATTGAATATTTTTTGCTGTAATTTGAGCATCTTTAAAATCTGAAATTTGGTTTCTAAATTATTTTGAACAAGTTGCCATAAAATTGTCTCTCCCTATCTATGTACTGTAAAGGACACATTAATTAATCCTTGAAACAAAAGCAAAAGAAACCTGACTGTAATTTTGTAATTATTACATTATTCTGGCAGAACAATACATAATGAATGTTTACAAAACTGTAAATGAAATAAAAATCACTGAAATAGAATTTGTATTTTAAGTAGAATCTGATTATTTAAGTACTTAATTTTGCAATATGTTTTTTTTTTTTTAACTAAAGTCTGTCTGAGCAAATTTGTACTCTGAAAATCACAAAAAAAGGATTGTCAGGTGTCAGGAATTAATGCAAGTGTGACTAAAAAAATAGGACTACCATATGTATAGTGTACATTGGTAAGGATTTTACCTTAGAAAATGCATTGAAAATCAGAAAGAAAGGAATTGTCAGTGGTCAAGAATTAATACAAGTTTTATATTCAAAACAGGACTATTATAGATACAATTTAACTGTGTTCAATTTGAGATACATACCACCACACATACATACATACAATATCAATATTCTACCAATTACTAACAAAAGTGGATATTAGTTGTAAAATGCTAATGCACTGCTCTTGCTTTTTCTATAAAAATATACTAAATATTAAGAAAAAAGGGATTGTCAGTGGTCAAGAATTAATGTAAATCTTACTCAGAGAATAAGGCTAATAAATCACAAAGAAAGGGATTATCAATGGTCAAGAATTAATGTTTTATTTCCAGAAGAAGGCTATTATAGTTAAAATTTAGCTGTGCTCAATTTGATATGTCCCTGCTTTGATTGTTGAATATTCTTACTGAGTCACTTGGAAAATAAAGGTTTTCTGTTTGTATTTTAGGTATGGCAGAAAACAAAGAAATCAGAGACTAACTTTGTTTTGGTGAGTGAAGGGAAAAATGTCTTGAAGGGAAAATACCTGAATGATTGGTGAGTAAATGAAAGGAGAAACTGAGAATGCACTCAACTCTATGGGGTCCTCATTCAACCTGCATTCCAAAGCAGACTAACAATGTCTGCAATTCTTGTCATATCCCACTCATAAATAACAGAAGATGAGATCCTACCATTCCACATTCATTTCAATGTGGAACATCATCGTCACAGAGCTGACAAAGGCATAGGGTGGAAGTTGCTAGAGTAACAGTATAGAAAATAAAATCAGGCAAAATGACATGTCCCTTATCTCCCATATTTTCCCTACGACATAAAAAGTGAATTTTCAGAAGGTTTACACATACAGCAGAAGAAATAAAAATCCATAGCTAGAAAACCTGTGTTATAATCAAGACTGATTTATACATTTTATTTATATATCTATAGAAAAAAAATAATTCCAACATTTCATTTATGGATCTAGAAAGGAAATACAAGTTTTCTATATTTTATTTGTAAAAAGGTGTCATCTATATTTATTTAATGTTAATGTAAAAATGTAGAAAAAGTGCTACAAAAAAGTCACAATTTCATTATTTTATATATAGATTTAGAAAAAATACAAGATTTCAGGATTAAGGAATAAAGAATTTATACATTTTATTTATAGATAAAAAAAATTCTTGCTTTCAAAATTTTATTTATGGTCTAGACAAAAACACAAGATCTGTTTTTGTTATTTCTAGAGCTAAAAAAGATGTCTATATTTCTAGGTTTTATATAAAAATGGAGAAAAAGAGATAAAAATATAAAATGATGATAAGTAAACACAAATGAACTATGCAAGATGACTTAAACAAAAAACTCAAAAAGAGTTCAGCAACAGAGTTCCAAGTTAGTTCTGATAGAGTGTCCATGAGAGCACCGTTGGAGTCAGTCAAGATATAATGTTATAACTGTTAGTAGCAAGTTGTAACAGTGGTGACAAGAAATCAAAACATATATAGATTAGGAAAAAATACCTTTTTTCTGTAGTGAACATAACAGAGAAATTAAAACCACATTGCTGAAATTTTTTTCTTTGATAGCATAAACAAAAACAGTTGTTGTTGAAGTTCCAGAAACAAAAGTTCATTGAAATAATTCAGAAGAAAATAGAAAAATCTCCAATTTCTTTCACTCCTTAGAAGATGGTAAATGCCATAGCTAAATTCATATACAATTCAAATGATGGAATTGCTTTTCCTGCTTGTGATGAGGAAGATGAGAAAAAAAACAAGACTTTTGTTGAGAAAGTTAGCACTAGTAGAACATGAAAAAAAACTGTAATTTTGTACTACTGGGAAAACAGGGATAAATTTGCTTTGAAGAAATGGTAAATATTCTGACTAAAATTTTTAGTGAGAAAAGTTTGTTGTTAAACACTTGTTGGAAGTGTATGAACTGACAAAAAAAAGACAAAGATTTGTCACATATACTGGAATCGTTAACAAGGAGTATGGAATATTTAAATTAATCAAGCTGACACTGGATATGTTTAAAGGATGAATTTTTGTTCAAGGGTTAATAATGAAAATTCTAACAAAACTGAAACAGAATCAAAAACTAACACTACATGAAATATCAGATATATGTCAGAGAATCCTAATTCTGAGATGTGATATCAAGGAAATTGAAGAAAAAAATGCACATATATACAAGCCAAAGAGAAAATGGAGAAAAAAGATTCATCCATGTTTCAGATGTGGAAGGATAAATCTCAGAGGCAACTGTCTCCTTAAGAATTTAAAGTGCTACAAGTGTGAAAAAGTAGGACACAGAATGTCCCACTGTAAAACTAAAGCAAGGAAAAGATCTCACTAAAAAAAATTTGTTCACAGCATTGTGAGGAAAAAAAGTAATTACAAAAAACCAAAGAAAATTTGTATACGTGAAAATTAATAATGTGGATTTAAAAATGTAACGAGACACTAGTAGTAATATCACAAAAATCAACAATCACATGGAAAGCAAATGGAAGACTGATATGAAAAAGAACTTTAAAAATTGTACATGGTATGTCAGGTTAAAAATTATTTGTTATTAATGAAATGACTTGCAATGCTTTGTTTCATAACAAGTGTGTAAAAGCTAAGGCTTCTGCGTTAAAAAAATATTACAAACTTATTTGGTGCTAACTGAATGGAATTATTTAAGTTAAGTCAAGTTATCTATAAATATCTAATGCAAAAATATAAGTGGACAAGTGACCAGTTTTTAAAAAAAATGATTAAATTTAAGGGAAGAATTGAAAAAATGGTTTTTTGGATGTTCTGTTAAATGAGTTGGGTTCAAAACAAAATTCAAAGTATATTTAAATTGCCAGCATTTAAACCCAAGCATAGTTTACCATTCGCAGCCTTGGATCAAGTCAACCAAGAATTAGACAGACTTGAAAAAATGGGTGCAAGAGAAAAAACTGACCATTCCAAATTGGAAGCACCAGCAGTGAAATGTAAAGAAAAAAATAATAAAATTTGTGTTGATTCTTTGAGTGGGTTAAACAAATGTTTAGAATCACATATTAATAAGGTCGAGATGAAACCTTTATGAAACTAAACAGTGGAAAAAAATATTTTTAAGCTGGATCTTTCTGAGGCATATACAGGTTGAAGGAGAATATAAAAGAAGAAAAGACAGAAAGAAAGAAAGAAAAAAGAAAAAAGGAAAAAATATGGTGAATAAAAAAAAATGATAACACAAAAGGCATTGGAATTAGTTAAAGAAAAGATTTGCTAAAGAAAAAACAAGAAAGGAAGAACCTATGCAAATTCTGTATGACATCTTTGACATACCAATACTCCAAAAAATTTGTTGACATACAAGTAAAAACATGTAAAAATGTAGAAAAATGTAAAAAAAAAATTCTCAATTTTATAATTTTATGGATTTTGAATATATATTTGAATTCTAGAGGTAGAAAAAAGATTGATAGATTTTATCTCTAGACCTAAAAAGAATTCTCAATTTTAAAATTTTATTTATGCATCTAGAAAAACTATGATGTTTTATACTTTTATTTTGGCTGATATAAAAAAATTTCTAACCTTTCTACATTTTATTCCTGGATCTAGAAAGAAATTTTACATTTTGCTAAAGTTGCCAGTGCAACCAGCTACTGAATGCTTTGATATTTTCATGAGAAATATTAATTTTTAAAAATGTTTTTAAGTAATAAAAAAATAAGGATTAGAATACTCCTATGAATTATGTTATTCAGAGGAGTATTCTCATCCTTTTTCATCTACTATTTTCAAATTTTCATCTATTTCAAATTAATGCTTTGGTATTGAAGAATAAAAATTGTAATAATAATGTTAATATTATCTGTTTCCTTATCAGGAAAAATTCAGCATTCACTAACCAAGGAGCCACTGCTACTTTTAATTGAAACTTTTAAACATTTTTTTTTAAGAAAAATTTGTTTTTAAAGATCACCATTATCATGCTTTTTAGTATTGATGGGGATTTCCTTACTTGCCTTCTATTTGAAGTAGTGTGGAACATCAACATGTTTCCTATTTGCATTACATGTGATATGCATTTTGGTTATTGCTGTTATGGAAAGTCATCAAGTGATATGCTTTCTACTATTTGGTAAAGTTTTTGTGATTTTGAGCACTAGTTTACAAGGTTCAAAGAAGGATGGTCCTCAGTAAGACCTACAGGCTTCATTCACTCAAAGCCATTTTTAAATATTGATCTGAGAAAGCAGTTGTAAAGAGCCAAGAGTTTAGATATTTCTAAATCAGTTAAATGCCATGCATGACATCCATTAGTCTTGGTTTTACAAAGTTATAAAGAAGATGACTGAGAATTCAGGTAAATATTTTGATTAAATCAGCAAATACAATTACATTATTCACATTCAGACTAATGTCCTTACCTTTGTTGTATATCATTGCTATGTTTTGGTTGTTGTATCTCCCAGTTTTCATCAGGTATCTGTCAATCCAAATAACCTTCAAAGAATTTTGGACTGAATCCATTATTTAATCTGGAGTTCATTGCTAAACATTTAGCACTTTGCATAATTTATAAATATTGCTTCCTCTTTTACTGTATATGGAATCCCTCAAAATATAGTGTTTTATATATTAATTCTATATATTTGAATTTTCAGTAGTCAAGCTCACTAATTTAAGTCAAGATTGTTTTAGGTGTTGCCATAGAAGGATATGAGTACATAACCAAGAAATTCAACTTGCATTGGCAGAACTAATATTTTGCAGTAAATTTTTGTTTTGTTCCCCGAAGGCCTTTACCCCATCAAAACTTTCTAAAACATCCTTAATTCCATGCAAATTTATATGCTGAACTCAAATTGATAATTGTTTATTGAAGAAACCTACCTTTTTCTCATGTTATCGACCAGAAATAAATCAGACTATATCTCATTCCTTACCACCATTCTCATATCTAATTCACTGCTGAACGAATTGAAGTGTAGGATAGTTATTTCGGCCCTTTTACTCCCTTTGAGCAATTAATCTGCAATTTGTTCAGTTTTTGAGCTCGTTTTCAGCGTAGTAATAGCAAAAAGGAAGTAAAAAGGCCGAAAAAGCGGAAAACTATGTGTGAAATCAGTGTGCAGTGAATAACATTTTTGAACCGTGGTTAGGGCGTAAGATAAACAGCAACAAGAAGTTCCATATTTTTCTGCTCAATAACATGAAAAAAAGATAAGTTTCTTCATAAACAATTATCAATTTGAGTACAGCATATACATTTGCAAAGAAATAGGGATGTTTTGGAAAGATTTGAAGGGGTAAAGGCCTTCGGGGAACAAAACAAAAATTTACCCATTTTGTGAGGCAAAAATAGTCACCTAAAAGTGTTAAATGGACAGACAAATCAGATAATGGATGTTGATGTAAAAATTGAAAGTGAAAAATAAAAAAATGCAATTAAGGAAAATTTAAAGTGTAAAATTGGTCGCTGCCTATAAAAGTAATAGACTAGACCAGAACTTGAAGTCCTTTTGCTGATTTCTCCTTTTCACATGGATAATAATTACATTAACTGCACATCTTGTAAATTTTGTCAAGACAGATTTGAAACAAGACTAGAATTTGAACTTACAACCTATGGTCTGCAAAACCAGAACATTACTGCATATGCTTATGCTATAGCCAGGTGCTCAATTAGGACTTTAAAAAAAAATCAACCGGCAGATGTTTTTATCACTGAAGCACTGACTAAGGTTAGCCAATGATTAACATTTCACATTTGGATGGGATTCAAGATTAATAAGAGGACACAAAGGTTTCTGGAAGAAGAAAAAGGTGATGTGGAAGCAGAGTGAATGGATGAGTCACTCACCACAAAGTAAAATAGAAGTGTCAGTAAAAGGAAGCCTCTTCCTGGCATGCTAATAAAGAAAAAGAAATGGCTTCCTTGCTAGAAAGAAACTGAGAGAAAACTTGTAGTTTTATTTTGGGTAAAATTTCTTATGTATATTTAAACACGTTTTGCTTTCTTTAAATCAAAAAGGGTTAAAATCCAAGTAAAATTTAATTATTTCTTATTGTGGTTTAATTTTTATCATTAGAAAAGTATTTTGTATTAGAAATATTTAATTAATGCATAAGGTGCAAAGAAAAGTTTGAGGAATTTTTATTCAAATAAGCCTCCTTTATGTGTATGTGTGCAAGATATGATGCATAGATCTATATATTAGACCAACAGTAGTTAACTGAATAGCAAAATTGTCCAAAAAAATTCTTACATAATATTTTAATTTCTAGAAGAAAGCTCCTCAGATGAAAAATGATTTTATCAATGGAGTACATTTTATATCAATAAATAAGATAAATAAAAGTTCACAATATTTATCTGAGACAAACTAAAAGTTTCCTGATACTGTCTTTCATCAGGATCAGGCATTCTAAATATACACACACACACACACACACACACATATATATATGAGTCAAGTCCATGAATGGCGAGGATAATCAAACAAGATCTACTTAATATAAAATATTAAGTGTTACATCTGTATAAAGAGCTCAATGGATGTTATCCAGAACAATATGATATCTATAAAGGAAAACTCAACACATCATTCAGATTGGTTATAAATCATAATTAATTTTTATGAGCTAAGTTGGCTCATCTCATCAAACCAGACACACACTATATATATATATATATATATACTGAGCACTCTTTATAAAAGTAAATGCATGAACAGTGGGTTTTAACCTACCTGTTCTTTTACTTCTATATATATATATATATATATATATATATATATATATAATCGGAGCAATCGAAGTACTGATGAGCTGTGATACAGCAAGACAGATCTGCCTGCGGATGACTATGTATATATTTCATTTTTTTTTTTATTAGCCCAGCCTATTGAACAATTTATTGAACCTGTTCAAAATTTCTTTTTGCAATAATACTTTCAAGTAATGTATTGGGTTGTAGTTACTTTCATTATTTTAAATCAGGGGCTTGACCTTACACAGACCGCTGAAGTGAGAGACCTTCATGTTGAGAACATACAGGGTGTCCATAAAGTTTGTGTGCACTTTAAAAAGATCATAGAATGCAATATACATCTGAAGGTCAGGTAATATGAAATACTTTGATGATAACAAAGATGAGGATGCTCATTGAAAAAAAGAAATGAAAATATTTCATCACAGAATTTCAGAAGACAAATGCATTTGTCTATATCTATTAATTATCATAGCTTATTTCAGCTGAAGAGCTAAGCATTAATTTTGTGATAAGGAAAAAAATCAAAAATAAAGACAGTAGCCCATATGTGTAAAATAGATAAAAAAAATAAATGCTTGTTTGTTAATTTTCTGTGGCAATTTCATTAAGCTTATTGAGGCCCTCCCCAGGATCTAGAACCAGAAAATGTCAGGTGCTTACTTCTCCAAGCCCCAACCTTCACTCTGAATCTTTAATTTATGACCATGGACAGCCTTGAAGAATTAGATGGAGAAGAGAAATGAGTTAGTGGCAAATGAGACAAGGAGGAGTGGCTGAGTCACAAGAATGGAACAGATCTGGAAGTAGACATGCCACCTGTTCCCTACAGAGTTGACATTTAGAAACTTAAACTTGAACAGGAAGTTACTGAGGGTGTTTACAGACCTTTCCCTTTCTATCATCAGGGATGACATTATTTAATCATCATTTAAGTATATATATATATATATATATATATATATATATATATAGAGAGAGAGAGAGAGAGAGAGAGTAATAAGAATGATGTAGGATTAAAAATAAAATCTATATTTTCTTAGAAATTACTTTACAATATTTCAGGTACAAAAGTAAGGTGAAAATACTAGGTGCGATGAGTAACTTGTCACCATTTTATATTTTTAATTTCATGCATGCACATTGTTTGTTGTCATGAACTGAAGGCAAGCATTATGGCAGCATTTACCAACTCAAACAAGGAGACCATCCAGGAGAGTTGCAGAAGATTTCAAAGTCATCTGGAGGCCATGGTTGAAGCAAATAGTGATTTTATTGAATGAATTCACTCTTTATCATTTCAAGATATTTTTGTGTAATTTTGTTAAACATATCTGTTAAAATGAGATGTCAGTGTTATTAGTTAGACAACAATTTATCCATTTCACCCTGTATATGGACCCTTGAGAAGACCTGAATAAAATATGAATTTTTTAAAAGGGTAGCTGAATCTTGCTGGACTGTGAAGCTCTCTGTGACTGAGTAGTTTAAAATATACCAGATCAGATGGTGTTTTTTTTCTACAAAGAGGGATGCAGGTTACAACAATGCCAGAGAGCACATTTTCTTGATAAAGATTTTCAAATATACAGCAAAGTCTTTTTAATTAACCCATAACCGGGTGAGAAGAGATGGATTCATACCTTTCTCAAGGGTATTTATTCATAAATCAATACAATAAACCTAAATGAAATTGGATCTTAGCTTTGTGATTAACAATTCCAAGCCATTATCCATTACACCATCCACACATCCAAGTTTACAGCACTTGGTATTCCCAAGTGGTCACCCATCAAGATACTGACCAGGTTTGATATTCCTTAAATTCAGGGACTGTATGAAAGTAAGTTGAGAACAATCACTAAGATTGATAGACAGAAACTGAGCAGATAAAACCAGTATCTTTACTGACCAGGATAATGTTAAGATCAAGCTGGACTTAATTTGGAACATTGAAAAGATGAGGATTCAACTCAAAACCAAATCAATGAATGCTAACATAATACCTTGACAGAGAATATCATACAATTCAGATACCAATATCAATTTACATGCAGTCATATTGAATTCTGGGAAGAAAGTAAATCAATTAGAAAATGTTTGGACGTTAGCAACAAACTAAGCTTCATAAAGAAAACAAAACTGATATTTTTTTTCTTCTTTTACAAATGAAAAAAAAAATAATTTAGTTTCTTTTTGTTACTACTAGCAACACTTGCTAGATGTAATGAAGTTGGTCAATGTGTGGTCAATGATACCTTTATAGTGTGCTTTCAAGTGTAATGCAGCAATGGTTGAGTGGTTAGCATTCTGACCATGAGACTCAGGTTTGAATCTCACCATGGTTGATTAGTTAAGAAGGTAATATGTTACAATGTTGGAAATATCTGAAAACTTTACTCGAGGTTGACCCGAAACTTATGAGTAAAGTTAGATTTTGGAAGCTGTCGACTGTTATACAAGTATCTTCATATGTCCTCACCAAATGACAGATAGAAGCTCTTTAGCCTTGGCTGGTAATCTATTTAGAGATAGTGCATAAATGACACCCCCCTGCCCCAACAACCTGCAGCAGTCTGGCAACTTGAAGAGATGTATTGGCCTAAAAAAAACTCACAATGACTGGAATTTTTACAAAAAGAAATAAGTGATATGCAATTGTTTAAATAACAAATTAATGGAAATAAATTATTAAAAAAAATAATTATGTTGTCTCTCCAAACTAAGATAACAGGTCCCAAGTGATCTTGAAATGGAGAAACAGAGCAGTCCCTAATGTCTGAAGTATCTAATGCAGGTTTTGTCCTAGGATAAATAAAAAATGAAGATAGAAAACATTTTTTTATACAAACAATAAATTATGAACAGGTAAATTTAGAAGGAGGTATGAAATTATCTTTCCTTCTGTTAGTTGATTAACTAACAGGAAATTTGGGTCCATCTAAGAGAATGATAATTCTGAATACAAAATCATAGAAAAGAATATAAGAAATTGTGATCATTCTCAAAAACAAGCACAACAGTTCAGTTTATAGATATTAAAGAACTGATGATGTAGAAAACTAGAACTGCCTATGTGCTAAGATCCACCTGTGGTATGGTTTTCAGGTACTTGCATTAATTAATTAACTAATGAAGTTTTATTTATAACTGTTAAAGAGCTCATTGGCTTCAATAGAAAAAGATTAAAAAAGAAAATAGATTGCTCACGCATAATGCAAAGTTCAACAAAAGAATTCAGTAGAATCTCTCAGATGATCATGGCTCATAAATGTGGACTTACCTGAAAATAGAGAAAAAAATAAATAAAATATAGGAATGATTAATTTTTAAAATAGTTCAAGCAGGATATAAACAGAATGCAATCAAAAAGTTATGGTGCAGTAACTACCTTAAGAGAAGTGGAACAAGTAACAGAATTAGAGTGAAGGTAATGGGGGAAAGAAACTTTAGATGCGACCAGAGACAATTTTGTAACTCAAAATGGAAAAAAAAATACATTCTGTGCATTAATGTTTGACCCAAGATTCAGGTGTTATTTTAACATCTGTTTGGATTCAAGCTCATCCTTGACCTTAAGTAAACTACAATCCATAACTGAAGTGACTAGCAAAATGGTTGGTTTCTTGTAACACTTCAGAAAGTGTCTGACTCTTCCTACCATGTTCTAACTTTACAAGAGTCAATCAGACCCAAAATGGAATACTGCTGCCATATCTGGGATGAAGTTGCTGAATCCTGCCTTTCAGGTTTTGATACAGTTCAAAAGCACTTATATGACTTTTTTGGCGAATTATTTTCACTCTATAGCCCCTTTCTTACAGATGATTTTTTTAGCTTTCTTTAATGGCATATCAACCTCTGTGGGTTATTTAATGCCAAAAAGGTGAGTTTTAAGGGGTTTTTTTTTAATGTTCGGTTATAGTGAGAAGGTTGATTTTTATGAAAACTTTTTATTTTTTCATTATAGAAAACTGATGATGTCTTCTAGTTTTGTATTCAAAAATGTATTATTGTTAACATTTTTTTCCATCAAAAAATGTATATATATATATTTTAATCGTATCACCCCGAACAAGGCAGTAATGCCACTGATGTGCAGGGGGCTACATAAGTGTAAAAAGATTAATTAGAAGAGAGTGAAGAGGAAGACGAACCAGTTAGAAAGGAGCAAGAGAAGGAAGGGAATACAGGTGTGATGACAGTTGCAAAGATGTAGAGAAAGGAAGGGATATACAGTGCAGTGAAGAAAGAACTAGGGTCAAGGGGTTAAGAGATGAGTATTGACATTGCATTTAAATTCCTGGAGGTTGTTGCCGTCAGGAAAGCAAGAATATGGGAGCGAGTTCCACAGGCAGGAAGTGCAAGAGAAGAAGTTGCAGGAGTAGAATTGTCGTCTGCATTTGGTTAATCTAACTGTGAATCTAATCAGTTGCCAGTCTGGTTGCACGAGTAAACACCTGTTGAGAAGACACCAGAGACTTAAGTTCATTTGAGCAGAAGCCATGAAAGTATTTATAGAACAGACAAAGGGAGGCCACATTTCATCGGTGGGGAAGTGGCTGTAGTCGAGCCGCCAAGTCGGTACCTATCACATTACTGATTCTTCTTTGGAGCCTGTCGAGAACACCGAGATGAACGGCAGGGGTGCCTGACCATATATGGCAGCAGTATTCCATGCATGGATGAATGGTTGATTTGTATATATACAGGATGGATTCAGGTGGGAAAAACATCCTGGCCCGACACAGTAACCCAACCTTCTTTGCAGTGGATTTAGCTATGGACTCGATATAGTGGTTCCGTTTGAGATCAGAAGAGAGGGTAAGGCCGAGGAGGCACAGTGTATTGCTCTCAGGGAGACTCACTTGGTCCATGCTTATGGGAGGCAGGAGAGGTTGCCTGTGATGATTGACAGACAACAGCTTGGTCTTAGACGCATTGAAATTGACAAGCCACTTCTTGCCCCAATTCACCACAAAGTGTAGATCTCATTCAAGGTCAGCAGCGAGATTATGTTTGTCCGCCATGACGGGTTTCTTACTGATGCAGGAGTAAATTGTGGTGTCATCTGCGTAGATGCCTACTTGGCACTTGATCTCATCTGGGAGGTCATTGATGAAAATAAGGAAGAGCGTCGGGCTCAGGATAGAGCCCTGAGGGACACCAGCATTTGTGCTGTAGGATGAAGAGGCATGCCCATTCAAAACAACCTTCATTTTGCGGTTATTTAAAAAAGATTGGATTAGATCAAGCAAGCCTCCAGTAATACCATAACCCCGTAGCTTGTATAGAAGGCCAGGGTGCCAAACCCTGTCAAAAGCCTTGGAGATATCCAGAGCAACAGCACGAGCCTCGCCTGACTCATCAAGGGCCTGGAGCATGTACTCCATAACAGTTGTTAGCATTTCGGCCGTGGACCTGGCAAAGCAGAAGCCATACTGCCTGTCAGAGTAGAGTTTGTGGGCAGTAAGATGTTGAACTATTTCAGCATTAATTATGGCCTTGAACACTTTCCCGAAAATTGGTAGAAGAATGATAGGGTGATAGTTGGATGGGTCCGAGGGTTCACCACAGTCCTTAAAGTCTATTTTTATGTATATATATTTCTATAAAAGTCCATTTATATTCTTTCCAGTTTGGAAGTTAACTATTTGCCCATAACTGGAACTTTTAACAGGTGCTACCACTCCAGGTCAGAGTGGACTTGGGAACAACAGCAATTAAGAAGTGGTTCCATGCTCCTCACAACCTCCCAATCAGAGGCCTTGCTGCTAGATGCAGTTTAGCGTCATACCCAGGACCATCCTACAGATGAAACATCACAACTCTATTGTTAATCTATCACTATTTACATGGCTAATGTTCAGACAAGCTACAACAGGATCTTAATTAGTTTAAGTTAATAATTATTTTGCTTTTAATTTGTTCTTGTGATATTGCTTCTGTTTGTTTAGACTGTTCTCATTCCACTATCAATGCTTGCAAATTTAATTTTGAAATTTTAAGAATTTTAACAAATTCTACTTGTTCAAACTTTTATGACCCACTGCACCCCATACAAGGTCAAATCATCATCATTCCCTTTGTAATCCATTGGTGAGGAGTTTCTGTGAAAAAATAAAGGCAAGGGTGTATTGAGATTGTTTTCTTAACAACTAAGGTGAACAGGCAAAGAAGTGAAAGAGATGGGAAGAAATAATAAAAACTGAATAATGATAAATGAGGCCACTAGCTCAAAAGCCACAGCATGGTAGACAGTACATAACTTCTAGAGCAAAATGCCCAGAGGGGATGCTTGATATGACACTGTATTTTCAATGATAGCAAAGCAAGTCACCAAAAGCAGACTGCAGGAGGTCCCATCACTTTTAAGACCCAAATCTTCAGAGAGGCCAATATCTGGATATGCCAAGCTGTTTTGTTGCTAACAGAGAAATCAAGATGTAACTAAATGATATCAACTGAACATGACTTCGGGCCTTTTTTTGCATCTGTACTGATACACTTTTTCCACAGTTCCATTCAGACAGATTTTCCCCCAAGAACTACTATCCCACTGATTGTTGGAATATTTTTGAGTCTCAGGTCAACTGTTTTCTACTTTCAATAATTTAATTCCGTAACCATCTACATTGAGTGGCACTTGGGCTGTGAATTGAGTAAACAAAAGTAAAAAAAAATATTTTTCAATTTGGTTTATGATAGATAATCAGAAAATCTAACAAATGTTTGTTAATGGCTTATTCAACATTGTTAGCCAAAAATTGACAAAAAAAATATAACATTTTAAAACTTTGTTTATAAAAAATTATTTCTTATAATTAGATACTCATTTCTTTCCTAATTCAGAGATAAATAATAAAAAATATCTAAATTTAGGTTCTTCAATGTTCATTGCAATAAAATGCAGGGCAATTTTTTGCTTCAAGTTGATTTGAACTTTGATTAGAACAAATAAAAGTGACCAGAGAAGTAATCTTTTTATAGCACCTGGTCAGCAGATGTGTCAGGTTTGAAGAAAGCAAAGTTGCTATCAGAAGAAGTTAAAAAAATAAAAAATAAAAACTACTTTCCCAACCCATCTGCCAAAATCCTTCATTATCTTTTGGCCTGATTGTACATCTCTTTGATCTTTCCCCTCCAAACTATGAACTCATCCCTTTTATCTCTCTTTCTCACTCTTAATTTTGTAGAAAGATCTAATATCAGTAAGACCCTGGGCTATATAAAAACAAAAAATGTAAAGGCTTGTCAGAGAAGTTTCCAAAATGTGGTGAAAGATGTTTAAGAGATAATTACAGATAGATGACAAGAAGGCAAGAAAGGATAAAGAGGCAGCAAATAGGGAAAGTGATGGGATATCTAGAAGAGTATTAGACAAGAAAGGTTTCAAATCATCACTTGAACTGCTTTGAGCTCTTAGGTTTTTGGTTTGTTTGTTTTTTTTTATTTTATACATCTCATCAAGATTCTTGTGGCTTAATGCTAGTCTAAGCTGAGCTTTTTTTTTTTTTAAATAATCTTCCCATGGGGAACATTATTGTAAAGGCCCAAAAGCCACTCCAAATAGATGTTTACAGAGTTAGAAGTAGAGGGCATAATTTATGAATATATTGGAGAAAATAACAGTTAACCCTAAACTTGAACAGGTTAGTGATTTAGGAAGAGCCCTCTTGGGAGTTAGTTACACAAAGTAGTGGTTTGTGGAAAAAAGCCATTTGAGATGAACTTCTATCTCAACAAAGAAATATGAAAAGAATGTGTGTGGCTTATTGAGGTTCTGCTGTGAAGGTTAAAACTGGTGGATCTAAGAAATGTAATTCATCTGAATATTTTCCATGGAAATAGCGATAACATAGCAAGAGGCTTACAACGTATTGTCTGTGGGGAAAGGGGTTGTAGGATGGAAAATAATCACTCACAAAACTACATATATACTTTTGGACTCTATTGAGAGTGAAAATGAAGATTGTGCAGCTCCTCTCCATATATGACAACAGTACTCTATTTTTGGCCTGGTCTGACTCTGGTAAAGATAGCAGATAACAGGTACCTACCAAAGTTGTAAAGGTGAGCTGATCATTTTTCCATCATCTTAGGAATGGACTTGAATAATGCAAATACAAACATTTTATCCCAGAAATTCAAAAATGAAAAAACTTAATATTTGTCTATATTTCTGAGATGAGGTATTGCAATTATTTACACTATTTACATTGTTTGAATTATTGTCCTCATCTTTTAAAGAATTAAAAAAACAAATTAAAAAAAAAAACGAAAAAAATTAGTTCTTTCTGTTTTTGGGTCCAGGTTTATGTTATTCAATTTAACCTTTAAAACTCAACTCAGAAAATTAGGAAATGCAGAAAAACCAAAAATTACATTTTTTTGCCCAAATTGTTTGTTTTTTTTTTACTAACAAAAGAAAAAAGACAAATTAAGAAAAAAGGCAATATGATTTGTTTGAAAATTTTGAATCTAAGAAAATAAATTTATTATCATATACAACTTGGTCCCCCCTCACTAGAATGTGATTGGCTGGTATCAGCCATAAATATAGACTAAGGCTAGTACATATGAAGATCCAGAGGTCTATTGGTCTACCACTAAAGATCTATGTCTACTGACTATACCTATGTCTCAGGATACTGCATATGACGAGTACTGAGTACCATCTATTATGTCTATGTACTAGATTGTTCTACCCCACTTAACTACCTCGAATAATATATATATATATATATTCCTTTTCAGGACATATCAGTACTTAAAGAACACAATCATCTAAAACCTCTTTATGTTTCAAATAAAGAGGACTCGACTAATCAGGTTGTAACTCACATGGATGTACAGCACCAAACTTGTTCAGAAATTTCTAAACTGTCAACTGTATACAGATGCTTTCTCAGCTCAATGGTTAAAAATATTTTGAACAAATGAAGCATGTTGGTCTTAGCAATAACTATTCTTCTTCGAGCCTCATGGACTAGCACTACAGAATCACAAGGAACTGTACAAAATAACAGAAATCACATTACCTGAGAGGATCAAGTAAAACAGAACATGTAAGAGAAAATAATGACTAAGTGTTGACATTCCACACTTCTTCAAGCAAAATGTTGGGAAACATGCCCCATTAATACTGGAAAGAGTGATAACAACTACTGGACTTGAGAAAAAATTCCTGCAAAAAATTATTTAAATTAAAAGATTTTATAAATTTCAAACAAAAGCAGCACTGGCTGTGTATTTTTTTTTTATAAGCATTTCACCCCGTGCAAGGCATTTCACTGCCACTATTGTGCAGGGGGCTACATAGAGTGGAGAAAGGATGGTTAAATATAGGAAATGTCAGAAGGCGGGTGATAGGTGGGAAAGGATACCGAGCTTGGTCAGTAAATGCTAAAATGTTTCCAAATAAGGAAATGGCTAATATTACTATTAGATATTATGAAAATTCTATATCAAGGGATTTCTTCTTCAAAAGCAAAATAATCTATATGACCCTGCTTGTGTGTGTAAGTGTTTGTGTGTGTGTATATAAACTTATTTATAAAAGGAACTTTGTGTGTATGTGTGTGTCCATTACCTATAAACTCCAAAACGGCTGAACCGATTTTCTCAAAAATTTACACAGTTGTGCTATAAGTGTCTGCAAGTGTTCTTAGGTTTTGTATTAAGGTACCACCGATAAATATTGAAAATTGATAATCGAAAAAATCGGGTTATAGAAGGTGTGGTCCGATCTATCACTGATATCAATAGAGAAGAATATATCAAACTTGCAGAATAGCATCAATCCCAGGGATCTTTTGCATAAATCTTCACTTTTTCTTTTAATTTATTAATTACTCATACATTTTAAAATGGTTTATAAGTTATCTGACTAATGTACATAAATGTTCCACATGATTTCATTGTTAAATACAAGTTTATTTTCATTAAATTAGTTTTACTTCAAAATAAATCATATACATTAACTATTTCTATGATGCAATTCTGAAACTAAGCTATTAGTAAAAAATAAATTAACCTTTTTCATTAAATGGTTATAGGGGTCTACAAAAATAATTAAGAGTAAAAGTGGTCCATGAGTAAAAAGAAAGGGGTGAGAAGCACTCTACACACTTTCAATTTGTCATTTATAAACAAAGTTTAATCAAATTTATCACTTCTTTTTCCAGGAACTGTCATAAGATCATTCCTTAATTTTACTTACTCTTTCAGGCATTATCCTTGAACATTCCCCATATTTAAAGGGTTTACAGCCATATCATGATGAAACACCAGTTCCGTACAATCACCAGAGTCAAGCAACGTCAAACCTGATCAGTACCTAGATGGGTGACTGCTTTGGAATATCAGGTGCTTTAAGTTTGGATGTAATTGGAATTGTTAATCAAAGAGCTGAGTTTCAATTTCCATTGGGTTTGTTAACTTATCCCCTCCTCTCAGCTATGGACTAGTGAGACTTGCATCGCTAAACCATTATTATAAAGAAAGAATTCTTAGAATCTAAAGGTATATTCTGCTTTTAAATAATCTTCAAAGAGTTGATAACCCATGAAAAAAAAAAAACAATCTATGCAAAAAGTCCTTGATAGAATAAAAAATTGTCATATTTGGTTTATTTTTATGTTTTTTGTTTAACACACAACACCTTCTCAACCCCCAAAAGCTACCCCAAAACAACAGTTCAAAAATTGGAATTTCTTTTTCTCCTTTCCTATAGCACTTGGGCTTGGGCTATACCAGTCATTACTTCTTGGAAATATTAAAAAAAAAAAAAAAAAAGGCTAGCTCTTCCATAAAACAAATTGCAAATGTTTTCATATAAAGTTATAGAGGTGTCTTTACCACCAACTGTTGTATTTGAATTTAAAGCTTTCAACAACAAAGAAAACTGACCTATGATTTAATTTGGGTATTTAGAAGGATGCTGCGAATATCATGGATTGAGCAGGTGAGCAATGATGAGGTTTTGGAAAGGATGGAAATGAAAAGAAAATTTATACTGAGTATCAGGAAGAGACAGCTAAAGTTCCTGGGACATGCAATGAGGAAGGAGGGCTTGGAGAAACTGATACTAACAGGCCAAATAGAAGGAAAAAGAAACAGGGGAAAGCAGCAGATAACATATTTGAAGGACCTGATCAGGTGGATCACGGGACGAGGGTTGCATGGTATAACAGGAAAAAGCTTGCTAAGAGCCACCAGGGATAGGGAGATGGGGAAAGCTATGATCGCCTTTGTCCTGAAAGGACAGGGCACATAGAAAAAGAAGAATCTGTATGGGAAAACTCAAGATCAGGAAGAAAGTGATTGCCAATGGTTATGAATTAAGACAAGCATTACTGATAGAATGAAATTTACATTACAAAATTTGCATTATCCTGCACATATTTTCACTAAAAAATGCATTGCTAATGTTTTTACTATACACATGCATAGAAGATAAATGATTGTCAATGAACAGGATTTAAAGCATGCATAACTGTTAGAATTTAGAATATATCATATGTATGATATATATGCATTATTATTGATTTTTCTATGAAAATGTGTCAGAAAAAAAATGTCAGTAATGTCAATATTACTGATTGAATTGGGTTATCTATAATGAAAATAGTTTTAAGAAAATGTATTTATAATGATTTTACAACAGAAAATGGTTTTAGTACATGAAAATGCATTAGTAATGGTTTTATGAAAATGCATTGCTAATGGTTTTATGAAAATGCATTGCTAATGGTTTTAAGAAAATGCATGGGTAACGGTCTAACAAAAATGTATTGGTAACAGTCTGACGAAAATGTATTGGTAACGGTCTAACGAAAATGTATTGGTAACGGTCTAACGAAAATGTATTGGTAACGGTCTAACGAAAATGTATTGGTAACGGTCTAACGAAAATGTATTGGTAATGGTTTTATGAAAATATATTGGCAATGATTTTATGAAAATATATTGGAAATGATTTTATGAAAATATATTGGTAATGATTTTACTACAGAAAATGGTTTTAGTACATGAAAATGCATTAGTAATGGTTTTACTACAGAACAGCACTAAAAATAAGGAAGAGATTGTCAGGAATTAAATTAGGTATTACTGACTAAGTAAGGCTTTTATATTTATCAATCTTAGTACAATTGTAATTAATTACCTTTTAGCAATCACAACTTCTTTTAACAAAAATATATAAAATAATTTGTCCATTAAAATTTCACCTAAAATCTTTTAGAAAAAAGACCTGTTTACACACAAAAAAGTGAAACACCATGTTCAGCAAATACTGTGATGGTCGCTGAAAATCTTATGATGTACAAATATCTTCTTCTATGTACCTTGTCCTTTCAGGACATAGGCAATCATGGATTTCCATGTCGCTCTAACCCTGGTGGCTCTTACGTTTTCTCCTGTTACACCATGCAAACCCCGTCCTGCTATCCACCTGCTCAGGCCAGTCAGGCATATCACTCGCTGTTTTCCCCTGTCTCTCATTCCCTCTATTTGGCCTGTTAGTATCAGATTCACCAAGCCCTCCTTCTTCATTGCATGCCCAGGAATTTTAGCTGTCTCTCCTGATGCTCAGTTTTTCCTTTTCATTCCCATCCTTTCCAAAACCTCATCCTTGTTCACATGCTCGATTCATGATATTCCCAGAATCCTTCTGTAGAACCACATTTCAGTTGCTTCAAGATTTTCCTTCCTCTTCAATGACATTGTCCAGCATTCACTGCCATATTGAAGAACCGACATCACATAGCAATCCAGTACTTTCTTCTTTGTTTCTATTGAAATTTTCCTGTCTTTTAATACTCTACTCAGCTTCTGGAGCATGTCCTACACCATACCAATTCACCTTCGGATCTGTGTGTTGCACTTTCCATCTTCTGTTATAACACTTCCCAGGTATTTCAATTTTTGTACCTGCTTGATTTTAGTATTCCCCAACTGTATTTGGCATTTTGGGCTGCTCTTTTTACTGATGACAATGTATTAGATTTTCTTGCAGTTTATTTGTAAGCCCTTTCTTGTCACTCTCTTCAGCTACCTTCTGTAGGAGGTCTTGTAGTTTCCTTTCTGTGTCTGTTATCAGCACTGTATCATCTGCGTACCTTATGTTATTCAAATTGTGGCCTCCGATGACAAATCCTGGCATAACATCTAGGGTCCTCAGGATAGTCTCGCTGTACAAGATGAATAGATCCGATGAAAAGAAACAACCTTATCTTATGCTCCTTTCTATCTTTGTATATCTGCTGAATTCAATACCTGTCCATATGCAGGCAGTTTGCCGCCAATAGAGATTCTTGATTACTTTTATGTCTTTCTCAAATATGTCAAAACTGCTGAGCATCTCTATCAATTCTTTGTGGTGTATTTTGTCGAATGCCTTTGCATAATTGATAAAACATAGGTACAAGTCCTCCTTTATTGGTATTGCCCTTTTGGAGAGCATCCTAAATATCAATATGGCATTTTTTGTTCCAGTGTCTTTGACAAACCTGCACTGTTCTTGTCCTATCTCTGGCCTGATTCTGCTTCTCGCTCTGTTCATCAGGATTCAGACGATCAGTTTTGTTATGTGGCTCATTAAACTGATTGTTTGATGGAGTTCACACTTATTTGCATCTGGCTTTTTAGGCAGGGCTATGAAAATAGACTTACTTAGGTCATTTGAGTCCTTCCATATTTCTTTTAAACTGAAGATTGATCACCAAAGTTATCAAAAAAATGTATTGTCTTTGAAATATTTATGAAAATTCAATAAAAAATGTAAGCTTTTTCTGTCTACTGATAATGAAATGCTAATCTTTAGGTTTGCAGACATGCTTGTCTTTTGCTAGTTTAGACTAGTTTAAAAAAAATTCATTTCCCAAATATATTAGGTTAGTGAAATATTCTTTTGGCTAGTGGGGCTCTGGCTTTTTGGCTGGGTCCGAAATGACCAATTAAGACCGAATAAGACCAGTTTAGACTGCTTTTGAACCTATCCACCGCAGTGTATAGGTAATGTTTGACCAGTACCTGGGTGTATGCGCTCAGGTTCTCCACATTAAAAAAGACCTTGTGTCACATCTCTCTCAAGTGGGGGAGAAGAGTAAATATCCTTGGCTAGAGAAAGAGAGCATCAGTGTTGAGGCGGAGTAGGCAGGGTTAAGCAGCATTGACAAAATTCCCAATAACAATAAGAGAAAGAAGAATGAGGCAAAATAATACAAGACTTGATAATGCAAAGTGAAGTAACTATGAGACAAAGTAAAAAGTTCATAAAATAGTGTTCATACACAAAAGTGATGCTGTCAAGTTGGTATAACACTTTGATTTTAAGACAAGAAAGAGAAAAT